>LPNX011049806.1:211708-526708 GCA_001517045.1 Pseudotsuga menziesii
AAAGTTAGCCAACTTCTTTATTTATGAACCCACTATAAAAATATACAATCTATATCATAAAATATGTGTTATTCCTTTCAGATCCTCATATAATGAGGGAAAACCCTTACATTAACAACCCCAGACCCACATAATCCTATCAACATCTTTGGATAAACTCAAACCCCAACTATAAGGAGATTGATACCTACGAAAATAAAGTAAGGTTTTCCTTAAATACAAAGGTAGCTAATGGAACCAAAAATCCATCACCGTATGAAACCTTGATAACTATATAACCTTTTTATGCACATATTTAATAGCCATGTTTATCTTTAATGACCCATCAAACCTAATTACCATATTTACCATTCATCATACCCCTATAAAACATCACACTCCATAATTTTATGATGGTTTATATTATCTTACTACTTTGGATGGATAAATTGTGAGTCCTATTCTTTAGCAAAGGAAATTCTGATAAACTCTTAGTGGAGTAGATCGTAGTTAGTATTATAGGATAACCATCCCCAAATCCTAAGTCAAATATCGAGAGAGAGATCATACAATTGACTTCAACAAAACCCCATTCTTATCAAAGTAAGAAGGTTACTTCCTCCAAATACCAACCCTTAGACTTCATAGCAGGGAACCTAGTATTTGAATAATCCCAACGTTCCATTTTTGTTATAATAAAGGAAGAGGGATTAACTACTTAGGTCAACAAACCATTTACCTTTTCGAACTGATCCCTTGTATAGTTGTAGATCTAGATTCATGGTTCGACATAGGCATCTGCAATAACCACAAGAATAAATGAATAAATGCACATTCATATGTTTAGGTAGATCACATCTATCCACAGTCAGACGTTTGGGTAAATTGTATCAATGGTTAGTTTTTAGACCTGCAATATCGTTCCAATATAAACTTGGAAAACGCTAGATGCAAATGCAAATGAATCAATACACATTCAAGCTAAATCGTAACTATGCACACTCAGACATGTGGGTAGGTAGCATCAATGGTCAGTTTTAGAATTTTCAATATCATTCCAACTAAACCTGGTAGGCTACTTAGTGAAAAATCGTAATGAAGTTAATCATTAGAGGAAATTTCAATTTCAAATGGGCCATCCAAAAATAATACAAATTCCATGTCATCATGTATTAGCACCTCTTAAACAAATTTTTAATATAAATTTGGGGATAGGTATCATAAAATAACTATTTTTTTGTTCGTATTTTGGACATATCTCCATGTGATTTTACTCAAATTTCGATTGGGAGAGCTCGTTGGATGTAGAATTAAATTCCACATCCAACGAGTACCCACTCGACATACTTTTGATGGGCCCTGCTACAACAAACACAAGAAATACCTAAAAAAACATGATGATGACATAATCATCATGTTTTTTCAGGTATTTCTTGTTTTTGGGATAGCGGGGCCCATCAAAAATATGTTGAATGGGTACTCGTTGGAAGTGGAATTTAATTCCACATCCAAGGAGCTCTCTCGATCAAAATTTGAGTAAAAAAAAAGGGGATATGTCAAAAATACGAACAAAAAAGTAGTTTTTTTCTTTCTTCCTCCAAAATTAAAACATATTATTTTATTTGTGTCAATCATATTTGTGTCTTTGACTCTTGGGGCCATGGTAAATGCAAACTAATCTGCAAATGCAATTATACCAACCCTATCATAATTTTATTTGCAACAAAAGACAGATTTCAATTCTGCAATTTTATGCGAGAAAATAACTTACCCACTTATACAACTTACCCATAAATATTCTGAAAATAAAACCTACTTGGAAACTCTGTTTCTATTCATTAAGTATTATTAACTTCTTCAACACAAATTGCAACACAAAACACCAGGCAAAAGATAATATATCTAGCTATCCAGACTTATAAAAATGTTTCAACCACACTCTAATATTAATTTTCTCAAAATCATAATGGAGAAACTTAAAAATTATGCTAGAATGATATGTCTGCAACAGTTAGCTCAGAATCTAGGACTCAGAATTATATCAGTTTGCTTCAGAATGTAGGTACTTGGAAGTATTATGTCAGAATGTAGGTACTTGGAAGAATTATGTCAGTTTGCTTCAGAATTATGTCAGTTTGCTTCACACAACTTACAACTTATATATGATCCTAAGCATGTGGTTGACTGGGATGTGTTGGAGTTAGAACAAAAAAGGATATTTTGTACTTGTAATGTCCACAAAGCTACACCAATTTTTTTTTAAATAGTGTTATCATCTTCACTTAGTGCTCGAAATGTTTTAATATATATCAACTATGGAAATGTGGGTCTCTTTACAATATATTTGAAACTTGGTATCTTCATTAATACAAATGTATGTTATTGGTTGGCACTCGCCAAAAGTTGGCACGGAAGTACCTTTAGCTTCCACCTGGAAAAACATTGACAGTTCATTAAAATCTTATGTTGTACTTTGTTGAGCTCATAGATGAAGAACTAAACTTGAGAGATTTTGATGATCTTATGCATTTCGTAGAGTGGGAGGATCTCTACTCTAGGGTTTTCAATAAGGAGTTTATTTCTCAGTTCCATTCGTTAATATTTCACTTGGAATTCTGACAGGAAGAACATTTAGACACTGATAATTTGGCTCTTTGTTGACTGATAAGAGTTTATATGGACATTCTGCCCCTTCAAAAACCAAAGAGATGTATTGCTGCTTTCACCAATTCATGAATTCACGAGCTGGAAAATCAGGGTTGTGAATGAAGGAAATACTTAATAATGACTATGAATTACCAGCAAACACTATAGCGGTATAAATTATCAGACTTGTGCATTAGATTATATACCTTCAAAGATACATTTCTTTTCCATAAAAAGGCTAAATGCTGCTACAAGAAATACTTAATAATGACTATGAATTACCAGCAAACACTATAACAGTATAAATTATCATACTTGTGCATTAGATTATAGACCTGTAGATGATGGTATTCTTATAGTTACCAAGAGCAACGGTAGTCCTCTTTTTAGCAGTCTATTCATCATTAAAATTTCACTGGTTAAACATTTTACAATCAGCTATCTATTGACACTGTATCAATGCTAGACCTAAGCACTTGCAGACAACTAGATCGGTCAACTAGTGAGAATTGAAACAAAATTGCCAAGTACTGAATTAAGATCCATTGCACTAATCACCCTAACAATCCATTCCATTGCAATTTTTTTTTTCTCCCTAGTGTCATATATCAATTAAATTGAGAATTGGGCCACCCTTCCTTGGAAAACTATAAATGTCACATGAGAACCATTGAAGACTTCTAGTCATTGTCTACTTCTCCATATGAATGATTGTCAAATAAATTATACAATAGTTATCCTTCTTACAAGTGGTATGTATAAGGGAAACCATCTTGGAATCTTCTCCCAAACTTGTTCAAGACCTAATACCACAAGTCCTTCAGAGATGTATCAATTCCAAAGACAATATCCAAGTATCTAAAAAATTGACCTTGTTCAATATTCTTCTACTTAAATAAAGATCAATTTGGAAAGTTTCCTAATCAACAAACCGTGTCTTCTCCTTAATCACCCATTATCGAGATGAGATATTCCCCAGCTTTTATTGCTGCAGCTACAGTTTATTGAGCAGCATAAACTGCAGCTGCAGCAATAAAAGCTGGGGAATATCTCATCTCAATAATGGGTGATTAAGGAGAAGACACAGTTTGTTGATTAGGAAACTTTCCAAATTGATCTTTTTTTAAGTAGAATAATATTGAACAAGGTCAATTTTTTAGATACTTGGATATTGTCTTTGGTTTGTGACTAATTGCCATCTCATACCTTGTCTCAAGACCTTAGTTGGAGCATGCACAACTTGGTGACTCATGAAAAACTAGTTGGTGCATGTGCAAGTATTGGTGATCTCATGTGTTTGTAGTTGACTCTCCTAACTTGCATGATTGCTTGAACCAAACCCTAGTTGGACATCTATGACCTTGTCTCAAGACCCTAGTTGGAGCATGCAAGTATAAGTGATCATGTGTTTGTAGTTCACTCTCTGAACTTGCATTCAATTACACATCAAGAAATGTAAATTTCAACAACTCGAGAACTTGTTATTTTCCGAACTAAATTTGGTGGTGTCTAAAGACACCGTTCTTGGCGCCTCCAATGTGCTGTAGATGGTGTTTGTATCCTAGGCACACCAAAGGCTAGACATTAGTAACATCATAAGAAATAAAAGAGAACCCAATGAAAATGTGCAAACATGGTTTAAATAACGCACCTGACAATGCAATCATACAAGTAGGCCATCTGGATCATCTCTGGTGCCGATAGTGTCCATCAATATTTCGTGCTCTGTATGAGTAGCAAGTATCGTACATGTGACCTATTTTTGTGAGCAAGTGTGCGGATCTTGATGTTTGTACCAACTACTATGTTGGTGAAGTGGTATACAATAGCTCCTGGTCTATAATCCTGATATACATACCCACCCTTCCTTTTCTGTTGTGCTGCAAGTGTCAAGTACTCCCCTTTTATAACCATCGAGCCGGTTGGGAATTCAATATTTTCATCATATGTAATAGGTTCTAGAAGGGTTTGTTTCCCCTCTAAGCAACGTGCCAACCAATAGTCAGAACCCCATTCATTATTTTTTGGGGCAACCACTGGATATATCTGACCTGTGCAAAAGAAATAGGTCGAGTTTTACAATTTACATTTTGTAAATAAGGTCTTGCATATCTAATTTCTACATAAATTAAATTATACAAAGGTCGAGTAAAAAATTTACATAGGGGGTCATTTTCTTATTTAGGTACTGTGTTGGATATCATTGTCACATAGCCATATCAATGAAATTAAAAAAACGTTTTCTTCCGAAGGGCTATTTACATCTAAATTTCATATTTTGAGGCGTAATATACAAACAAAGGAACCAAACCATTGTAAATCAATCCTTGGAAACATCAAAACATTAGTCTCAAAAAGTTACATGGCATTACAAAAAAAAATTCCATTCCACATTACGTCTTTTGAAATTCCTACATAAGGAGTAGCTGGATGCTTATTGTGAAACTTATACATGTAGTTCCTCATGAAATCATGATAAGCACATTTTATTTCTTTAGTTCCTCTCGTAATCATAAGTGTAGGTGAAGCCTTAACTTTGTATTTTTCAACTAACATGATCCACTATCACTTAATTAGGTACAAGTAAAAAGAATATTGTTCAAACATGTAATGATCACGCAGTATTCCCTTGAATGAATTCATGGATATGAAATACCTGAAATACAAGAATAAGCACATACACCAATATACGTGGTTCACCCCTAGCCAGGGGTTAAGTCCACCAAAACTTAGCCAACTTCTTTATTTATGAACCCACTATAAAAATATACAATCTATATCATAAAATATGTGTTATTCCTTTCACATCCTCATATAATGAGGGAAAACCCTTACATTAACAACCCCAGACCCACATAATCCTATCAACATCTTTGGATAAACTCAAACCCCAACTATAAGGAGATTGATACCTACGACAATAAAGTAAGGTTTTCCTTAAATACAAAGGTAGCTAATGGAACCAAAAATCCATCACCGTATGAAACCTTGATAACTATATAACCTTTTTATGCACATATTCATTAGCCATGTTTATCTTTAATGACACATCAAACCTAATTACCATATTTTCCTTTCATCATACCCCTATAAAACATCACACTCCATAATTTTATGATGGTTTATATTATCTTACTACTTTGGATGGATAAATTGTGAGTCCTATTCTTTAGCAAAAGGAAATTCTGATAAACTCTTAGTGGAGTAGATCGTAGTTAGTATTATAGGATAACCATCCCCAAATCCTAAGTCAAATATCGAGAGAGAGATCATACAATTGACTTCAACAAAACCCCATTCTTATCAGAGTAAGAAGGTTACTTCCTCCAAATACCAACCCTTAGACTTCATAGCAGGGAACCTAGTATTTGAATAATCCCAACGTTCCATTTTTGTTATAATAAAGGAAGAGGGATTAACTACTTAGGTCAACAAACCATTTACCTTTTCGAACTGATCCCTTGTATAGTTGTAGATCTAGATTCATGGTTCGACATAGGCATCTGGAATAACCACAAGAATAAATGAATAAATGCACATTCATATGTTTAGGTAGATCACATCTATCCACAGTCAGACGTTTGGGTAAATTGTATCAATGGTTAGTTTTTAGACCTGCAATATCGTTCCAATATAAACTTGGAAAACGCTAGATGCAAATGCAAATGAATCAATACACAGTCAAGCTAAATCGTAATTATGCACACTCAGACATGTGGGCAGGTAGCATCAATGGTCAGTTTTAGAATTTTCAATATCATTCCAACTAAACCTAGTAGGCTACTTAGTGAAAAATCGTAATGAAGTTAATCATTAGAGGAAATTTCAATTTCAAATGGGTCGTCCCAAAATAATACAAATTCCATGTCATCATGTATTAGCCAATCAAAATTCTTTAAAATTCAAAAAGGGAGCACCTCTTAAACAAATTTTTAATATAAATTTTGGGATAGGTATCATAAAATAACTATTTTTTTGTTCGTATTTTGGAAATATCTCCATGTGATTTTACTCAAATTTCGATTGGGAGAGCTCATTGGATGTAGAATTAAATTCCACATCCAACGAGTACCCACTCGACATACTTTTGATGGGCCCTGCTACAACAAACACAAGAAATACCTGAAAAAACATGATGATGACATAATCATCATGTTTTTTCAGGTATTTCTTGTTTTTGGGATAGCGGGGCCCATCAAAAATATGTTGAATGGGTACTCGTTGGAAGTGGAATTTAATTCCACATCCAAGGAGCTCTCTCGATCGAAATTTGAGTAAAAAAAAAGGGGATATGTCAAAAATACGAACAAAAAAGTAGTTTTTTTCTTTCTTCCTCCAAAATTAAAAAATATTATTTTATTAATTTTTCTTAGGAGGTCCATTTTGAGTTGAAATTTCCTCTAATGCATAACGTATGGAAGCTGAAAACGCCAATACATCTTTGGGCCTGGTAGACTAATAATATTTCATGGACGATTATATCAGTAATCATATGGATCGAGAAAGTTAGCATCGAATATAGTAATGCTCCACATCAAATGCTAACTTTAGAAATACTCTAGTTAAATACCAATTTTTCATGAAACCTAGCAGCCATCTGCAATAGCATAAGGTCGAGTAATTATCACCATAAAATGATAATAATCTTATGAACTTCAGCTCCAAAGCTGCAGTAGTCACCTTCTCAAGAGCGATTACCATGAAGACACATATTTTAGTTAGCAATAAATCCTGTATACCAGCACTACATTTGACATTAAAATCATCAACAATATATTAAATTTGTGCAGTAATTCAGCATGCAAAAAAAATTTCCAAGGTCACAATAATTCAAACCATTACCAGCAGCAGGAAGGTCGTGGGGAAAACCATTTGAGCAGCCGCACGAGATTCCAAAATGAACCTACTTCATGGTGAAACGAGACCCTTCCTCTGGGTTGAACTCGCTACCACGCTTGGAACTTACTCACCACCAACCCTAGCTCTATTTTTGGATGTTTCTTTTGTTAGTCATGGAGTAGGTTTTGGTACCGGTATGTTGTTTCCCCCCTTGCTTATAGCGTGGGGTGTCCACCTTCATAGCTGGTATTTCCCATAAAATTTTGGATTCCCCTTCCCCACTCATTTATTAAGTTTCTAATTATTTGTAGTTACACCCACCTACTCAAAAGGAATCATGTCCTGGGAGAAAAAACTGGGCGAAATCCCGGCATAAAATCTTCAATAAGATTTCTTGCAAGAGTCAGTTACTCCCCTCCAATCCTAATTGGGTAGGGATATATACACATAGATAAATATATAAATTTCGAAAGTTTTTGCCCAGAGAGAGGTGAGAGTATTTTAAGAAACTGGATTTCCTTGATTTGGAAAAAGGAAACTCCCTATTTTTAAATTAAATAGGATCTCTTTAGGCTTTATGTCTTCAACGTATAGCCTTGATACATATATATATACCATGCCTATCAATGTAGGAAATATCATTATCATCGTTTAATATATGTGTGTGTGTGTGTGTGTGTGTGTGTGTGTGTGTGTGTGTGAATAACTATATAATAGTGAGGGCAGAATATAAGTCCTCAATATTAAACCGAGGTATAAGTGTATGGTAGCATCTCTTTCATTTGTTTTCAAGGTGACTATAGAATATAGTTTCTTAATAGTTAATTATTGAAGTTGTTCCCTCTTTGGTTCTTTAACTTTCTAGATAATTCCTTGACCCTTCTTGTTGAGTTTAATATGATGGTGACCCTCTATGTCAAGGATTTATTATATAACAATTCAATAACTAGGCTATAGTGTTTTAGTTTGGCTAATTACAGAGAAAATAGGAACCCCTATAGGATTCCATAGTTAAGATGATCGTAGGATTATGGTATCGAAACATAAGGATCCCTAGCCATTCTCTTTTGCCCCCTCTGGTTTCAGTTTCCCATCATTCAGCCGTGCTAATGTATTATGACTTAGGAAGTTAATTTCCTAACTTTCAAGGTTTCTTCTAGTGGGGCCTTGGCCTTGAGCTCCTCACAAGAAACCCTAGTACAATAATACTCAAAATTACAAGTTTTTAGGGGTATACAGGAGGAAAATTACATCCTTCCCCCCTAAAATTTACACCGTCATGGGTGTTCTTTTCCTTCAACCATTTCCTTCCTCTCCTGAATCATCTTTTCTTGCTTCGTCCATTCTTTTTTTATCTCCTTCGATCTTTCTTGATCTCTTTCCTCAGGTCTCTATTGTTCAAGACTTGAAGTTTCCTAGGATAAGATTGGGTCTATCCCAATTTTATTCAGTAAATCATGTCGAAAAATTATAATTCAATTTAAACATAATCCATGGATATTTTGTATCATAATGTAATTTGCAATTCATGGAACTCTCTAGTTTTTATTTGTAATATAATACCCAATTATTTTTCCATAATGCAATTGATTCATCAGTAAAACCTAATTAATATCCTTTGGGTGGTTGTTTTGTCTCCAACCTTTGGATAGTTATGTAGTCTTTGACCTGAGGTAAATCATTTCTTCACATTTACACATTAAACATGTAACAGTCTAATTACTTGGAAAATTTGTTAACACGTTTTGTGTTCCTTAAATTTTTTTTCAAACTCTCCCTTGAGTTTATTTTACAATTCTCATGGAGACTTACAAATATTTATGATGTTACTCTCCCTTTTAACCACTATTCAAAAGTTTTCTCCTCAGTGACATCAAACAATGTCTTGTCTTCTAGATGTCAGCGTCACCTAGGTCTTGCTATTGATATATTAAGTGTTTCACGATTCCCCTCAAGCCTCCTTGCTTTAGTCTAGGAAACAAGGTAGAGTTAGATAATAAATTTTATTACCACTTTATATTCCTAACACCAATGTTCTCTCACGACAATCATTTTCCTAACACCATTGTGTTCCCGCAGCATGTATGCCTAATACCAAGGTGCTCACATGGAAATCATTTTCCTTGTTCTTATTTAATGTTAATTTCAACCCTTGACTATTTGTGACACCCACTTTTTGGTGCTTAACGTGACTTCATTGTCATTGTCTCGACTTGTGAGTCGACTTCACGGTTTGTTGAATATAATTAACATCTATCGATAAACAGTAATTTCATCAATTTAATCAATAATTCATAAGTTGTGGTGGTTTGTATCTTTACCATCATTCATGTTCATACAATCCTGTAATTCATCTAGAATAAATCATTCCTTATTTTTGAGCAATTAAAATCAACTTTTTTACAAGTGGTTTTAAAATCCATGTCTTACGTTGATCGTGACAATGATCAAAATCATAGGTAAATCCCTACAATGTCAGTAGATAAATATCATAATCCACAGTTAATCCTTGTTTCATAAACCTCGAAATATGAAAGTTCAAATAAGATAAAAATAACACAACACCTGTTCTTGAGTGGTTTAGCTCTATTATTTAAGTGAGTGAATTTTTGTAACCAATAGTCCATTTCAATTGGCAGTGTTCCAGGCATACTCCTACAATGTTAGTCCATAACATTATATGTCATTCATGCACTTAAAATTTTCAAATATTAATAGCAATTCTCAAACTCAGACATTACATCTTCCACCTGATACTAGCACCGCAAGGAATGTAACGTACATCCTAATGGATATGCAACTCGATCATTAACACTGAGATTTAAATCTCTGATTTCAAGTAAATATATTACTCTATCCTTTGGCATTCAATCAAAAACTTTTCAGCTATTGAGCCTAGATCCAAGGCATTTCATTATACAGAAGAAAATTACGATTCAGCTAGCAAAGCAATTCAGAGACAATATTTTACCCTTGAGATCTGTTCAAACTAAATCACACGTTAAGCAAAGGCGTCATATAAATTCCATCAAAATTTTGTTAGAGATACACAAAAACCAAATCAATGCATTAGCGAAATGTTGAAACATTATGAGACCTTAGGCAAGTTCAACGCTTTATCAGTAATTCAACGACAAATGTTTATCAAAACTAAGGATATAATTCATAACTAAATCAAGGTATCATATTCGTACTTTTAGATCCAAAGGAATTTACAGGCATTGAATTCTAGATATGACTTAGATGGAAGGAAATTAAAAAAGAAAAAAAAATTACATGCGTCCATATCTATGTAAATATTGTAAAGCAACATAAATCAATGTTTCATCAAATGCATCGATAATCAATATTTCATCAAATGCATAAAATAAAAGTATGCAAATTAAAGATTAAATACATTTCATGACTTTTACATTTAAATCTAAAAAACTCGGTACAGAACTCATTCCACCTGCATTCTTTTCTCAAGAACAAACAAAGCATATCAAGAATAAGCAAAGAGGAACAATAAGGCTTTCAAATGTGTGATGTTACTCAGCATAGTGGATGAAATTATTTACTTTCAAGCTCATTTCTCTAGCATACAAGTTACCTATTTCTGCCAAATAATGTTTGGCTTCTAACAGTGAAGGGAGGTGATGCATTAGCAAAACCCTCCTCATGCATAGTGTTTGAAGATTATACACTGCAAGACTCATGGAATTCTTGGTGTGTGATATTACTGGGCCTAGAAAATTCAATTCATCGCTGGTTTTGATTCCCATAAAGGAGCTGCATTCTATTCTGTGTCATCATTGTTGTTATAAACCAGTACTAATTCCATCCAGTGACTATAATTTTCAACAAGACAACATAAAGCATGGACAAGTAATAGGTAAGAATGCTATAAACTATCTATGAAATTGTAAACCTTCAATTTTAGTTGGTTATAACTTATATCCTTCTAAAAATATCTATGAAACATGATACACCTAATTAGGTGAGGAAACAACCAAGTACTGAAGTTTGAAACCTTACGAGTCACATTTTAAAATGTCTTCAGGCCTTCCTTACCACATGTTTTAGAGAATCTGGGTGTTGTCTTTTGTTGAAACAACTTTTCTAGTGAAAGAATTGGACTGATTTTCAACGCCCCTTTTTTCAAGGGTTCTAGAGGATTTTCAACAATTTGAAGTCCAAAATTCACTGGAAAGGAAAAGGTAGTTAGAGTTTTGAGACCATAACTTTGCTCAGTCAACGTTTCTTCAAGGAAAAGAACAAATGAGCTAGGGAATATTTGTAAAGATAATCAACTATTATTTTGTTTGGTATTTTCTAAGAGACAAATAATCCCAGTGTTGTTATTTTTAAATATCACATAAACCACTGAAAAAATAGCTTCGATATCCATTAAATATTGCAAAATGGTAAACAAAAGAAATTAGCTTGGGCATACTGCACAAATATTTGATGGGGGCGCAGTTCAAATGACCGGGGGACCAACCATCTCAAGTACTACATTGCCAAAATCATTGGCCTAGATGTTTATGTAACTCCTTGTCTAAAAGCATCTTTGGATATAAGCCGTCAATGTATTGTCAAACTAGATGCCATAACAGAACAGTTAAAGACTAAAGTTCATGCAATAGATAGTTCTCCACATGCTCATCGAAGACCACATTCATGTACCACTTCCATACCCTCCTAGGCATCTACTACTTTTATTGATACCCTTTTTTTTATATGCACAAATTAACATAAAAAGGGGCACACGACCACTCAGTTAAGTACTCTCTGAAAATCTAATAGAAAGCTATTATAGAACGAAATGAATGCACAGCATAAAACTAATCTCTCCTGAAGGAAGATAAAACCTACGAATGATTGAAAAGAACAAATAAATTCTTGCAAAATCATATCGCATAGAAGGATCACCCCTACTCAGGGATACCAATCCTAAGTATGAAACAATAATCATTTTCAAGAAAGGGGAAAATATTATTATCGATTTATAGAACATGCAAACCTTTTTAACATTTCACTTGATGAATTCCAGCAATGATCTCTTTCCAAACTGTTGAGTATCCTTCAATTCCTCCCTTCCTTGAATGTAAAACCCAACATGAATATTTCCCCAATTCGTTTCTCCCCATCTAGAATTGTCATGCATCCACAAAAGCCATTTTATTGGTTGGTCTTAACCTCTTCATGCTTTCTAGCTTCATGTTGAGCCCAAATAGGCCTGAGTGTTGTTATTCCAGGGCTCTGATACCATATGTCACATACCCATATCAGTGAAATTAAAAAAAAAATCTTCCAAAGGGATATTTACATCTAACTTTCATATTTGAGGCGTAATATACAAACAAACAAAACACACCATTGTAAATCAATCCTTGGAAGCACTGAAACAGTAGTCTCAAAAAGTTACACGCATTACAAAAAAAATGCAAATTCACATTAAGTCTTTGAAATTCCTACATAAGGAGTAAATGGATGCTTATTGTGAAACTTATACATGTATTCCCTCATGCAATCATGATAAGCCCATTTTCTTGCTTTAGTTCCTCTCGTAATCATAACTATAGGTGAAGCCTTAACTTTGTATTTTTCAACTAACATGATCCACTTTCACTTAATTAGGTACAAGTAAAAAGAATATTGTTCAAACATGTAATGATCATGTAGTATTACCTTGAATGAATTCACGGAAATGAAATACCTAAAATACAATAATAAGCACAAACACCAATATACGTGGTTCACCCCTAACCAGGGGTTATGTCCACCAAACGTTATCCAACTTCTTTATTTATGAACCCAAATATAAAAATATACAATCTACATCATAAAAGATGTGTCATTCCTTTCATATCCTCATATAATGAGGGAAAACCATTACATTAACAACCCCAGACCCACATAATCCTATCAGCATCTTTGGATAAATTCAAACCCGAACTATAAGGAGATTGAGACCTACTACAATAAAGTAAGGTTTTCCTTAATTACAAAGGTAGCTAATGGAACCCAAAATCCATCAGCATATGAAACCTTGATAACAATATAACCTTTTAATGCACATATTCATTAGCCATGTTTATATTTAATGACCCATAAAACCTAATTACCATATTTACCTTTCATCATACCCTTATAAAACATCACACTCCATACTTTTATGATGGTTTATATTATCTTACTACTTTGGCTAGATAAATTATGAGTCCTATTCATTAGCAATGGAAATTCTGATAAACGCTTAGTGGAGTAGATCGCTGTTAGTATTATAGGATAACCATCCCAAACCCTATGTCAAATTCGAGAGAGATATCATACAATCGACTTCAACAAAACCCCATTCTTATCAGAGTAAGAAGGTTACTTCCTCCAAATACCAACCCTTAGACTTCATAGAAGGTCACCTAGTATTTGAATTATCTCAACGATCCATTTCTATTATAATAAAGGAAGAGGGCTTAACTACTTAGGTCAACAAATCATTTACTTTTTCAAACTAATCCCTTGTATAGTTGTAGATCCAGATTCATGGTTCGATGCAAGCATCCATAATAACCACAAGAATAAATGAATAAATGCACAGTTAGATGTTTAGGTAGATCACATCTATGCACAGTCAGACGTTTGGGTAAATTGTATCAATTGTCAGTTTTTCGACCTGCAATATCGTTCCAATATAAACCTGGAAAACTCTAGATGCAAACGCAAATGAATCAGTACACAAAGAAATACATAGTCAGGGTAAATCGTAACTATGCATAGTCAGACGTGTGGGTAGGTAGCATCAATGGTCAGTTTTAGAATTTGCAATATCATTCCAACTAAACCTGGTAGGCTACTTAGTGGAAAATCGTAATGAACTCAATCATCACGTATGGAAGATGAAAACGACAATACGTATTTGTGCCTGGTAGACTAATAATATTTCATGGACGATTATATCAGTAATCATATGGACCGAGAAAGTTAGCATCGAATATAGTAATGCTCCACATCAAATGCTAACTTTAGAAATCCGGTAGTGAAATACCAATTTGTCATGAAACCTAGAGACCGTCTGCAGCAGCATAAGGTCGAGTAATTATCACCAGAAAATGATAATCAACTTATGAACTTCAGCTACTAAGCCGCAGTAGTCACCTTATTAATTGTGATTTCCATGAAGACATGTATTTCAGTTAGTAGTAAAACCTGTATACCAGCACTACGTTTGACATTTAAATCATCAACAATATATCAGATTTTCACAGTAATTTAGCATGCAAAAAAAATTGCCAAGGTCACAGTAATTCAAACCATTACCAGTAGCAGGAAGGTCTAGGAGAAAACCATTTGAGTGGCCCCATGAGCTTCCAAAATGAACCTATTTCATGGTGAAACAAGACCCTTCCTCCCGACCAAACTTTCTACCACGCTTAGAACTTACTAACTATCAACCCTAGCTTTGTTTTGGCTATTTATTTTGTTGGTCCTGGAGCAGGTTTTGGTACCAGTGTCTTGGTTTCCCCCTGCTTATAGCGTGGGCCATCCTCCTTCATAGCTGGTATTTCCCATAATATTTGGGATTCACCTCCCCCACTCATTTATTAAGTTTATAATTATATGCAGTCACGCCCACCTACTCTAAAGGAATCATGTCTTGGGAGAAAAAACTGGAGAAAAACCTACCATAAAATATTCAATAAGATTTCTTGCAAGAGTCGGTTACTCCCCTCCAATCCTAATTGGGTAGGGATATATACACATATATAAATATATAAATTTCTAAAGTTTTTGCCGAGAGAGAGGTGAGAGTATTTAAGAAACTGGATCTCCTTGATTTGGAAAAAGGAAACTCCCTATTTTTAAACTACATAGAATCCCTTCAGGATTTATGCCTTCAACGTATAGCCTTGATACATATATATACCATGCCTATTAATGTAGGAAATATCACTATCATCGTTTAATATATATATATGTGTGTGTGAATAACTATATAATAGTCAAGGCAGAATATAAGTCCTCAATATTAAACTGAGGTAGAAGTGTATGGTAGCATCTCCTTCTTTTGTTTTCAAGGTGACTATAGCATATAGTCCCTTAATAGTTAATTATTGAAGTTGTTCCCTCTTTGGTTCTTTTAACTTTCTAGATAATTCCTTGACTCTTCTTGTTGAGGTTAATATGATGGTGACCTCTTATGTCAAGGCTTGATTATATAAGAATTCAATAACTAGGCTATAGTGTTTTAGTTTGGTTAATTAGGGAGAAAATAAGAACCCCTATAGGATGCCATAGTTAGGATGATCCTATGACTATGGTATCCAAACATAAGGCTCCCTAGCCATTCTCTTTCACCCCCGTTGGTTTCAGTTTCCTGTCGTTCAGTCGTGCTCATGTCTTATGACTTAGGAAGTTAATTGCCTAACTTTCAAGGTTTCTTCTGGTGGGGCCTTGGCCTTGAACTTCTCACCAGAAAACCCTAGTACAATAATATTCAAAATTAAAAATTGTTTAGGGGTATACATGAGGAACATCACAATCATGTAATCATCAATGAACTGTGGTTTAAAAGAAATCGAAGACAGACTGTAGGGTTTTCCTGTATTGGATAAATTTTAATTTTGTTTAACTTTAAATTAATAGAAATATTTTATTGTTAAAATACTTGTGTTGATGAATGGATGGTTAAAGAATTTAGAAGAGGTTTTATTACTTTTTAAGACCATAATTTTCAATTTTATTTAGAAAGAGGAAAATGTTCAGGATATTAGTTTTAAAATGAAGTCTGAGTTCTTCTCTGTCAGTAATATTTGTTTAAGGAAATAAATAAAAGGAAGGTTTTGTTAATACAACCCGAATTTTACTATGTAATTGAATTGGAAATTTTAAATTGTCTTTTCTTATATTATTCTAGCTTATATTTGATAAATAGTTTTAATACTATTTTTGTATAATTTTTTTTTAATTCTGTTCATTTATAATATGGATATTATAAAGGATTTGATTTAAGAAAAAGAGGGTAAACCGTAAAATCCCTAATCTAGGAAGAGAGTAAAATAATGCTAGTTCACAGTTCTCCTTAGATTTAGGGTTTGCATTTTTACTTTAATTTTAAACCATGCATTATTTTTGTTAACTATAATACGGTTATTATTTGATGGTTACTTACAGTATTAATGAAATTTGCTTAGATATTTATGCTAAACCTAAATGATTACTATACTTTATTTTTATTGTTTACTTGCTTTTCAAGTTTATGTTATTTTTATGTTCTTATAATGATTAATAACTGTGTGTACTTATGATAACTAAGCTTATAGCTAGTAATCAATTATTGTGTTGAAAAGAACACAATTACACAAACTGTGCACTAGTTTTAAAATATATTTATGTAAGGTATTTTTGTTTATGTTTATAGTAATGTATTCTAACTAAGGAAACTTCTGAAATAGAGATTCTTTCTTCTGATCAATCCTATAAAGAATATGTAGAGAGTAAATAAACAAAATCCTACATTCTCGTTTTGATTTATCCATCAGAATTTAATATAACCTACTGTACTAGAGTACTACCTTCTTTGAAGGTATGGAAAAATACACTTATGTATTTTATTCATGAGTAAAGTTGAAATTAAACCTAATCATTCATTCTAATCCATATTTAATCCATAATTTCATCTATCTATCAACAATAAAATATTTTATCCAAGTAATTTAAATAACAGATGAAGCAGACGCATAAACATATTATTTCCTTATTCATTCCTTCTTGTTCCTAAGCTTACATAGAGAAAATAGAAAGAACATGTAGAACCTGACAATGTAGTAGAGGAGAGAACAACTTAAGGAGCATGTTCCTCCCAACCAACTCCTCCAGATAGCTGAACTGCAAATCTTAGGACCCCGGAGCTTGTCTACTGGTCCACCTGGTTGAAAGCACTGAGTGAGAGAACTGGTTTAGAAACCTTTGCGAATACACTGAGTAATCAGCAGTAATATTTTGCTTGTAGCAGTATGAACTCAACTTAAATTAGTTGCACTAGTTCAAAACTTCAACACCTTTCACTCAAAAACTTCTGCTTGTCCCCTCCATCAAATTTTCTTGTGCACTAATTTCACTCAGAAATTTCACAAGTAAAAGAATGAGCAGCCTAGGTCTTTTAGGTCAGTTTACACTTAATGAGACACCTTCTCTTGTTCCACTTTCTTTGGGAACATGACCACAAAAATAGGGAAGTTTCCTCCTGCAACGGCTAGAAGTAGTTTGAGGATGCTGCCGAGTGTCAATATGCTCTCAACCTAGCCTATTCCACCAAGTGGCCAGTAAAACACTCATTTAACAGCCTCTTTAAGATGTTCTCTCATCTTTCATTTATTTAATAATAAAATATTCAGCAATTAAATGCAATTCTCCTTGACCCCACTTGGTCATTAATTACAAAATTTATAATAAAATTAAAACATAATGTCTCCTAAAACATAAAATGTTTTTGGAATTTGGGGTACGTAAGAAAATGAGTCTAACATTGATAATATAAATCTCATTTTTTACTTCCCGGGAATTTCCTAAAAACATTTTGGATCTACCTACAATCCCAGTCTTGATAAATTTAGATCTGAAGGTATTCTATCTGTGATTTCATTGCATTGGGATGCTTGTGATTTACGGTTAAAAGACTAGTTGCAGTTTCTAATATGGGATCCAGTTTGATATTGTATGTAAGACATGCGTTTTAAGTTCTAGGTAAATTTCCTTTTAATATCTGCATTTTCTTAAACATGTACATATATGTTCATAATTTTATTATGAACTATGAGCATTTTAATGGGAAACATTACTTTATATAAATAGAGATATTGGAAATATTTTACTATAAAATGTATATAGATTAAAGTGAAAATTGATGCTAGGAATATATATTTATACGCAAAGTAGAAAACTTTACTATTGGAAATTCCTTACTATAACACACACACACACACACACACACACATATATGTAAATTCCTTACTATAACATATATGTGTGTATGTGTGTGTGTGTGTGTGTAGTGGGAAAATGCTATAATTATAATTATGGAAAACATTTCCATAACTAGATGATTATATATTGGGAACTTTTTCATGAATAAATGGATGTATGAAACTTTACCTTGAGCAAATAATAGCATATTGACCAAGTGTAAATAAGAATATGTGATGTATAACTTAAGGCCTCGAGTAAAGCGGTTTATACTTGCAAGGCTTGGTAATACCTCAGATTAAATTTTATACCTGGTCACAATAAGCTTTGCAAAGGAGTTAATCATCTCCCAAACCTTAGTGGATTCGTCACCCAGCTCAAGGGTGGCTTTAGATGGATAAACATACGTCAAATGAAGTCTACGATTGGGAGGAAAGTCATAGACACACTTTCAATCGCCCAAGCTAAAGACGCATTAAAGAAGTACCTACAATGGCTAAATTTGTTTATAGAACTAATATGTAGCTTATATGTTTTATAACACTAATATGTATATTGAGTGTTGGATGCAGAATCGATGACTCGATGGTGGAAAGGAAATTGGGATGGATCTTGGAAGACAGTGTAGACTAAACTAGTTGTGTATGTGCATACCTTTTTAATTAGTTTCTTTTATTATCTAAAACATATCTAAATTTGTTGTTTACTCCATCCAGCATACCCGGTGTCTCATCTCTGATGGTTGCACTCAGGAAATCAAGTTCATAGCATAACACCTTGTTATGGAAAGTGATTAACTACATTTAAAAGACAGGGCTATTGTGTAATCAGTATCTCATCCAAAGGATAGTCGTGGGACTAATGTAATGATTGTATCTCATTGGAATTTTCAATAATATTTTCTTATGTAGAAAAGTAATAGAGTGATTTCTTAATTGTAGAGGAATGGTCATATTTAAGTAAATAATATGCTTTAATTTGATATGATTTAAATCATACATGTTAAGAATTTTTTTTTTATGCTGCCACCTGGAGAATCTAGTCGAGTATTTTGGGGTATGTTACAAAAGATATTCCATCAATATTTTATAAGGAAAATATCATCAGGAAAGCTAAGGGATATGCTTCCCCACATATGTAATGGAATTCCAAATAGTGTAAACATGACCTAGATTTATCATGAACTAAGATCATAACTGAAATTTGCAGCATTTCAACTTTTCTCTTCTTTTAATTTTGTTCGGAAGCTCAACTTCAAATTGAATCCAAATTATGAGACACCCACATTACCTTGAGAAAGCAATGCAATGCCAATTTTTCCAATTCCTCCATTTTCTTGTTTCTTTTCAACAAGAAAATTAATTGGAAAACACGTGTGACAACCTTAAAAGCTTTATGTTTTCCATGAGTGATTTTTTTTCATTTTTTGTATCTTCTTGCTATTTTAATACTCAAGTCAGTGTCTTTCGGATCCTCTAGTGAAAACAATGAATCCAGACATCAATAATGCAAATAATAAATGCCATCTTGGTAACCACATCCAAACAATGTGGGAATGACCCCAACATATAGGTGATATTTCCAATCTCTAGGATATTAAGATTAAAACCAAAATTTTATGTGATTGTTCCTACCGCACTTATGCTAGAAATTACAATAAATAAATTAAAATAATTATAATAAATTATAATATTTACAATAAATTATAATAATTACAATAAATTATAATAAATTACAATTGAAATTATATTTTATAAATTATATAATTTCATTCAATGACCATGGTGTCCATCGCATCTAAACCTTCATGTGTTCGGAAGTTTTATATAGATATGGGACCTATTCAATCTTTTTGTGAGGTTTAAATTGTAATCCAAATTTTAAGGTCAATTTTGGTTGTGGATACACATGGTGTAAATCCTAGCAATTAATTATGGCAGCTAACTCTTGTACTTGGGATGCGTTGTGTACATGCATTTGTGGTCCATTTGTAAGGAATTTCATAGCAGAGTCTCGAAGGTTCATTGTTCATTTTTAACTTTCCTGGAATCGTATTGTTGAAGTTTCTTTATAAATCTTCCAGAGCATGACTCTGTGATTGCAAGTTAGGGGAAGAATATGCATGTTATGCACCTGTGTCTAATGAGAAAGTACTTGTCTCAATTTTTTTGTAGAAAGGTATAGTTTTATGATGGAAGATTCTTGAAGACTTATTTCTCCAGTAGAAGAGTCTCCACTCTTTCCCTGTGCTTGTTAATCTACGGTGAAGTTGTATGTTTAATATTTTTTTCTATGTTAACTATGGGTTTGTTGGATGATACTGGATTATGACATTCGTCCCAGCTACCTTCGACTGTGATAAATTTTATGGGTATCTCTTTTGTTCCAAAATTGAATTCAACCAAAAAACCCACAACGGTTTTGATCTCTATAACAAACTTTCAAACGTAAACTTATATTATTCTTTGTTCTAATTTTATTTTAATCTATGTATTATTTTCATTGTATTCATGTTTTCTTTATTTTTCTTATACTTTGATGTATGAAAAGACCCATTTTGTAGAACCGGGTTGTCAATATTGAGTATGGAATTCATTCCAGTTTCCTTCATGGTTATGATCTCTACAACAGATTTTTTAAGGTGAACTCATATTATTCTCCATTCTATTTTTATTTTGCTCTCTATATTACTTTCATTGTATTCATGTTTTCACTTTTTTTCTTCTACTTTGGTGTAGGAAAAGACCCATTTTGTAGAACTGGGTTGATGATACTAGAGTATGGAATTTATCCCAGCTTCCTTCGACTTTGATAAATTTTATGGGTATCTCCTTTGTTCCAGAATTTATTTCAATCAAAATCCCTGCAACGGTTCTGATCTCTGCAACAAATTTTCAAAGGTGAACTCATTATATTATCTTTTTTATTTTGACTCTGGGATTCTTTTCATTGTATTCATGTTTTCATTCTTTTTCTACTACTTTGGTGTAGGCAAAGACCCATTTTCTAGAATCGGTACCTTTCTTTTTTAGTTGTTGTTATGTAACGCACCTTTCAGGTAAGGTACCAATCTCATGGTGTCATTCAACAACCACGGTTGACGTTCAAGATGTGATAAATTAATTGTACATAGTATAATATGTATGCGTCGACTCTAAACCTTCCTGTGTTCGTAAGGTTTATATAGATATGGGTCGAGATTTTTAATGTAATCCAAGTTCAAGCTCAAGTCTAATTGTTGTTACACATGGTGTAAATCTGAGCAATTAACTCTCCCAACTAACTCATGTACTTGGGATGCATTATGTATATGAATTTGTGGTCCATTTGTAAGGAATTTCATTAATACTCTTGTACTTATGCCATTAACAGTGTCAAAAAGGTTAATTGCATAAATCTTAGCAATTAACTTTGCTAGCTAACTCTTGGTTTTGGGATGCATTGTGTACATCCATTTGTGGTCCATTTGTAAGAAATTTCATAAATAATCATGTAATTACCTTGTTAACAATGTCAGAAGGGTTAGCATTGTGATAACTAAGAGATAACAGTTGGATGTTTCCATAGAACACATGTGCACACATAGGATAGTTTCACACAGTAAAACTAAATCAATTTATATATTTCGAATAACACTCAAGTTTAGGTAAATATGATGCGCAACAAAACCAATTTTATTGTTGCACATTGCAGAATGCACCTTTCGATTAAGGTACCGATATCATGGAATCATTCAATGACCATGGTTGAAGGTCAAGCTCAAACACTTGTTTTGGTAGTAGAAGGGTCTTTACTCTTTCCCGGTGCTTGTTAATCTACAACGAAGTTGTATGTGTTCTATGTTGAATAGGTTTTTTTTCTCTGTTAACTATGGGCTTCTTGGATGACACCGGAGTATGGAATTCATCTAACCTGCCTTTGATTTTGATAAATTTTATGGGTATCTCTTTTTTTCAAGAATTGACTTCAGCCTCAAACCCTGCAATGGCTCTGATCTCTACAACAAATTTCCAAAGGTGGCCTCATATTATTCCTTGTTCTATTTTTACTCTATGTATTCTTTTCATTGTATTCATGTTTTCGTTAATTTTCTTGTACTTTTATGTAGCTATAGACCTTGGGATGCGTTGTGTACATGCATTTGTGGTCCATTTGTAAGGAATTTCATAGCAGAGTCTCGAAGGTTCATTGTTCATTTTTAACTTTCCTGGAATCGTATTGTTGAAGTTTCTTTATAAAACTTCCAGAGCATGACTCTGTGATTGCAAGTTAGGGGAAGAATATACATGTTATGCACCTGTGTCTAATGAGAAAGTACTTGTCTCAATTTTTTTGTAGAAAGGTATAGTTTTATGATGGAAGATTCTTGAAGAATTATTTCTCCAGTAGAAGAGTCTCCACTCTTTCCCTGTGCTTGTTAATCTACGGTGAAGTTGTATGTTTAATATTTTTTTCTATGTTAACTATGGGTTTGTTGGATGATACTGGATTATGACATTCGTCCCAGCTACCTTCAACTGTGATAAATTTTATGGGTATCTCTTTTGTTCCAAAATTGAATTCAACCAAAAAACCCACAATGGTTTTGATCTCTACAACAAACTTTCAAACGTAAACTTATATTATTCTTTGTTCTAATTTTATTTTAATCTATGTATTATTTTCATTGTATTCATGTTTTCTTTATTTTTCTTATACTTTGCTGTATGAAAAGATCCATTTTGTAGAACTGGGTTGTCAATATTGGAGTATGGAATTCATTCCAGTTTCCTTCGCGGTTTTGATCTCTACAACATATTTTTTAAGGTGAACTCATATTATTCTCCATTCTATTTTTATTTTACTCTCTATATTACTTTCATTGTATTCATGTTTTCACTTTTTTTCTTCTACTTTGGTGTAGAAAAAGACCCATTTTGTAGAACTGGGTTGATGATACTAGAGTATGGAATTTATCCCAGCTTCCTTCGACTTTGATAAATTTTATGGGTATCTCTTTTGTTCCAGAATTTATTTCAACCAAAATCCCTGCAACGGTTCTGATCTCTGCAACAAATTTTCAAAGGTGAACTCATTATATTATCTTTTTTATTTTGACTCTGGGATTCTTTTCATTGTATTCATGTTTTCATTCTTTTTCTTCTACTTTGGTGTAGGAAAAGACCCATTTTCTAGAATCGGTACCTTTCTTTTTTAGTTGTTGTTATGTAACGCACCTTTCAGGTAAGGTACCAATCTCATGGTGTCATTCAACAACCATGATTGACGTTCAAGATGTGATATATTAATTGTACATAGTATAATATGTATGCGTCAACTCTAAACCTTCATGTGTTCATAAGGTTTATATAGATATGGGTCGATATTTTTAATGTAATCCAAGTTCAATCTCAAGTCTAATTGTGGTTACACATTGCACAAGTCTAATTGTGGTTACACATGGCGTAAATCTGAGCAATTAACTCTGCCAGCTAACTCATGTACTTGGGATGCATTATGTATATGAATTTGTGGTCCATTTGTAAGGAATTTCATTAATACTCTTGTACTTATGCCAT
The DNA here is from genome assembly GCA_001517045.1 of Pseudotsuga menziesii. NCBI lineage: Eukaryota > Viridiplantae > Streptophyta > Pinopsida > Pinales > Pinaceae > Pseudotsuga > Pseudotsuga menziesii. The sequence goes on from LPNX011049806.1 coordinate 235,678, forward strand.
TAATGGTGTCAAAAAGGTTAATTGCGTAAATATTAGCAATTAACTTTGCTAGCTAACTCTTGGTTTTGGGATGCATTGTGTACATCCATTTGTGGTCCATTTGTAAGAAATTTCATAAATAATCATGTAATTACCTTGTTAACAATGTCAGAAGGGTTAGCATTGTGATAACTAAGAGATAACAGTTGGATGTTTTCCATAGAACACATGTGCACACATAGGATAGTTTCACACAGTAAAACTAAATCAATTTATATATTTCCAATAAAACTTAAGTTTAGGTAAATATGATGCGCAACAAAACCGATTTTATTGTTGCACATTGCAGAATGCACCTTTCGATTAAGGTACCGATATGATGGAATCATTCAATGACCATGGTTGAAGGTCAAGCTCAAACACTTGTTTTGGTAGTAGAAGAGTCTTTACTCTTTCCCGGTGCTTGTTAATCTACAACAAAGTTGTATGTGTTCTATGTTTAATAGGTTTTTTTTCTCTGTTAACTATGGGCTTCTTGGATGACACTGGAGTATGGAATTCATCCCACCTGCCTTTGATTTTGATAAATTTTATGGGTATCTCTTTTTTTCAAGAATTGACTTCAACCTCAAACCCTGCAATGGCTGTGATCTCTACAACAAATTTCCAAAGGTGGCCTCATATTATTCCTTGTTCTATTTTTACTCTATGTATTCTTTTCATTGTATTCATGTTTTCGTTAACTTTCTTGTACTTTTGTGTAGCTATAGACCTTGGGATGTGTTGTGTACATGCATTTGTGGTCCATTTGTAAGGAATTTCATAGCAGAGTCTCGAAGCTTCATTGTTCATTTTTTACTTTCCTGGAATCCTATTGTTGAAGTTTCTTTATAAAACTTCCAGAGCATGACTCTGTGATTGCAAGTTAGGGGAAGAATATGCATGTTATGCACCTGTGTCTAATGAGAAAGTACTTGTCTCAATTTTTTTGTAGAAAGGTATAGTTTTATGATGGAAGATTCTTGAAGACTTATTTCTCTAGTAGAAGAGTCTCCACTCTTTCCTTGTGCTTGTTAATCTATGGTGAAGTTGTATGTTTAATATTTTTTTCTATGTTAACTATGGGTTTTTTGGATGATACTGGATTATGACATTCGTCCCAGCTACCTTCGACTGTGATAAATTTTATGGGTATCTCTTTTGTTCCAAAATTGAATTCAACCAAAAAACCCACAACGGTTTCGATCTCTACAACAAACTTTCAAACGTAAACTTATATTATTCTTTGTTCTATTTTTATTTTAATATATGTATTATTTTCATTGTATTCATGTTTTCTTTATTTTTCTTATACTTTTCTGTATGAAAAGATCCATTTTGTAGAACCGGGTTGTCAATATTGGAGTATGGAATTCATTCCAGTTTCCTTCGCGGTTTTGATCTCTACAACATATTTTTTAAGGTGAACTCATATTATTCTCCGTTCTATTTTTATTTTACTCTCTATATTACTTTCATTGTATTCATGTTTTCACTTTTTTTCTTCTACTTTGGTGTAGGAAAAGACCCATTTTGTAGAACTGGGTTGATGATACTAGAGTATGGAATTTATCCCAGCTTCCTTCGACTTTGATAAATTTTATGGGTATCTCTTTTGTTCTAGAATTTATTTCAACCAAAATCCCTGCAACAGTTCTGATCTCTGCAACAAATTTTCAAAGGTGAACTCATTATATTATCTTTTTTATTTTGACTCTGGGATTCTTTTCATTGTATTCATGTTTTCATTCTTTTTCTTCTACTTTGGTGTAGGAAAAGACCCATTTTCTAGAATCGGTACCTTTTTTTTTAGTTGTTGTTATGTAACGCACCTTTCAGGTAAGGTACCAATCTCATGGTGTCATTCAACAACCATGGTTGACGTTCAAGATGTGATATATTAATTGTACATAGTATAATATGTATGCGTCGACTCTAAACCTTCATGTGTTCGTAAGGTTTATATAGATATGGGTCAAGATTTTTAAATCAATCCAATTTCAATCTCAAGTGTAATTGTGGTTACGCATGGCAGAAGTCTAATTTTGGTTACACATGGCGTAAGTCTGAGCAATTAACTCTGCCAGCTAACTCATGTACTTGGGATGCATTATGTATATGAATTTGTGGTCCATTTGTAAGGAATTTCATTAATACTCTTGTACTTATGTCATTAACGGTGTCAAAAAGGTTAATTGCATAAATCTTAGCAATTAACTTTGCTAGCTAACTCTTGGTTTTGGGATGCATTGTGTACATCAATTTGTGGTCCATTTGTAAGAAATTTCATAAATAATCATGTAATTACCTTGTTAACGATGTCAAAAGGGTTAGCATTGTGATAACTAAGAGATAATAGTTGGATGTTTTCCATAGACCACATGTGCACACATAGGATAGTTTCACACAGTAAAACTAAATCAATTTATATATTTCGAATAAAACTTAAGTTTAGGTAAATTTGATGAGCAAAAAAACCGATTTTATTGTTGCACATTGTAGAATGCACCTTTCGATTAAGGTACCGATATCATGGAATCATTCAATGAACATGGTTGAAGGTCAAGCTCAAACACTTATTTTGGTAGTAGAAGAGTCTTTACTCTTTCCTGGTGCTTGTTAATCTACAACGAAGTTGTATGTGTTTTACGTTTAATAGGTTTTTTTTCTCTGTTAACTATGGGCTTCTTGGATGACACTGGAGTATGGAATTCATCCCACCTGCCTTTGATTTTGATAAATTTTATGGGTATCTCTTTTTTTCAAGAATTGACTTCAACCTCATACCCTGCAATGGATCTGATCTCTACAACAAATTTCCAAAGGTGGCCTCATATTATTCCTTGTTCTATTTTTACTCTATGTATTCTTTTCATTGTATTCATGTTTTTGTTAATTTTCTTGTACTTTTGTGTAGCTATATACCTATTTTCTAGAAGCGTGACCTTTCTTTTCGACCAGTGGTTATGGAACACACTTTTCGTGTAAGGTAGAAATCTCGTGTCGCCATTCAACGACTATGGTTGAAGGCCCATATCTAATATAGTAATTGTACATAGTATAATATGTATGCATCGACTCTAAACCTTCACAGGTTCATAAGTTTTATATATATATGGGCCGAGGTTTTTACTGTAATCCAAAGTTCAATCTCAAGTCTAATTGTGGTTACACATGGCATAAATATGAGCAATTAACTCTTTAAGCTAACTCATGTACTTGGTATGTGTTATGTATATGCATTTGTGGTCTATTTGTAAGGAATTTCATAAATACTCATGTACATACGTCGTTAACAGTTTTGAAAAGGTTCATTGTGTAAATCTCAGCAATTAACTGTAACAACAAACTCTTGTTTTTGGGATGCATTGTGTACATGCATTTGTGGTCCATTTGTAAGAAATTTCATAAACAATCATGTACTTACCTCATTAACGGTGTCAGAAGGGTTAGTGTTGTGATAGTTAAGAGATAAAACTTGGATGTTTTCCATAAACCACACGTGCACACATAGGATAGTTACACATAGTAAAACTAAATCAATTTATATATTTCGAATAAACCTTAAGTTTAGGTAAACATGATGCACAACAAAAACCCATTTTATTGTTGCACATTATGGAACGCACCTTTCAGTTAAGGTACCAATATAATGGCATCATTCAACGTCCATGGTTGAAGGTCAAGCTCAAACACTCATTTCGCCACTAGAAGAGTCTTTACTCTTTCCTTGTACTTGTTAATCTACGATGAAGTTGTATGTGTTGTATGTTTGATAGGTTTTTTTGCTCTTTTAACTATGGGATTCTTGAATGATACTAGAGTATGGAATTCATCCCAACTGCCTTCGATTTTCATAAATTTTATGGGTATCTCTTTTGTTCAATAATTAACTTCAACCACAAACCCCACAACCGTTCTGATCTCTACAACAAATTTTCAAAGGTGAACTCATATTATTCTCTGTTCTATTTTTACTCTGTATATTATTTTCAGTGTATTCATGTTTTCATTCTTTTTGTTGTACTTTGGTGTAGGTAAAGACCCATTTTCTAGAAACTTGACCTTTCTTTTCTAGCAATGGTTATGGAACAAACCTTTCGTGTAAGGTAACAATCTCGTGACGCCTTTCAAGGACCATGGTTGAAGGAAAATATTTGATAGATTAATTGTACATAGTATAATATGTATGTGTCGACTCTAAACCTTCATGTGTTCTTAAGTTTTATATAGATAAGGGTCGAGGTTTTTACTCTAATTCAAAGTTCAAGATCAAGTCTAATTGTTGTTACACATGGCGTAAATCTCAACAATAAATTCTACCAGCTAACTCCTGTATTTGGGATGCGTTGTGTACATGCATTTGTGGTCAATTTCTAAGGAATTTCATAAATAGTTGCTAATAGTAAATATGATATTGTACATGTAACATCTCAATTTCTTTGTATTGATATTAGAAATAATATCTCTTTCAATATGTCATGTAATTGACACTACAACCCTATTTCAAATGTTTCTAAACACACTTTATTATTTTAATTGTGGTTACACATGGTGTCATTCAATGACCATGGTTTAAGGTCAAGATGTGATAGATTAATCGTACATAGCATAATACGTATGCATCGACTCTAAACCTTCATGTGTTCATAAGTTTTATATAGATATGGGTCAAGGTTTTTACTCTAAATAATTTAATAAATACTTGATAAACCATTGTACGAGTAACATCTCAATTTCTTTGTATTGGTATTAGAGATAATATAGTTAAAGCTAGATTATATGTGTTGGGTAATTGAAATTAAATCTCTTAATGGAAATTTTCTACATCTATTCTGAGACATGATGTTAGTCCTCTATCTATTGCCATTTCAAATGATTGATTACTTCTAAGTTTATTGTTCTTGTAGTTACTACCTTTGTACATGGTGTAATACCTTTCCTTTATCAAAGGGTTTTGTTACAACCAAATCTCGTCATCGACATGTGATAAGATCCTAAACATCAATGTTTTCCCTCATTCCCAAAACTTGAAGTGAAAAACTTGATCCAGATGTCAAATTTGCATATAAAAACCTAGCATTGCTTCTACCCTTAAGCTTAAAAGTGGTACCTTCTTCAGCACCTCCTGAGTTGTGTTGAAGGCAGGCAGTGGCACCTCCTTTCCTATTTGTTTGAAGAGCAGTTCTGCCCTAGCACCGCTTTGTCATCAAGGAGCAGGAGCGGTGCCCTTGGTAAAAATTGAAAAAGAGAGACTTCACGAAGCTTCTAGATCCAAAGCTTCATGGAAGACCTTATTCCTATTCACATGGGTCAATTGAGCTTGAGATCCACACTTTGGGGTTTTCCTATCCACCTCACCCACCAAAATATCAACCATATCTATCCATTTGAGGCCTATATAAACTAGATCCTACCCCATGGTTGAGGAGAGAGCAAAATCATGCCGCCATTTTGACATTATGGCCTGATTCATTAAGAGTGAGCATAGAAGAGCAAGTTGGAGCTATTGGGGATAAGACATCGGTTTTGTAGAGGAGTGCATCAACACTAAGGCATAGGTTGTAAACTATTTCATTATTTATCAATGCAAAGTTGGTTCCTTTCCCATATACTTGTTATGTATTATCTTGCATGTTTATTATCGAATTCCTTAGTCACCGATATAGATCTAAAGATAATTTTCTAGTACTTTTTATCTTTTGTGTTTGATTGTTTATTCAGGTATTTTCTTGGAGATATTTTGGCATAGGTGCAGGGCCACATCATTCTATTAGAGATCATATTCCAAGTATCTATAGTTTCTAGGAGAATTCTACCAACCTTATTGTGAACTATTTGTTCTAGATTTGAACCATTCAGACCAGAGGAACAACTTCTATCCGCAGAAGGTGTGAAATTCCTAACAACAAATTTGGAGACTGTACTGGGGAAGGACTTTAGGAGATATGATCTTCCTTTGTCTTCGAACACTTATCTGAATCGAAGCTCTCGTTCTTTATCACTTCAATCAGATCCACTAGCTGATCTAGTGGTTATTGGTTTGGTATCATCAGATCTCTTCAGATATGCATCATCCTGAATTTCTATGCTCTTTATTACTATTAATTCATCATTTTTTATGCTAGTAGGTCAAGATTTAACTTTGGTTTTTTTCCTTCATTGTTTTTTGGACATCTACAGGGAACCGCATATGAATAGTAGACAATAAGCGGTGCCACCACCTGAACTCAGTTAGCAGGAAGTGATGCCACCGCCTATGATCAACAATCAGGAAGTGGTGCTTGTGTAGAACCGCTCTGTCAGTGACCCTCTGGAAGCGCTGCTAGGTAGGATTTTTAGTCCCTATTTGATTTCAAAACTTGGTTGTTGTCTTTTGATTTCTGAGTGTTTTTTTGTCTTACATTTTGATGAAAATGAAGTGTATTTAAAAAAAAAATCTCCAATCACTTTGATTATCATATTCCCTTTGTATATGATATAGCCACTTTGATTGTTATATTCCCTTTGCATTCAAAGAATATTTTATGTTTCTTGCATTGGATTTTACATTATTTTCTTTGCTTAAAACCTCTTTCTCTTTTCTGTAGATATTATTCGTTGGAATTGGAAAATATACGTTTCATTTTCATGTGTATGTCTTGGTTTTTTTTGTACTTGTAATACGTGAGTGATCCATGTTGTTTTGACTATTTCTTTTCTTGGGGTTATTTTTGTTTCCTTTTGCATGTTGAGTTTTGCAGTGCTTGGTAGAAGAGATTTATTCTTCGTTTCCTTGTCTGTTCCAAAGAGAAGTTTTAGTTTTCCCTCTCCTTTGCTTTATTCACAAGCATGTTGAATGATTTTCTTCTTGTTTTGTGCTTTATTGTTTGAAGTTCTGGATCTTACTTTCCTTAAGAAGAAATATATTTTTTTAGCTTTGCGTGCATTAGAGTTAGTTTTGTTTGGAAATGTTAGTGAAATCATCTTTCCGTCAAGTTTTTATGCATATTTTTCAAGCATGAAAAGATAGGAAACATTTCTAATTTATTTATATTAGATGTTCTCTAGATCTCTTTTTTAATTTCTTTAAATATTGTTTGGGGCGAATTGATATTTTACTTTTCATTTAAAAAGATAGAATTGCATTTGCATTTGTGTGTGCATTTTGGAAAGAAAAGTAAATATCTCTCCCTTCTTTAGGTAGAATTTCATTGAAGAGGAAAATTTACATTATCATATAGATCAGTGTACATCTTATTTAATTTCAAGTTTTCACTCCATGGTTCCACCCAACCGCTTAAGATACAATTAATGGTAGTACTAGGTTAAAACTTTTAGCAATTTAAGTGTTAGGTTAGCAACGTGTTTCGGCGTCGATAAGTGTGGTAACTATCATTATTTTCTAGCACTGTATCTCGAGGGCTTGCAGTTCTTCCACATACGTCCGGTATATCAAACAACCTTTGATGTACCCTTGAGGTATATCGAAAGGTACTTCGCGTACTTGGTATTATATTAGAAGGATCCTATTGAACTATTATGCATTAGACAACACCACTACGGATTTGAGCTCCCACGTACCTAGCGTATAACGGGAGACCCTTTTAGGAATACTCAAACCATTTGAGTTATCCTTTTGGCCTATCCTATGAGGTTCCTGACTCTTATCCACTCTCACATGTTTTCTTGTTTCTTTTAGTTTGAGTAGTACTTGCTTGTGCATGGTAGTTAGGGGTTTTTTAGAGAGTTTAGATATGGGATCCCCATCTAGGACTACCAATCAAGAGGTCCCTTTCCAAGGTGTACCTTTTTTATTCCCTCCAAGTGAAGGTATTGGTCCTCCCTTTATTGCCACTGTAAATATTCCTAGGTTAACTATAGGATTACCGGTCTAGCTATTTAATCCAGTAATTCCTGTTACACCTAATGTCTCAAATGTCACATATCCTCTGATAGAGGATGGAACTCAACCTAATACTTCTCCTTCTTCACCAGTTGTGGCTTCATCCTTTTCTTCTTCTTCGCTTGACTAAAGCTCTATGGTTAGTAGTCGGGTGGATAAGAAGAAGAAGAAAGGGAAAGGTAAGAAGAAGATGGATAAGAAAGAGAAAAAGCAAAAGACCCAATTACAGTTAGCAGTTTCAATATTTCAAGCTTGTGTAAAAATGAAACAGATCCACTTCCCTTAAGTCGAGTCTTCCCTTTAGTGTTAGAACTTGAACCTTCTTTTCACGTGCTTGATTCTCATTCTTCCTACCCCCCTGGTGAACATTTTCACATTAGTAACCAGGTTTTTAGGTTGGGTAGGGAAGAAGAATCGTCAGACGAAACGAAGGTTGAGGGGCATGTCGAGCCCTAGCAACCATGCTAGGGGTAATATTCACTAGCAATCATGTTGGGGGAAAGCTTACAAACTCTATATATCATGTTAATGAGATTATTAACCATAGTTTACTTATTGGTGTCAAGCTTCCGTAAAACTAAAACCAATCTCTGAGCATAGTTCATTTTCTATTTCAAGCTCATTAAAAAATGAAGTAGGTTTCCTTAAGCATGGTTTACCTTTTGGTTTCAAGCTTGCATAAAAATGAAACCATGTTTCAAGCATAGTTATTTTCTATTTCAATCTTGTGTAAAAATGAAACAGGTCGTTTTGAGCATACTTTATTTTAGTTTGGAGCTCATTAAACCATGAAACGACCCTTTGAGCATAGTTTATTTTCTATGTCAAGATCGTTACAAAATAAATCAGATACCCTGAGCATTCTTTCAACTAATATTTGAGCTCGTTAAAAACAGTAAGATGGTGTTGAGCTTACTTTTAATTTTTCATGCTCTGGTTAAAACATGAAAATCGGGTTGAGCTTAGTTTATTACTTTTTCGTGCCTTGGATTCAAACATGAAAAAGGTTAATAGAGTCTTCTTTAAGCTCTTTTCAGACTCTTAAAATATGAAAATATTGCCGAGTGCTATTGTATTCTTCATGCTCATAAAAGTACTTGAAGAGTCATCTTCCTAGTGATAGTTTACCCCTTTTTTCGACTAGGGGGTACTACTTACAAAAAAGGTACACTCCAGCCAATCATGAATGGAAGAGTTCTATAAGGTATTGTTTTATACTTTTCTGGGCCCTAGGGACTAAATCATTTGAAAAAGGACCCTTCGAAATCTTATTTATTTTTTTCAGACTCTCTAAAGATGAACTACACCAACTTTTCTTTCATTGGACTCGTTAAATTAAACATTGAAAGACCCTTTTTGGGAATGAACCCCTCCTTTCTCAGGTTCATGAAATATTTTAGAATGGAATTGTCTTTGGATGAGCTAAAACGAGTGTTTGTTACCCTATTTGAACTAGTAAAATGAAAAGAGGCACTCATCAATCAAGATGTTGAAATTAAGGGAAGGGAATCAATTCATTTTGCAAATAAAATGGCAGTTGTTTGTCACCTTTGAACATGGAACTTGTCTAGATTTCACTCAGTCAATTGGGTAAATCAGCTTGTCTCTGATTCGATCCACTTTCATGAGTCATGTCACTCCTTTGAGCCTTTCAAAGAATGCATTGTCCACTATCGTATTGTGTTCTGCCTTTTCGAGTCAATGTTGCGAAGTATTTTTTCGTGCCGCCCGATGTTCAAAGAAAGTAAAAAGTTTACCTCTGTAGTTAAAATAGCCTTTGTGTCAGTACTTTTGAGTCAGTCATATGGTTACATTATCTACAAAATTCCAGAACTTTGTTCCAAGTTTCGTGTCATCGATGTGGGATTCAACATGGCCCTCCTTCGACAAGGCTATTCTTTTCGACATCAGCTCATCATCCGAGACATAGTCTTAGAAACAAGTTTAGTACCTTGAGATCTGTATGCTTCAATGACAGATTCTCTCAATCTCGACAAAGGTTCACATCATTGACCTTTGATCGAAAGATTCCACTGGGTGTTCGACATCAAAACCTCTATTCACACTCAGTAGATTGTACTAGGGTACCTGGGGAATCATTGACATCAATGGTGATCTCCCTCACACTTGTTAATGGTTCATATCATTGATCGGTAATCAAGTGGTTTCTACCATGTTCGAATTTAGATCATTGTAATCACATGGATAGAATCGTACTTTGTGAAAGATGAGACGAAGACCCTCGGTATCTGTTTACAAGCGCTCATAGTTTTTCTCCCCAAGTTGTGATGGAGTATATTGTATGAAGTACCAGCATGGATCCACATTTGTTTGGTCATGGATATGCTCAAATTTTCATCTGTATGACATATATCTATGTTGTATGTCTAGTAGCTATGTCCAAGTTTGAGTCCTCTATCACATAGATCTATGCTATATTCTAGTAGCCATGTTCACTATTTTCTCCCATGGATCTGCCTTGTATTGGTCTGTAGCCATGGTAAAGACACATTTGATTATGAGTCAAATGTATTGATGTATTGCAGATGTATTTTTGATGTTGATCTCCGATCAAGCCGATTCTTACATCAAAGTGATAACTTGCTCTATCAAAGCTCTCGCCTATCGTATCCCTCTAGCCTCATGCTTTGGGGGGCATTCTGTTACACCCAAATATCATCATTAACATGTGATAAGATCCTAAACATCCATGTTTTCCCTCATTCCCAAAACTTGAAGTGAAAACATTGATCCATATGTCAAATTTGCATATGAAAACCTAGCACCGCTTCTACCCTTAAGCTTAAAAGCGGTACCTTCTACAGCAACGCCTAAGTTGTGTTGAAGACATGTGATGGCACCACCTTTCCTATTTGTTTGAAGAGAGGTTATACCCTAGCACTGCTCTATCATCAAGGAGCAGGAGCGGTTCCCTTGGTAAAAAGTGAAAAAGAGAGACTTCACGAAGCTTCTAGATCAAAAGCTTCATGGCTGACGTTATCCCTATTCACGTGGGTCAGTTGAGCATGATATCCATGCTTTGTTGATATCCTATCCACCTCACCCACCAAAATATCAACCATCTCTATCCATTTGATTCCTATATAAATAGGCTCGTACCCCATGTTTGAGGAGAGAGCAAAGTCATGCTGCCATTTTGACATTCTGGCCTGATTCATTAAGAGTGACATAAAAGAGGAAGTTGGAGCTATTGGGGATAAGACATCAGTTTTGTGGAGGAGTGAATCAACATTAAGGCACAAGTTGTAAACTCTTTCATTATTTATCAATGCAAAGTTGGTTCCTTTCCTATATACTTGTTATGTATTATCTTGCATGTGTATTATCAGATTCCTTAGTCACCGATATAGATCTATAGATGATTTTTTGATACTTTTGATCTTTTGTGTTTGATGTGTTTATGCAGGTATTTTCTTGGATATATTTCGCCATAGGTGAAGGGCCATGTCATTCTATCAAAGATCGTATTCCAAGTGTTTGTAGTTTCTAGGAGAATTCTACCAACCTTGTTGTGAACTATTTGTTCTGGATCTGAACCATTCAGACCAGAGGAGTAGCTTCTGTCTGCAGAAGGTGCGAAATTCCTGACAAGAAGTTTTTAGTTTATATATAATTCTCTGTCTTACCTTGACTACATATGCTTTACCGTCTGTATAAGTCTATGTGTAAAGTAAACATTTTATTGATTTTATTGTGTGATTCGTATGTTTAGACGCACACAAACATAATGTGCAATGAATATAAAGTGGAACAATAAAATGGGTTTTGTTGTGCATCATGTTTATCTAAAATTAAGGTTTATTCGAATAAAATTGTGTGTAACTAACGTGTGTGTGCACCTAGGGTTTATGGAAAACATCCAAGGTTAGCACTTACCTTATAACAACTAGGGTTTATTTAGGATTTTTCTCCTTATATATTCTAATAATGAACTTAAGTTTTATTTGAAATATATCTATTCATTTAGTTTATCTTTTTTTAACTAACATGTGTGTGCACCTACGGTTTATGGGAAAAATCCAAGGTTATCCCTTATCGTATCACAACTAGGGTTTATTTAGGAGTTTTATCCTTGTATATTCTCATAATAATAATAATAATAATAATAATAATAATAATAATAATAATTATATTATTATTTCCTATAGGTTATTAATAATAATTACATGGTGGGTTTTTAGTTTATACATCATTTTATGTTTTAACTTGAATATTAATGCTCGACCAACTGTATAAGTTTATGTGGAAACTACATAGGACTAGGTAAAAAGAGGATTTGCATAACATCTGAGAGGCTTTTCTTGCCCTGACACCCCAAGGCTTGAAGAATCATGCTCGCCAACTGTACAATTCTATGTATAAACTACACAAGATCAGGTCAAAATAGTATTTCCATAGTGTCGGAGAGGCTTCGCCTACCGTGACGCCCCATCCAACTTGAACAAAACACAAACATAGTCATTAGAGAAAATTTCAACTCAAAATGGGCCTTTCAAACCTAATTCAAATTCCATGTCATCATGTGTTAGCCAATGAAATTGCTTTAAATTTGAAATACTGTATAGGTCTTAAACAAATTTTAAATATAAATTTGGGGATTGATATCATAAAAAAAACTACTCTTTTTGTTTGTATTTTTGGCATATCTCCCTGTGTTTTTACTCAAATTTCGATTGGGACAGCTCGTTGCATGCGGAATTAAATTCTACATCCAACGAGTACCCACTTGACATACTTTTGATAGACCCAGCAACCCCAAAAACAAGAAATACCTGAAAAACGTGATGATAATGTTTTTTCAGGTATTTGTTGTTTTTTGGGTAGTGGGGTCTGTCAAAAGTATGCCGAGTGGCTACTCATTGGATGTGGAATTTAATTTTGCATCCAATGAGCTCTCTTGATCGAAATTTGACTAAAAACACAGGGAGATATGTCAAAAATATGAACACAAATAGTTTTTTTCTTTTCTTCCTCCAAAATGAATAAATATTATTTCATTATTTTAACTGTTATTTTATTATTTTCCTTAGGAGTCCCATTTTGAGTTGAAATTTCCTCTAATGATGTAAAATGGGCATGATGCTTGACCGACTATATAATTCTACATGGAAACTACATAGATGCATGTCAAAAGAGGATTTCCATAGCATAGCGTCTGAGAGGATTTTCTTGCCCTAATGCCCCAAGGCTTGAAGAATCAATGAATTTTTTTAATAACATGATCTACAAATTCAAAAAAAAAACGTATGAAACACAAACATAGTATGTAAAATGGGCATAAATTCATTTATTTATTTATCATTTCTTTTCTTCATTCCAATTTTCTTAAGCACAATGATTTGATCTGAAATAGAACATTTGAACCATACAGGGGTTCTTCAAAAGGATAAAGTACGTGTGACTTGAACACCAAACAAATGATAATAAATGACGATGGTGAAAGCTCTTCTTGCAGTGATGAAGACCAAAACTCTTACGGAAAGAATCGAGAGAAACCTGAAAGTAAAAACCATGATGGCGTTATTAATTTTTGAAGGTTCATTGTTCACTTTTAACTTTACTTTGTTCTTTCCACCTTTTCTCAAGTGTTGAAATAGAACATTTGAACCATGCAGGGGTTCAAACAATAGCGTACATGTGACTCGAAGGACGAATGTGCAAGGATTTCAAAAGCTCTTCTCGCAGTGATAAAGACGAACCTGAAAGTAAAACCCATGATTAAATTGAAAGCACATTGCACTCAAATGCTCGAAAAGAAAACCTATTCAACCTTCATCGCTATTACCTGATAATATTCACTCTTGGTCGTTGGATTGTGGGTGGAAACATCATATTTCTCGCAATTCGTTGTTATATATTGAATACTACATAGCAATTCGCTAACCTACACATTCCAAATACACATAACTACCAACGTGCATCGTAAAGGAAGCACACAACATGTCACATAAATCCAGCAGCACGAGCCATGCACCATTCTATGATGTAACATAATTCGATGGATTGCTACCACACAAATCCCATGTATTAGATTAAGTAATCTAACACAGATCTAAAGACGTAAATCATTAGTTAATGATAAAGCAACTCTAGTTAAGGATACAATGACTACAAGAACCATCTTGGATGTACAATTGTGAGACTCTCGTCAATCTTGTTAATCCATTGCCTCAAGTCCTATTCCCAAAATATGAGATATATATGCCTATCGACGTAAGTAAAAAAATAAAGAAGAGAGGTTTACATTTATTGCGCCGAGAGAAGCTAGGTGCTCTCTAACCCAGTATGGGGGACATCCTGTCACATTAGTCACGATATGCTAGTTGACATAAACCAACATAGATCCATCTAAAATGGGATCTACCAAGCATCGAGAGGGATCAAATCTCTCAAGATGAAAACCATTTTTTAGAGTGGAAATGTTAAGGAAATATGTAATCCAATGTTTATAATTTTAGTTTATCTAATTTATGTTGTTTTACATATATGCAATTCTAAATAATTTAAATTTTAATTAAGTGGACATGTTATTTTTAATAACATTTTAATATTTTTTATAAAGGACACGTGTAAACTCTGGGATGAGCACATAAGGGGTTACACATCTCTCCCCTACTGGGATGTAGAATGCACCTCTTAGGTGCAATAAAAAATATTAAAAAATAAAAAATAAAATTTATAAATTACATACACACTTAAATAAAATATAAAAAATTTAAAGTAGCATAGATCCATTTTAAACCCATATCTATCAAAAACTGAGAGGGATCCAAATGGTAAAAAAATGTACACCTCAAGAAATTGGATCCCTATCCATGCTTAATAGATCTCGATTTAAAAAAGATCTATGCTAGTATATAAACAATCATAAATCTTTTATAACTTTAGATTTGAGTTAATTTATAAAAAATTTAAGATAATATGAGAATTTAAAAGATCTATTGTATTTTTTTCAACATTTATGTAAAATTTAAAATGGAGTGTGCATAGCTTTCCATTAAATTTTTTCGAGTGTATAATAAAAATATGATATTTACATAAAGATATTGTTGTTATTTTTAATTTTTTATTTATGAAAGTTCCTTTTTTTTACAATGCCTTATGTATACCCACTTTATATTGCACTTTTACAACATCCACATTAGATTGCATTTTCACAATTTGTTTTACAAAACTAACCTTCCTAAACTTTTTAACTTGTCAAAATTATGATGATTCTTTGTAAGCTTTTTAAGCATAAAATAAAATTTTATAACAAATCAAGTAATTCCTTCTAATCATTAACCATCATCATCATTGAATTAATTGTAATTACAAAAAAAAATACACTTCAAAAGATTAACTCCTTATTATTTATTAAATTAAAATTAAAATTTATAAAAAAAGAAATAAAAATATAACATAAAATTAAAATGAGCATATTCTTGTAGTCCATATTTGGAAAAAGTATATTTTTCAAGGTGCTGAATCTCTTTTTATCATCAAAATTGTGATTAAAACACATTTAAATTTTAATTTTGTAAAATAAAAAAACTGATTTAAATAATAATAATAATAAAAGAAGAACAAATTGGGAGTAAAACACACTTAAATTTTAAACCACCAAGTCATCATTCAAAATATTGGAAATATGATAAATTATAATCACTCACTCACTCATGTCATGCACTCACTGCTTAGTTGTGCAAGATGGCCAGAAACCATTGATTACTACGAGGAACTAGCCATCAAGATGTGGCTCTGACTGCCAAGTCACTTGGGGCTACAATCTAAAGTGTGACAATGTGTCAACAACTACGACTATAACAAAAAAGAACAACTACTAGCCTACTACTAGGCCCCGAAACTAGATCAAAACTTTGTGCCTACTAGGCACATGATATGGAGAAATAATGGTTATTAATGAAATGAAAAAAACAATTGTAATCACTCACTCACTCATGTCATGCACTCATTGCTTAGTTGTGCAAGATGGCTAGAAACTGTTGATGACTATGAGACACTAGCCATCAATATGTGAATCTAACTACCAAGTCACTTGGGGCTGCAATCTAAAGTGTGACAATATGTCAACAACTATGAATATAACAAAAAGAACAACTACTAGTCTACTACTAGGCCCCGAAACTAGATTAAAACTTTGTGCCTACTAGGCACACAATATGGAGAAATAATGGTTATTAATGAAATGAAAAAGACAATTGTTGGCTCAAGAATAGTATTTAATTTTATGGGTGGCATGATCATGATGTAATCTCCCTCCATCATTCCAAACATTTGTGGTTTCTCACAATGTTTTCGTGGGAGCCACCAAAATACATCTAAAAATTTCTTGTCTTTACATCCTCTTCTCTTTAAATCCTCCTCTCATAGTCATAACTAAGGATTATTATGCATGCAGATACTCACCTTATAGTACGAATTAACGAAAAGAATAAGAGACAACTATAAGTAAGTCTTTTATATTAAATTTACCATATAAGTCTTTAGTTAACACTATCAATTGTTGGATTGTTGTGATGTGACACTCTCTGGTATGTAGGAATTTTTTTTAATGTTTTTTTAGTTGTGTATTATTTTTTCTTAGGTGCCCAATCGTTATCATTCTTACATCTCTCAAGCTTGGATTGCACGTGAATTCCCCAATATGGTTATGGCATAGTTTATGTAGTTTTTTTGTATAATGAAGTGTGCTCCAAGTGGAAAAAATACAATAGAATAGTTGATATGTTACTAAACTATAAAATTAATGATACACATATGACAATTTAATGTGTTCAAAATAAGTTTTATTGAAAATATATCATTTTTTCATGTAGATATTAAGGAGTGCTCAATTGTTTAAAATTGTAAAATTTGAACAAACAATATTTGTCTTTTGTTTTTTTTTGGTGAAAGGGTTCAATTAATTTATACTTGTCAATTTAAGTACAATCATTTGTTTTGCTCTTCATTTCTCAAGGGCTCAGAAAATAAATACCCTTCCAATTGAAATTAAGACCCACCCTTCAAATTTGATCAATGCAAAAGAGATAATTATTTGTGGCGCAGTTTTAGTGAGAGTACATTGTCCTATGGAGTACAAGAATGTGATGTTGTTGCAATAGGCACAAATGGGAAAACACGTACTTGAGTCTCAATCAAAGGAAAGAAATAAAATCTCAATTACAAATCTTGATTACTATAACCCATTGCTGGAATAAAATCTACTTCACAATTTGTCATTACCAATATAATAACCTTTGGCAAAAGTAACAAGAGTAGGAAGCAAAATGGACATTGTCTTGTGTTGTATATTTATATACATTATTATTTGAATTGTGTTGTGTATTTACACATTATTTATTTGAAATAGAGATCGTTGGAGGTAGCTTACAATAATGTATATGAGTGTGTTGGCAGTCAGCAACAACCCCTTCATTTTTCATTAAGATGAAGGGAGATCAGATCTCTTTTATGATTTACCTATTAAATATTATAAAAGAGTACCTTCAGAATCTTCGATTTTGAAGGTACTCTCAATTGTAGAAGAGTCAAATGACAACATTTTCATAACTTTGATAATTAGCAGCTGTTAGTTTCATAAATTTTATATATAATCAATTCTATCATTAATTAATTTATTTGATTATATATGTTGATTTAAGGAATTTAAAAGGATAGTATGCTACTTGGTGTTTAAAGAAAACATATTTTGAATTTGTTTGGGATTTGGTACTGATAAGATATTATAAGTTCTTGAAATCCCTAGAACTAAAGGTCAATTATTAATTAAAATTCTTATTAGACCTAAAAGTTCACATTCCATATGTAACTTAATATCATATCATTACTTTGTAAAAATTGTATATATATAGCTAGTGAAAAGCAAATAAATGGATATCATTTTGAAATTTTCATGTGCCATAGCCTTATAAGCTTTATATCCTATCGAATTTGGTTTTGGGACATTAATAGGTGGGATTTCGTGAAGTTTTAAAACTATGTTTCGAAATAAAATTTCATGTATATACATGGTTTGAGTATCATTTCAGATCATTAGTTAGCTGTATCTCAAGAACATTAGGGTTTACTATTTTAACACTATATCATCATGTTAATAAACACGACCACCTTTCACGTATAATCTGAAGTAAATCATCAATTGACCATTTTATGAAGAGACATGACCCATATGGCTGATAAATGACACCTATTACCAGGATCGCTGCGCTGGTATGAGGATTTGGCTAACACCTTTCATTTTAATTAACAGATGTAAGTGTAATAATGAAATTGTATCAGTTAATTTAGTGTTATATATGACTGATAACCATTTCATTCATGACGCTGTACGAGCTCATCATGCCAGATTGCGTGTAATTAATGTCTGGATTTATGATTCATGAATCGAATGATCTTTGATATGAAGAATTGGTTAAAAGTTACAGTTAGTCATGGCTAGTCTTCTATTTATCATAGTGAAAACATTGGCTGTTGTGTTAATCATCTCCACATTTGGTTAAAATGGCCAAAGTTGGAGCTCTCATCTCTGTTAGGTATGAAGCATGCGAGGATTTGACATTTAGCATAATGTCTTATACCTGGGTGCCTATCCCTTCCCTCTTCACGACTCCATTAATTTCAATTCGTAACCAGGGTAGTAGTGAGGAAGCTATGGCTCCGCTCAGTCGTTTTGAAATTTCAGGACCGGAGCTTATTGAAGCCGATGAGAAAGCTTCCCTGTTATTTGGAAAGATTGGATGGGGTGAGTTCTTCAGGTGCTTTAGTGGCCATAACGTGGCAGTTACTAAACAGTTTTCTTTGAGTTTGAAAGAAAACGTAGCACAGATTGGGGAT
Organism: Pseudotsuga menziesii; assembly: GCA_001517045.1. NCBI lineage: Eukaryota > Viridiplantae > Streptophyta > Pinopsida > Pinales > Pinaceae > Pseudotsuga > Pseudotsuga menziesii. The sequence goes on from LPNX011049806.1 coordinate 254,441, forward strand.
TTCAAGTTTATCATTGACGAAGATAAAATTGCAAAGGCTACGAACCTTCCACAAACTGGAGAGCGATGGTTTAAAGGTGGGAAAGTGAATAAGAATAAATGTCATTCCTTGCTATTGCCCTTGCCGCCGAGTGCAAAACTGAAGATTGGGGTTTTGGTGAAGTTTCTAAAGCCAAAATGGCGAGCATTCTATGAGATCTTGGTCAGGTACGTATCATGTGATGGATGATTCTCTCACCTGCATTATTATCACGTATGACTACTATTAGCATTAAAAGGTTGTAAACTTAATCTTCCATTCTACCTACTGCAAATTCTGAAGAAAAATGTCGCATTCGGTTCAAACTGCCATAGGTAATCCTGATAGCAGTCTATTCCATCATGGTCTAGTCAAAATTTTAATACAACATCAAATGTCTCTTAATTTTAAATCATGGAATGAGTTTTTGATTGAATGTCAATTAGGGCCAACTCAATATTGGCCAAACCCTCCCCCAAAGACTCGTAGGAAGCGCAAGGCTACAGTAAAATCTGAATTTGGTGATGTTCATGAAGCTAAATTGAAAGAGAAAGTGCTTCAGGAAGCAAATCCACCTATAAATACTTGTATTAGTTATGGTGGGGTCGGGAATGTAGCTCCCTGTTACTCTGAGACAACCTTGAATCAATCCCCATCTGACAAACGTTGTAATACACCTGCAAAGGCAGAGGGAAAGTTAACCAAAAATGAAGATATTAATGTTGTTGATGATAAAAACCCCTCTGAGTTGTATACTCCTTGAAAACATGGTGATGAGTCCTAGCGTAAGCTTGAACAGTTAGCACAGGTATGTTGTGACAAAGGGGGTTTTGAATCAAAAGGTCTTGTGTTTGTTTGTACGAGAATAATTACTAGAAGTATGAATAATACACCTACATCCTCTGTTCCTACGGCCACTCAACAGAGTACTCAGCCAGTGATTTTCCATCTTGAGGACAATGTTCCATCATTGGTTCTTGAAACTACACATATGGATGAACCTACTCTTATAGAGAATAATCGTGAAAAATTGGCTAAAGACATTACAGAGTCGGGTAAGGCAGAAGCTGCTCCATCGTGTATGGACGCCTATGGTTCGGGCCCCGAGCCATCTTTTATGAGATTTCCATCACCTGGTCAAGATATAGATAATCTTGATTCTTCTCCGGCAGCTGATTCGTGTCATGACAAGGAGGAAGAAACTCTCCAACAGGTCCTTGACAAGGTGTATGAGACTAAAATTGCTGAATTGAAACATGAACTAAAGGAGTGTCGCGCAAGCTCAGTCTTGAAAGACGATGAGAAAAAGACATTTAAGGCAAAGTTATTAAACTAGATTAATAGGTGGAAAGAGTTGAACATCAAGAAAAACCAATACAAGAAAGCAAAAAAATCAATGATAGGTACAAACCAACATTTGTTCGAAAAAGTAGAACAACATAATATAGTAATCATTAGGCTCAAAGCCAAACTCTCTAAGGCCAGGAGAATGATTAATTCACAAAATAGAACCTTATGATTGTTTAAATTTTCAGTTATATGGTTTATCTCTCTATCAACAGGTAATAAAAGCTTATTTTGTGCATGCCTGTAAAATCGCAGATTTTACAGACATGCATATAACTTATGGTTTCTTTTGTTATTTCTATTAAAATTGGTTCTAATAAGATTATTTTGTTTGTTTAAATAGGTGGAAATGTTATCACTATCCTCTACCAATTTAGGATATTTTGGATTTCAGTTGGAAGACGCTAATGTTTATTGAAGACTGGAATTTCGACACAGCCACGAATATGCCAGTTCCTTTAAATCAACAGATGTTTCAGGCTAGTTGTTTTTTTTATTGTTATCTTATAGTGACAAGTTTCTGTTGAAGAGATTCGATGCTCTATGATAGTGATAGGACTATTATAGTATTGCATACAACATTTATGGAAAAACTGAATCGAAAGACTAGTAGTGTTATATAAACTGGTAATTTTTAGGAGATGGGGATGGAGTGACCGAAGATAAACATCACTGAAATATTATTTTGGTACAAGTTTTGTTCCTCACTGAAGTTTTATCTTTGGAAGTGGAATGTGACTGGAAATTCTTAGACTGATATCGTTGATCAGTATTATTTTGGATACTCTTTTTATATTTCAGTATATAATCTTCTACTTATAATATTTATGCAGTATACTGGGTTATGCTTGTATTAATTATGGGATATTACACTTTGTCAACACAATATTTTTATTTGAATTAGTATGTTATTATAGTTGAATTAATCAGTGTTTGTATTGAAAATTTGAGATATAATGATATACATATTTATGTCTGTTTGATCTCATTTGTATTTTTGCAATGATTTCATTTTGAACATTATATTTTATTCAAATATTTAATGTTGTTCATTAGTTGTTAATTAATTTAAAATTTTCAGAAAATTTGAAGTAATTACTTATTTCAATTTCTCTGTCAAGGTAATTTACAGCAGAATGATTTAGAATGTATGGTTTAAATATTTTCATTTAGATCTTACTCATTTATCATTCTGTTCATCTTTATATTAATTGATAATTAATATAATATCTAAAGTGCTCTCAGTTGGGATAGGATAGTATGATAGTTTAGTTAGTATTATTATAGTATATTTTAGATTTAACAGTTATTAAATAGAATTTGTGTAATTTTAAAATAACTTTTATAGTCTTTTTTTTAAATTTAGAATATTAAATATAAAACCCTTCAAAATCGAAGACTTTCCTTAAGAAAGAAAATGTAGGATAACTTAGGTAATAGAGAACTAATTTTAGGGTTTATTTAGATAGAAAATAACTTTAGGATAGACTTTTACTGAATTTTAGTTTCTCCCTAAGAGAAAAATTTAGTTGGTAGTAGGACCATAACTTGTAAGATTTTACTATTCCAAACACACCGGAAGCTGCTTTAAGCTGATTGTCTGGGCATAATCTCCTTGTTGGCCTAGTTTAGAAAATCAGGCCAACAAATGGCGCTAGAAGGAGGTCCTATTAATGATTAATGGAAGGAAAAACTAATGAGAAATTTTCAACCTGCCAACATCCTCCGGAAGTTGGCAGATCACCATTTATAGAAACTGTTAGGAGCATCCTTGAACGTGATCATATCACGTCTCCATTTACTCTTGAACAAAGCACTCAAACTTTGGAAGAATCACGACATATTCTTACAAGAGAATATGCCAATCAACTTTGTGTATCTCCGATGGATTATGGTCTACCTAGGCAACAACGACGTAATCAGCAATTGAACGTAGTTACTTAAAATTTGGAAGAAGCTGATAGCACTCCACGTTATCAAATTAGAAGTCATCAGAGACAAACTACTCAAACAAACACTGCTAGAAGATTAACTTTAGTAGGCGGTTTTGATCAGCCACCTTCTCCTCCCGAATCACCACCTGATAGTCCAAGGTCATCCAATTCAGGGAGTTCTTCAGGTTTTGAGAGAAGCCCTATGGCAGGAAATGTACCTGTGGGAGGAGGAGATGATTCTCCACCTAATACACAACTCCCTTGGCTAAGAACAACTATTGTAGCTGTCCCTGGTGTAAAACATCCTTTTCCTAAACACTCAGATAAACTTCTTCCTAAATTTAACCCAGATGATAAAGAACCTGTAGAGGTCCATGTAGACAAATTCATGTTAGCTGTTCAAACCATGAACGTTCAGCATGAAGATGTGGCTTATTGATTGTTTCCTCTAACTTTTGAAGGAAGAGCCTCTACCTAGTACTTTTCGTTAGTGCAGGGATCAATCACAAATTGGGGTGAATTTAATAAAGTTTTTTTAGATAAATTTGGGGAAGATAAAAAACCTGCTCTTTTAGCCCTAGAGCTATCTCGGATTAAAATGGAGCCTAAAGAAATAATTAAAGATTTTAATCAGAGGTTTTTGACATTAAAAAATAAAATTCCAATTGCTTCTCAACCACCTGAGGATATAATTATTGAAAATTATACTTCAGCCTTACCAAAATATTCTGGGATGTTTGTTAAGAGAGATGGGAAAACAACTTTAGTAGAAACTTTTGAGGAAGCCATTAAAGTTGAGAAGGATTCTACATCCTATGAACCAGATAGAAGTGGGAAATCTGATATTTTCCCTCATAGGAAGATGGAAAAACTTAATTTAGAAAAAGATAAAGCATTTGATGTGGAACAACTGCAAAATGCTACTCGAGCATTAACCAATGAAGTTGTAGGATTAAAGAAAACCAATTCTGAAGCTTCCTCTTCAAGGGGATATTTCAGAAATCAGTTTAGACAAAATTCGAATACAAATAGTAAAACAAATACACCACCTGACATAGCAACAAATGAAGAGATTTTTAATACAATTCGAGCTATTTTATCTTTATCTCAGACTCCTTCTAATGAAGAAATAACTAAAAATGAAGAAAATGAGGAATCAGAAGATGATGAAGAATCATAAGAACCTCAACAAGTTAATGGTCATTTTTGGGACAGTCTTGTAAAATAATATGAGAGTAAAAGTCCTCCTACAGGACAACATGCCTATAATACTCATACTAGAACATTTGTAAATACTCTTGGAGCTTCATCAAGTTCTACTCCAAATAATGACAAAAATAATTCACAACCTAATAAACAAACTCAATCTGGAAAACAGACTCAATCAACCAAAATTACCCAACCCATTCAAAGTGCTCCAAAATTCGATTTACAATATGATATAATTGAAGATTTAAAGAAGACACGTGCAAACATCAATATGTACAAACTTCTTTAAATCTACCCAATGCCCAACAGTCATGTTATAAATCCTGCTATGAGTTCAATTATTCCTAATGCAAAACAAAATGTTGCTGCAAACAGTTCTAATAATGATTCAACAACAACTGATAAAGGAAAATCAATAGCTGATAAAGCCTCACTAATAGGAAAGAATTCTAAATCAACCACACCCCCATTCTTACTTACCTTTGAGATTTTCAATAGGAATGTTCACAATTGCATGGCTGACTCTGGAGCCTCATCCAATGTGATGCCTTTATCAGTATGCAAAAGGTTGAATGGAAAATATGTTCCATCAAATTCCCAAATAACTCAATTGGACAGAACGAATGTGAAGGTTGTAGGGGAGATGAAAGATGTTTTAATCACGATAGCTTGTAACCCTTCAGTTTATCAAATTATAGATATTGTTGTTGCATATATTCTTGATGCATATGGACTATTTTTAAGTAGAGATTGGTCTCAACAATTCAATGGATTCTTTGCCACAGATTGGTCAACATTATGGTTACCTAAGAATGGAAAGTCAAATCAAATAAAGATAAATAGAGAAAGATATATGAAACATACTGTGACTGAACTACATGATCCTAGTGAACCTGTTTTATTTTCAAATTGCATTATGGGAAATTACATGTATGAATTGGGATTTGGTAATTTTAAAGCTGAACATTCTGCTTTTTTTTTAAATAAAAAACAATCAGAAATTAGCAATGTGACATCTATTGCTCCCGATTCTTCATTCAAGGAATTTATTAATGATGTAGATAATCTTAATATTGTAAATATTATAGAAATCAAAGTAGTTGTTAATAGTTCTACTTGGACTCTATATTTTGATGGTGCGAAATCTAAAGAACGAGTCGGAGCTGGTTGCCTGCTGGTAGACCCTCAGGGAAATAAAACATGTATAGCTTGTAGGATGGAATTTAATTGTACAAACAATACTGTGGAATATGAAGCTTTAATACAGGGTTTGAAACAAGCGATTGATTTGGATATCAAAGAGTTAATTGCATACGGTGATTCTGAAATCATCGTCAGACAGGTCCGTAACTCTATTCATTGCCTTTCTGAACATTTACAGAATTATCAACGAGAGGTATGGAACCTTATTTCACATTTTTATGCATTTAACATAATTTAAGTTCCAAGAAGTCAAAATCAAGAAGCAGATTTATTGGCAAATGTAGCATCAAAACTAATTCCGTTAGAAAATCTTACACCATATTTCTTTTCAGTTGAATTGATTTTTTAGGCCTTCTATACCAGATAATATTTTTAACTGGCGTGTATTTGATAATGATGTGCAGGTGCTGAATTTTTTGATGAATGTGGATACCTTTAAATATTCAGCCATTGATGAAGTTACTCATGACGAAAATCTGTGGGATTTTTTGGTAATAAATGATTTTTGTTTAGTTGAAAAAGATTTTGAAAAGGTAAAACCAGTCCCTAATTCAGTATTAAGATTAGAAAAGTTTTTTAATCTTCAGGATAAATTTAGATCTGTCCCTAAATGTAAAACTAATAGCTCTCAAATGAGGTATGAATCCATAAATTTAGGAACAGAACTAAACCCCCAAACTATAAATCTAGGAGTAGATTGCAACCCTACAGAAAAACAACATTTATACACTTATTTAAAAAATTTAAGGATGTCTTTTCATGGACATATGACGATCTGAAAACCTTCAACACACAATTCATGCAACACATAATTCCAATTAAACAAGATTCGAAACCTTTTCAACAAAAGTTAAGGAAATATCACCCATCACTAGAACCGATGATTAAGAAGGAACTAACTAAATTGTTAGCTTCCAAGATTATTTTTCCCATCAGACATACTCAATGGCTAGCCAACCTAGTTCCAGTCAGGAAGAAAAACAGAGATGTTAGGTGATGTGTAGATTTTAGAAATCTGAATAAGTCTTCTGAAAAGGATAGTTACCCAGTTCCTCCCATGGAACAAATTCTTCAAAAGGTGTCTGGGTCTGAGATACTGTCACTTCTTGATGGCTTCTCAAGATACAATCAAATATTAGTATCCCTAGATGATCAATTGAAAACAGCCTTTAGAAATCCATGGGGAACATATGCTTACCGTAAGATGCCCTTTGGGTTAATCAAAGCTGGAGCAACTTTTCAACGAGCAATGGATATTGCATTTAGAGGCTTAATTAATCATTCAGTCATTTCTACTTGGATGATGTTACTGTATATTCTAAACATTGACATGATCATATTAATCATCTCAGAAAGGTATTTGAATGATGTATAAAATTTGGAATATCCTTGAATCCTAAAAAAACAATATTTGCTGTTTCAGAAGGTATTTTATTAGGTTGTGTAGTTTCAAAACACAGAATCATGATCGATCCTGAATGGACCCAAGCTATTTCAAAAATAACTTACCCTTCTAGCAAGAAAGAAATGCAATCATTTCTAGGTAAAATAAATTTTGTGAGAAGATTCATTCCTGGTTTCTCCGAAATCATTCGTCCTTTGCAGAAAATGATTAAGAAATACACTATTTTTAATTGGGGACAAACTGAAAAAGAGTCATTTCAGAAAATTTTAGAAGCCATTTCAGAAGCTCCTAGCCTTCTAAGCTCAGATTTTAACAAAGATTTCATATTGTATACTTTTGCTTCTGACATCTCATATGCAGCAGTTTTAACCCAATTAAATTAACAAAATAACGAGGTACCAATCTCCTTTATGAGTTCAAATTTTAAAGGTGCCAAACTTAATTATCATGAAGTTGATAAGCAAGCTTTTGTTGTTTTTAAAGTTGTCAAACATTTTCATCCATATTTATTGAAATCTAAAACGAAGGTGATGGTCCCTTATTCCTCAGTCGAAAATTTGTTAGTGCAAAAAGATTTAGGTGAGAAAAGGGCACATTGGATGACAGCTCTTCAAGAGTATAAATTAGAAATTAAACCCTCAACGATAGCCAAAGGTCAAGGATTATGTAAATTAGCTGTAAAGTTGCTCATCTACTTAATGATAAAGATGAAACTGTCATTGATGAGGTTTTACTTACTAGAGAAATCTATTTCTATCCTCCACCACAGGATTCCTGGTATACAGACATAAGAATACTTTTGGAAATAGGAACTACCCCTGATTACCTAGAACCAAGGAAGAAAAGAGCACTTAGATTGAAATATGCTCCTTATTTATTAATTGATAATATTCTTTTTCGGAGAAATTCAGACGGAGTATTGCTTCGATGTCTAGACATAGATGAAATGGAAATAATTCTAAAGGAGTTACATTCTGGACCAGCAGGAGGTAATTTTGGTGGAGAAACTACTGTGCATAAAATTCTCAGGGCTGGTTATTATTGGCCTACCTTGTTTCGATATTCCTATGCTTTTGTCAGAAAATGCCATGAATGTCAACTTGCTGCGGGAAGGGTTAAGAAACCTGTTTTTCCCTTACAACTAGTTTCAATAGAAAGACCCTTTCAGCAATGGGGTATTGATATAGTAGGGCCAATAAATCCTCCCTCATCTAAACAACACAAGTATATAATAACTACAACTGATTATTCTACTCGTTGGGGAAAAGCTGCACCATTAACGGTTGTAAATACCAATCAGGTTATATTATTTTTAGAATTCTTTATCATAACAAGATTTGGTGTTCTAGATTCCCTTGTCTTTGATAATGATTCATACTTTTCATCAGTTGACTTAACTCGATTTGCTTTAGAGAAGGGGATAAGAATTAGGTATTCAATTAACTACCATCCACATGGAAATGGTTTAGCTGAATCAACAAACAAAAATTTATTGAAAATTCTCAAAACAACTATTTCAGTTCACCATCATGATTGGCATACAGAATTAGTCAAAGCCCTTTGGGCAGACAGAGTAACTCCTAAGGCTGCGATAGGTAACTCACCCTTCTTCTTAGTGTATGGAACTGAAGCTATTTTACCACCAAATTTATTTTTACCTTCATTACAGTTAGCTTAGTCTGTTCAAGATGAAGAATGTCCAGCAATGGAAAAGAGAATTAATACTTTGTTAAAGCTTGAGGAAGAAAGAGAAAAGTCAAAACAACACTTTACAAAACATCAACAAATTGTGAAGTCTTGGTTTGACCAATCCTTTAGTTCCAATCGAGAATTTTAGGTGGGAGACTTAGTTTTAAAATGGGATAAAGTTCATGAGGACAAAGGAGATCATACTAAGTTTCAGAAGCTTTGGTTAGGTCCCTTTGTTATTGCTGAGAAGATAGGTCCAAGTACCTTTCGATTGCAAACACTAGAAGGTCAGTTTGAAGCATTCCCAGTGAATGGACTGATCCTGAAAAAATATTTCTGTTAATATTTTAGGTTTTAAAATGTATATAATGTGTTTACTGTTTGTAAATAACTTAATATTTTGTATAAACTGATTTACATTTTTCAAGGATGATGATAAATTCATAAGACTCATGTAACTTTCAACATCATTCTGTTATTTGCAACCAGTTCTGATTCTCTTAATCAAATATTTCTTTTGCATTAAAGACTGTCAAATTTTTATATATAACTAGTCATTAATCTTTAGATGTCAACTGAAGAAATAAATGTAAATAAATAAATCTTCTAGTTGTAAAAGAGTCATTTTTCTCATTAGCTTGAAAATTATGATACTAGACTGAAATCTTTTAAAGATTTGTTTAGGATGATCAAGGTTTCTTAAATCTATAAAAAACCTATCATTATTTTATTTTTAAGTATTACTCAGATTATTCTTGACCTTTTTTTTAAAAGTTAGGATAGCTTATTAATGTCTTTTTCGAAGCTTGTACTTTAAAAAACTCTTACAGATCTCTACCATTAGTATTCAAAAGTATTTACAATCTGAAAACTTTTTAGAATTTGTTCCAGTCAATAAAATGCTAAAATGAAAGACAGAAGGTCTTAGTAATAAGCCGATCTGATCAGAGTCATAAATATCACTAGTATGACATTATTAGGAAACTATTAATGGCTTTTGGTTTAAAAACCAAGAGATAAGGGGTCTCATCACGAGCCGGTTGATTCATTTTCTGGTGATATTAATGACTGACATTACCATTTGGTCACCATGCTAGGTAATGATCTCTCATTTTTTTTTTTAAATTAAAATTTCAAATTTAGTAAAGAAAACATAATCTTGATTGAAGAATAGGAGGTCTCATCATGAGCCAGCCTAATCATGATCATCAGTGCTGTCTAGGATAACTTCATTTCTGATCACCAGGGTGATGGCTTTTGGTTTAAAAATCAAGAGACAAGAGGTCTCATCACGAGCCGACTTGCTTATTCTAGATAGTTCTCGTGAATGATACTATCGCATTGGGATACCATACCTAGATAGTAGTCTTCAGTCAGAATTATTGTTTAAAGGAAAAGAAAAGCAAACAAAAAGGAAATTATTATGTTTATGGAACAGATTCTGGAAAGTTTTCGGAAAAGTAGATTTCTATATCCTATACTGATGGTGCAGGTTATTTTTACCATGAAGTACTTTGTTTTGATCAGGATATTTTCAAGTTTATCTCTAACCAGATCTCTATTTCATAAGATGGAGTATTTCTGAGTTATACTTATGAATATGGATAAAAATAATGGTTTTCATTTAGATAAAGAATTTTTGATTTTTTTTAATAAATTTTAAGATTTTGTTTATATCATTTATAAGTTGTATGCGCAGAGATAACTGGTTCACCCAGGTCGTCGCCATTTGTTGGCAGTCAGCAACAACCCCTTCATTTTTCATTAAGATGAAGGGAGATCAGCTCTCTTTTATGATTTACCTATTAAAGATTATTAAAGAGTGCCTTATTAAAGATTATTAAAGGTAATCTCAATTGTAGAAGAGTCAAATGACAACATTTTCATAACTTTGATAATTAGCAGCTGTCAGTTTCATAAATTTTATATATAATCAATTCTATCATTAATTTATTTATTTGATTATATATGTTGATTTAAGGAATTTAAAAGGATAGTATGCTACTTGGTGTTTAAAGAAAACATATTTTGAATTTGTTTGGGATTTGGTACTGATAAGATATTATAAGTTCTTGAAATCCCTAGAACTAAAGGTCAATTATTAATTAAAATTCTTATTAGAACTAAAAGTTCACATTCCATATGTAACTTAATATCATATCATTACTTTGTAAAAATTGTATATATATAGCTAGTGAAAAGCAAATAAATGAATATCATTTTGAAATTTTCATGTGTCATAGCCTTATAAGCTTTATATCCCATCAAATTTGGTTTTGGCACATTAATAGGTGGGATTTCGTGAAGTTTTAAAACTATGTTTCGAAATAAAATTTCATGTATATACATGGTTTGAGTATCAATTCAGATCATTAGTTAGATGTATCTCAAGAACATTAGGGTTCACTATTTTAACACTATATCGACATGTTAATAAACACGACCACCTTTCACGTATAATCTGGATTAAATCATCAATTGACCGTTTTATGAAGAGACATGACCCATATGGTTGATAAATGACACCTGTTACTAGGATCACTGCTTTGCTATGAGGATTTGGCTAACACATTTCATTTTAATTAACAGCTGTGAGTGTAATAATGAAATCGTATCAGTTAATTTAGTGTTATATATGAATGATAACCATTCCATTCATGACGCTGTACGAGCTCATCATGCCAGATTGCGTGTAATTAATGTTTGGATTTATGATTCATGAATCGAATGATCTATGATATGAAGAATTGGTTAAATGTTACAGTTAGTCGTGGCTAGTCTTCTATTTATCATAGCGAAAACATTGGCTGTTGTGTTAATCATCTCCACATTTGGTTAAAATGGCCAAAGTTGGAGCTCTCATCTCTATTAGGTATGAAGCATGCGAGGATTTGACATTTAGCATAATGTCTTATACCTGGGTGCCTATCCCTTCCCTCTTCACGACTCCATTCATTTCAATTCATAACTAGGGTAGTAGTGAGGAAGCTATGGCTCTGCTTAGTCATTTTGAAATTTCAGGATTGGAGCTTGTTCAAGCCGATGAGAAAGCTGCCCTGTTATTTGAAAAGATTGGATGGGGTCAGTTCTTTAGTGCTTTAGTGGCCATAACGTGGAGTTTACTAAACAGTTGCTTTGAGTTTGAAAGGAAACGTAGTACAGATTGGGGATTTCAAGTTTATGATTGACGAAGATAAAATTGCAAAGGCTATGAAGATTCCACAAACTAGAGAGCAATGGTTTAAAGGTGGGAAAGTGAATAAGAATAAATATCAGTCCTTGCTATTTCCCTTTCCCCCCAGTGCAAAACTGAAGATTGGGGTTTCGTTTAAGTTTCTAAAGCCAAAATGGTGAGCATTCTATGAGATCTTGGTCAGGTACGTATCATGTGATGGACGATTCTCTCACCTGCATTATTATCACCTACGACTACTGTTAGCATTAAAAGGATTTAAACTTAATCTTCCATTCTACCTGTTGCAAAGTCTGAAGAAAATGTCGCATTCAGTTCAAACTGCCATAGGTAATCTTGATAGAAGTCTATTCCATCATGGTCTAGTCAAAATTTTAATACAACATCAACTGTCTCTTAATTGTAAATCACGAAATGAGTTTTTGATTGAATGTCAATTAGGGCCAATTCAATATTGGACAAACCCTCCCCCAAAGACCCATAGGAAACACAAGGCTACAGTAAAATCTGAAGTTGGTGATGTTCATGAAGCTGAATCAAAAGATAAAGAGCTTCAGGAAGCAAATACACCTATAAATACTTGTATTAGTGATGATGGGGTCGGTAATGTAGCTCCATCTTACAGTGAGACAACCTTGAATCAATCCCCATCTTGAAAATGCTATAATACACCTACAAAGGCAGAGGCAAAGTTAACAAAAAATGAAGATATTAATGTTGTTGATGATAGAAAACCCTCTGAGTTGTATACTCCTCGAAAACATGGTGATGAGTCCATGCGTAAGCTAGAACAGTTAGCGCAGGTATGTTGTGACAAAGGGGGTTTTGAATCAAAAGGTCTTGTGTTTGTCCCTACAAGAAGAATTACTAGAAGTATGAATAATACACCTACAGCCTCTGTTCCTACAGCCACTCAACAGAGTACTCAGCCAGTGATTGTCCATCTTGAGGACGATGTTCCATCATTGGTTCCTGAAACTACACATATGGATGAACCTACTTTTATAGAGAATAATTGCGAAAAATTGGCTAAAGACATTACAGAGTCGAGTAAGGCAGAAGCTGCTCCATCGTGTTTGGACGTCTATGGTTCAGGCCCCGAGCCATCTTTTATGAGCTTTCCATCACCTGCTCAAGATATAGATAATCTTGATTCTTCTCAGGCAGCTGATTCGTGTCATGACAAGGAGGAAGAAACTCTCCAACAGGTCCTTGACAGGATGTATGAGACTAAAATTGCTGAATTGAAACATGAACTAAAGGAGTGTCGAGAAAGCGCAGTCTTGAAAGACGACGGGAATAAGACATTTAAGGTAGAGTTATTAAACTATATTAATAGGTGGAAAGAGTTGAACATCAAGAAAAACCAATACAAGAAAGCAAAAAAAACAATGATAGATACAAACCAACATTTTCTCAAACAAGTAGAACAACAGAAGATAGTAATCATCAGGCTCAAAGCCAAACTCTTTGAGGCCAGAAGAATGATTAATTCACAAAATAGAACCTGATGATTGTTTCAATTTTCAGTTATATGGTTTATCTCTTTGTCAACAGGTAATAAAATATTTTTTTGTGGATGCCTGTAAAATCGCAGATTTTGCAGGCACGCATATAACTTATGGTTTCTTTTGTTATTTCTATTAAAATTGGTTCTAATAAGATTCTTTTGTTTGTTTAAACAGGTGGGAATGTTATCACTATCCTCTGCCAATTCATGATATTTTGGATTTCAGTTGGAAGACGTTAATGTTTATTGAAGACTGGAATTTCGACACAGCCACGAATATGCCAGTTCCTTTAAATCGGCAGATGTTTCAGGCTAGTTTTTTTTATTGTTATCTTCTAGTGATAAGTGTCTATTGAAGAGATTCGATGCTCTTTGATAGTGATAGGACTCTTATAGTATTGCATACAACATTTACGGAAAAAATGAATCGAAATACTAGTAGTGTTATATAAACTGGTAATTTTTAGGAGATGGGGATGGAGTGACCGAAGAGAAACTGAAATATTATTTTGGTACAAGTTTTGTTCCTGACTGAAGTTTTATCTTTGGAAGTGGAATGTGACTGGAAATTCTCATACTGATATTGTTGATCGGTATTATTTTGGATATCTTTTTATATTTCAGTATATAATCTTCTACTTATAATATTGATGCAGTATACTGGGTTATGCTTGTATTAATTATGGGATATTACACTTTGTCAACACAATATTTTNTTGTTTTGAACATTATATTTTATTCAAATATTTAATGTTGTTCATTAGTTGTTAATTAATTTAAAATTTTCAGAAAATTTGAAGTAATTGCTTATTTCAATTTCTCTGTCAAGTTAATTTACAGTAGAATGATTTAGAATGTATGGTTTAAATATTTTCATTTAGATCTTACTCATTTATCATTTTGTTCATCTTTATATTAATTGATAATTAATATAATATCTAAAGTGCTCTTAGCTAGGATAGGATAGTTAGGATAGTTTAGTTAGTATTATGATAGTATAGTTTAGATTTAACAGTTGTTAAATAGAATTTGTGTAATTTTAAAATAACTTTTATAGTCTTTTTTTTTTTTTAAATTTAGAATATTAAATATAAAACCCTTCAAAATCGAAGACTTTCCTTAAGAAATCAAGTGTAGGATAACTTAGGTAATAGAGAACTAATTTTAGGGTTTATTTAGATAGAAAATAACTTTAGGATAGACTTTTACTGAATTTTAGTTTCTCCCTAAGAGAAAAATTCAGTTGGTAGTAGGACCATAACCTGCGAGATTTTGCTATTCCAAACACACCGGAAGCTGCTTTAAGTTGATTGTGTGGGCATAATCTCCTTGTTGGCCTAGTTCAGAAAATCAGGCCAATAGAGTGAGAGTATAAGTGTGACGTTTTTAATTGTATATGTTTGTTTTTCTGTTTTTGTATATGTTGTATATGTGAAACTTTATGGTTCATTCTTGAAAATATAAGCGTGACATTTCTTAATTGTATATGTTTGTTTTTTTATATGTGAAACTCCATGATTGGAGTGATAAATAAACTGCTATTATGAAGGGTATATTGATGTAAGGATTATTGTGGGAGGGATAACTATTGCAATTTTGTTATTGTGATTTTGGTTTTGTAGGGCATGTATGGAAGTTGTAGGATATTTTCTTTTTAAAGATAAGGATAAGTAGGCATATTGGTGAAGACAATGAAAAGCCTATTTATATGAACATGTAGATTTGTAAATCATGTTTTTCATGAGATTTAAGTGTGTTGATTAAGAGAGTGTGATTATTAAGAGATATGCAACATTAAGGAGAGTAGTCCTTATAGAACACCAGAAAGAGAAGAGTCTAGCAATTAGGGAAGAATGTGGGAAATGAAACTCCCACTTATTGAGTGATGCACATGTTACTAAAGATGCAAGACATCTAAGAATTACATTATATTCTTTTTATCATAAAAACTATATGTATGAGGATAACAAAATATCAATTTTAATGATGATAAAATATCTTGGTAACACAACATGAAATAGTTTTTAAAACACAATAGCTAAACAATGAATGTATATTTTAGTAAAAAATAATGTAAATGCAATCCATAATGATAGAGTAAAATAAATTTTATATAATTTAGATTTGACAATTTATCATTAGTAATTAAAATGGAATTTATAATTAGCTAATATAGATCCATATTAACTCTCAAGTGCCAATAGGGATCAAATCTCTTGAGGTGCAAACACATTTTAGAGTGTTAAACTTGAGGAAAGGTTTGTAACTAAATAGACCTCATCACTACAACAAATCATGGAATTAGTGTCCCATTTTGTGTCCCTTTTTAGTGTATTTTGTTTTACATTGAGTTGTCAAACTAGACACTAAATGGGATGTGTCACAGGAAAAACTTAAAGCGTCTCAAAAAACGTCCTATTTTGTGTCCTAGATAGTATCCTTTATGATGTCCAAAATAGCGTATATTTTTTTTCTTACAGAATAACACCCAACTTTGCTTTGTAAACAATGTCAAGGTTTGCTTCCTAAATAACATCTTATTTTTCTTCCCAGAGAGCATCCTCTTTTTCTTCCTAAATGGAATCCCTATTAGCACCATATCTGTGTCCAGATTAACATCTAATACTGCATCCATTTGTGCTACCACTTTAACATCCCATTTTGCACCACGTTTTCCTTCGAAATATGTGCCAATTTTTGCTTCCAAATTTGCAACAATTTTTTCTTCCCTTTTTGCATCGTGTTTTTCTACCAAAATGACGTCAAATATTTCTTATATTGTTGCACCATATTTTTATTTCTATGTAGCACCATTTTTTTTATCCAAAGTAACACCTTATTTTTCTAGCATATCAACACCATGTTTGGACTCATCATTAGCACCAAGTGTTGCATCCTTTTTAATGCCTAGTTTTGCATCTATATTTACGCCCACATTAGCACCATGTTTTGCTACTACTTTAGATACCAATTTATCATCTTTTCTTACTCCCACACTAGCCCCACATTTTGATTCCCATTTAACTCCTTGGATTTCGTCTTATTTTGCTTCCTCATGAGCGCCTAGTTTAGCTTCTCATTTAGCATCCAATTTTTCTCCTTTGTTGGCCACTAGTTTAGCTTCTAGTTTGGCTTCTACTTTGGTGTCCAAAATAGCATCGAAATTGACTTCCAACTTAGCGCCAAGTTTTGCCTCCAATGTTGCTTCTAGATCTAGAACATAATGGGCTTCCATTTCAGCTCTTAATTTTGTTTCCTTATTAGCACCACATTGAACATGCTATTCAACACCTACAACCATATCCAATTGTGTGTGAATATATTTATTATATCAACTTATTATAATTATTCATTAATTTCAATAGTTATCATATATCATTTACTTCAAAGTTCTCAAATAATATAATGAAACATTCAAATCATTTATAGATACAATTATTGAAATTAATTACATAGCATTTATGAAGAGATTTGATAGAAACATACAAAATTTATGCAAAGTAGTAATATCATCATATAGATTAATTTTCCATGAAAAGATCATCAACAACTTCCAATATATATAAATTTAAAATATAATAATGATAAAATCAACATTATCTTTCATCAAAAGTAGTAAAATTATAAAACACCATTGCATCATTAACCTGTCATATAGTTCATTGTATTAAGGTTAAAAGAACAAGTGAAATAAATATATGTGTGTGTGTATGTGTCTGAGTGTGTTGAAAATACCAATATCACAATAATTGTATTTTTTATATTCATTTCTAGAAAAGTCAAAATGATCACTAATAATCAAAGTTTATATATCAATAGAACAAGATTTCAAGGGTGTCTAATATCACTTAGCTAAGAACTAGAATGCAATAAGAATGAGAGAGGCGGGAGGCATCATGGTGATTTGTAGCTCTAGGTTTGACAGTGTTCGATGGTTCTGCCTGGGGCCGAAGCCTGTACCTCCTTCTGGGGGGATGGGTCTCGGGATGAGTGAGCACACGAATGGTTGGGAAATACCCATATTCTGAGCTCCGATATGGAAATTGAGAAAGGAAAAGAAAAACTACAAGCACATGGTATCCATCTGGGGAAGGGTGGATAAGGAACTAGTGGAACCGATAAAGAAGGTAGTGCGAAAGGAGAGACCAGAAAGTCAGGACAATGTGTCCCAAAATCAAAAACATTATTGAAGCTGCGAATTAACTTATAAAGGGTAAGGGAAAACATTCAATACATGAATTAGCATGTAGTCATAGGTAAATTTGTAGGGATCTGGATCACATAGAAGAATCTAGTGTGGTCGATAAACACTACATGGAGACCTCAAGGACATTATGATCTGCAACTGGGGGCCAAAGGATTCTTCACAGTCATCTTCTTTAATGAAGAGGATAGAACCATAATATTTGAGAACGGGCCATACTTATTCAATTTCATAGGGCTATTCCTAAGACCATGGAAAGAATGGTTCAATCTGGATAAAGAAAATCTAACCATATCCCCAGTATGGATCAGAATGTACTCCCTGCCAATGGAATACTGGAATGAATAAATATTGATAGACATTGGAAACACTTTGGGGAACTTCGTAAAAGTCTCATAGAAAACTAGAGAGAGGCGATATAAATCCTATTCCTGAATATGCATTTACCTAAACATATCACAGGATCTTCCAGATGTAATTGAATTATCATGGGATGATGAAGACTGGTTTCAAGCGATAGATTATGAGAAAATAACCTTCATATGTAGAATATTCCATGAGCATGGACACCTCTTCAGAGACTGTCCATAGAATAAAAAACCTAGAGGAAAGAAAGATTAAGAAAATCAATACGCTGAAGGATTTACCAGAGTCCCCAATAAGAAAAGATTAGCCAAGAAAACAACTGGACCTGATATCCACAAAAAAATTCAAACTCAAAATAGGTTTGAAGCCATACAAGAAGTAAATATGAGTAATCACTAGCAAAATGACCAGGCTAAAGAAAAACAAGATCTGGTGACCGAACCTAACATGAAGATCCTCTCTCAAGAAGAGACTCAGGAGAAAAACAAGAATGATAACATGGTACTTGAAACTGATGGAGAGGAAATGGAGATAGGATAACTAGACTTGGAAGGACTATAAGTGGCATGCTTTGAAAATATACCATCATAGATCCCTCCACAACATGTCTCCCTACTGGAAAACGCTATAATCAAGGAAATTTTTTTGAAGTTTCTTGGAATAACGTCTGAATCTCTCAAGGACCTAGATGGTAAAAAAAAAAGAAGAGGAAGGCATAGAAATGTGAAAAGAATCCAAATCATTGGGACTAAACTTGTAGCATCAAGGCAGTCACCCCACCATAGATGAGACCCTCTCTCCTGCAACCAAATATTTTCCAATGCGGATTATGTCCTGGAATATAAGAGGCTGTAACAGTAACTTGAAGGTTCATCTTCTAAGAAGAAGGATTGAAATGGAAAAACCGGGCATCATCCTTTTACAAGAAACAAAATGCTCAGAAGACGAGTTTAAAGTTATAGGGGGGAAAGTCTGGCAGGGAAGCGAAGCTATTGCTGTTGATGAGAAAGGAGTGGCTGAGGAATAAGGATATTATGGAACCAAAGAGAGGTGCCCCTCTCTAACTTCAATGCAATAAAGTTATCTCTTTCAGCATCCTTCCATATCTTAGGCACAAGTACGCGGGGGTTCATGACCAATTTTTATGGGCCTCCTCGAGCCGAGCATAAACTGATATTTCTGGAATTGTTAGGGACTCTCAAGTTGGCATTCAGAGGAAAACCTTGGATCCTTGGCAGAGACTTCAACTTGGTCAAGAATATTGATGAGAAAAAAGGTGGGATATGGAAATTAAATCCCTTAGTGGATATTTTAATGAAGTTATTGCAACCCTAGAATTGGTTGATGTTAGAACGTCTAACAGTACCTTTACTTGGAACAACAAAAGAATAGGAGACATAGTAATAGCTTGTCGGCTAGACCTCTTTTTGGTCTATGAATACATTATGATGGTAGGGGGAGAACTGAGTTCTGTAGTACTTCCTTCAGTCATCTCAGATCATTGGCTTATCATTTTGGAATGGGAAAGCATTGGGGTGAACCTTTGAAGACCCTTCCAATTTGAGAAATTCTGGTTGCTTCATGCTAATTTTCTAAAGAAACTCAAAGAATGTTGGGAGGAAATACCACCCATTAGAGGATCTAGGATGTAGCGGTTTCAACAAAAGCTCAAACTCTTAAAAAATAAAATCAAGAAATGGAACAAGGAATCCTTTGGAAACATTTTTCAAGCCAAAAAGGAGTCGGGAAGCAAGATACAAGAGGTACAAGTAAAAGGTATGTAGAGTGGTTTCTTGGATGTAATCCTTTTGCAAGAAAAATTGTTGATACAAGAATTCATCCTAAGAGAACAACAGGAGGAAGTATTCTGGAATAAAAAATATAGAGTTAAGTGGCTCCAAGAAGGTGAACGCAACACAATATATTTCCATAAAGATTCCATTCAACATCGCTAGGGAAACCAAATGGCGAGAATAAAAATAGAGGAAGGAACCATTGTCGAGACCCAAGAGGAATTGGAACTCACTTTGAATTCATTCTTCACCAATATCCTAGAGGAATCGGACAGGGACCAAGAAGTGGCTCAGAGGAAAGTGTTATGAGACATTCCAAATGTCATCATGAAAGAGCATAACTTCATGATTTTGAAACCAATCGAGATGGAAGAAGTTGAAGCAGCTGTCAAGCAAATGGCGAATGAAAAATCCCTGAGACCTAACGGGTTCACTTCTAAATTCTTATATTCCTACCGGGATTGGTTAAAATAGGAAGTATGGGCATTGGTGGAAGACTCAAGGAATACTTGTAATATTTTGAAAGCTCTTAATGAAACCTTCCTGACACTTATTCCCAAATAAAATAGCACGGATGACCCTGGAAAACTAAGACCGATTGTCTTGTGTAATGTAATATATAACATTATCTCAAATGTGATTTCCAATAGGCTCCGGCCCCTTCTCCCCATCCTCATTTCACCTGAATAGGAGGGATTCGTTGAAGGATGGAAAATTATGGATAGTCTCATTTTGGTTCGTGAAACCATTCACTCGTTAAAAATAGAGAAAATCCCAACTATGCTTCTAAAACTAGATTTTTCAAAAGCTTATGATAAACTTAACTAGAAATTATTAGTAGGTGTCCTATAGGCCTTTGGTTTCTCCAAGAAGTGGATCGAATGGGTTATGAAACTAGTTTCATCAGCCTTCTTTTCCATTCTAGTCAACGAGACTCCCTCCCTGCCCTTCCAGGTTTCAAGAGGAATTAGACAAGGTGATCCTATGTCTCCCTTCCTATTCATTATTGCAGTTGAGGGTTTAGGAAGAATGCTCAAGAATTTGCGCAATGAGATCAATCTCAAAGGGCTCTCCATTAATGCTGATGTTGAACCACAAACACATCAATAATTTATGGATGACATGATGCGTATAGGGCCTTCTATTGTTCAGGAGACCCACAGTCTAAAAGAGGGGTTGGATACCTTCCTTGAAGCAAGTAGACTTGCAATTAATAAGGACAAATCCTAGGTTTACTTCTTCAACACTCCGAAAATCACTTAAAGAAATATTCTCAGAATTCTAGAGTTCTTAAAAGGAGGACTTCCCTCTAAATATCTGGGGGCACCATGTTATACCAAAATCCTGTCACCATCATGTGATAAGACATTTGACATACCTACTTGCCCTGAATCCCAGCTTCTGGAGTGGAAACTAAATGGTTTTTCATCAATCTGTCATACAAATTCCCAACACCGCACATGCCCCTTTATCCAGGAGTGGTACCCCTACTCGCATCGCCTTTCATTGGTTGTCCACAAGTAGTGCCACCACCCATTGCCCTTGGTCCATAGGCAGTTATTACCAGAACCGTTCTGTCATAGAAGGAGAAGCGTGGTACCCTGGGTAAAAAGGGAAAAAGAGAAGTTTCTCGAGGCTTATAGATGATAAGCCTCGTGTACTACCTTATCCCTACTGTTGTGGGTTGGTTGAGCTCGAGATCCCTCATCCTAGGATCTTAGAGGCCACCTCACCCACTAATTTCTCAACCATCTCTATCCATTAAATCCCTATAAATATGAGCTCATATCCATGGTTAAGGAGAGAACATTGAAGGTATTGTTATGCTATTAGATTGATCCTTGGCCCAAGATCATTTGGAGAGAGCATAGAGAGCTAGAGTCAAAGATTTTGGGGATGAAGAGCTGGTTTCATGGAGATGCATGTCAACACTAAGGCCTGGTTGTAAACTTCTTCATATTTCTAATGCAAGTTGATTTCTGTCCCACATATGATGTTGTTGTTGTGATTTCACATATATATGTTGCTAGATTGCTTAGTCACTAGCATAGATTAGTAGATCATATTATGGTTGATTTGATTCATTTTGTGTTGAGGTTTTTTGCACGTACACAGGTCAATTGTCAAAGCCTTGTATTCCAGATATCTACAGTGTCTAGGGAGAGTCTTCAACCTCTATCATCTATTTGTTCTGGATCTGAACCATTCAGACCAGTGGAACACCTTGCTGTCCGCAGGAGGTGAAATATTCAAGATAACAAATCTCGCGACTTCGTTGGGGAAATTCCTATCAGTTGTTTTGATCTTCCTGAGTCTACAATTCTTGTCTGAATCCAGGCTCCATTTTCTTTAACTCTCTTCAGTCAGATATGCTTTCTGGCTTGCATTATTTGGGTTTGAAATTTCCAGATCTGTTCAGATCTGAGTTGTTTTAGTCTTTTATGCTCTGTTTTCATACACAATTCATCAGTATTTTCCCTGATTTGGTCTTTTCCTAACTTGATATATCGTTCTCTTTGTGTTTTCAATTTTTACAGGGAACCACACATGTTCTGCTGGCAAGGAGCAGTGCCACCGCCTGAGTCTAGTTAGCCATACACAATGCTACCGCCTGAATCCAGTGAGCAAGAAGTGGTTCTGCCTCAAAACCGTCGGTTAGCAGCTTCATTTGCACAGTGCCAGGTAGGCCCTGTTCCAGACTCTGTATTTTGATTTTTGTGTGTTTTTATCTTACTTTTTGATGAAAATGAAGTGTACTTTTGAGGGGCCATGAATTGTGTATTCTGTAGTCGCTTTGATTGTTGTATTCTTTCTGCATTCAAAGAGAGTTTAAGTTTCTTGCATTGGATTTTGCATTATTTTCTTTGCTTGAAGCCTCTTGCTCTTTTCTGTAGATATTATTCATTTGAATTGGAAATATACATTTCATTTTCATGTGTAGGATTTGGTTTGTTTTTTACTTGGACTGCATGAGTGATCCATGTTGTTTTGAGTCTTTCTTTGCTTGGGTGATTATTGTTTCCTTCCGCATGCTTAGTTTTTTAGTGCTTGGTAGGAAATATTGGTTCTTCGTTTCCTTATCTGTTTCAAAGAGAAGTTTTGGTTTTCTCTCTATTTTGCTTTATTCGCAAGCTTGTTGAACAATTTTCTTCTTGTTTTGTGCATGATTGTTTGAAATTCTAGATCTTACTTTCATTAAGAAGAAATATCTGTTTTTAGCTTTGTGTGCATTAGAGTTAGATTTGTTTGGAAACATTAGTGAAATCATCTTTCCTTTAAGTTTTTATGCGTCTTTTTCAAGCATGAAAAGATAGGAAACATTTTTTATTTATGTTAGATGTTCTCTAGATCTCTTTCTTATTTTCTTTGGAGATTATTTGGGGTGCATTGATATTTCCCTTTTTGTTTGAAAAGATAGAATTGCATTTGCATTTGGGTGTGCATTTTTGGGAAGAAAAGTAAATCTCTCTCCCTCTCTTTGGTAGAATTTCATTGAAGAGGAAAACTTGCATTATCATATAGATTAGTGTGCATATTCTTTAATTTCAAGCTTTTACTCCATGGTTCCACCTAAACGCACAAGATAGAATTAACGGTAGTACTAGGTTAAAACTTTTAGCAATTTGAGTGATAAGTTAGAGACGTGTTCGGGCATCGTTAAACACAGGAGCTATCATTATTTGTCAGCATTACATCCCGGGACTCACGTGGTTCTTCCATGTACCGTCGGTATATCGAACAGCCTTTCACGTACCCTTGAGGTATATAGAAAGGTACTTCATGTACTCAATTGTATATCGGAAGGACCCTTGTGTACGGTTATGCATTCAACAGCACTACTACCGATTTGAGCTCCCTCGTACCTTGCGTATATCGGGAGACCCTTGTAGGATTCCTCAAACCATCTGAGTTATCCTTTTGGCCTGTCCTGTGAGGTTCCTGACTCTTATCCACTCCTTTCACATGTTTGCTTGTTTCTTTTAGTTTGAGTAGTACTTGCTTGTGCGTGGTAGTTAGGGGGTTATTAGAGAGTCTAGAGATGACATCCTCATTTGGGACTACCACTCAAGAGGTCCCTTTTCAAGGTGTACCTTTTGTATTCCCTCCAAGTGAAGGTCTTGGTCCTCCCTTTATTGCCACTCTAAATCTTCCTGGATTAACTATAGGATTACCGGTCTGGTTGTTTAATCCGGTAATTCCTATTACACCTAAAGTCTCAAATGTCACCTCTCCTTCGAGAGAGGATCGATCTCAACGTAATC
This sequence comes from Pseudotsuga menziesii, assembly GCA_001517045.1. Lineage (NCBI taxonomy): Eukaryota > Viridiplantae > Streptophyta > Pinopsida > Pinales > Pinaceae > Pseudotsuga > Pseudotsuga menziesii. The sequence continues at coordinate 278,574 of LPNX011049806.1, forward strand.
CTATTCTTTTATCAATTGTGGCTTCATCTCTTTCTTCTTCTTCGCTTGAACAATGCTCTATGGTTAGTAGTCATGTGGGTAAGAAGAAGAAAAAAGGGAAGAGTAAAAAGAATAAGGATAAGAAAGAGAAAAAGCAGCAACCATCTGTTCTTGATGGTGCTCGTTCTAAGAGAACACTCAGAAAACCCAAGTTCCCTTGTAAGCTTTGCAAGGGGGACCACCTTCTTAAGGAGTGTCCTAGTCTTTCCTGTATACAAGAAGGGTGGTCTAAAAGGTCCAAACTGTCTATGTCATCAACCTTTGACCATCATGTTTACAATACTCCCTCAACTAGTGACCCATTGGTAAAAGGTCGTAAGGGTAAAGTCTTGTATCCTTGTTTGATATGCAAGGCTATGGATCATACTTTTCTTTGTCCAAGCATGGATGAAGCTTCGCGTTGGTTGGAAAATATTACTGATCATCAACAGGTGATTCCAACAAGTGATAGTAAGTTATCCCTCGATCCCCCACTAGTTGACCAAGTGGTCGATTCAGATTTATCTATGGTTGATCCCACTCTTCCTTTGGAGAGTGAAGTTAAAGTGGTCGAGTCGGTGTCATTTCCACCCGATCCCACTCTTTCATCAGAGAGTGTTAAGAGTAAAGTAGTCTCTTTGACCAAATCTTCATCTTGTTCTTCTCTTCCAGTAGAGAATGAACCAAAACATGTCGAAGTTTTTATGCTTCGTTCTGATTGTTCTCGACAAGAGGAAATTTTTTCTGTTTCGACAGAACCCTCTCTGAGTAGTGAGGTTATTTCCTTTGAGTGGAGTAACCTAACAGAGTCTCGTCTTCATTCGAGTGTTCCTTTCTAGATAGTTGTGAATGTTACTGCTAGGCGGATACTTCACACTATTGTTGATGAAGGGGCTTTTGTTAGTATTCTATCCTCAACTGCTTGGCAAGCTTTAGGTTCTCCTTAGCTTGTGCCAGGAACCGATTAGATATTGGCTTTTAATCGCAGGCCTACTACACCTTTAGGGACCCTTCCTTATTTGCCTATTACATTAGGAGGGAAAACTATTTGTATCGATGTTATGGTGGTCCAAGGTCCTTTAGATTTCAATATGCTCCTTGGACGTGATTATGTTTATGCCATGAAGGCTGTTGTGTCCACACTCTTTAGAGTTATGCATTTTTCCCATGATGGGAAGATGGTGACCATTGATCAGCTTTCATTTGTTACACCTGATCATTGCATTACTCCTAGTAATTAGACTACCCTGAATGTGCCGCATATTCTTGTGGTTCCTTCCCCTTCTTCTAGTTAGCTTCTTCCCATCATAGGTAAAATGGGGGGCATGGCTCCAGCCTCTAGAATTCATACTGGAGTTAAGTTGCTAGCTTTTATGAATTGGGGGCAACCTACCAATCCCTAAGCATAGTTTACTCTTGGTTTCAAGCTTGTTAAAAAATGAAACAGCACCTGACCATCATGTCAATTTTCCCTGAGCAAAGTTCCCATTCTATGTCAAGCTCATTAAAAAATGAAATAGCACCTGACCATCATGTTAGTTTTTCCTAAGCATAGTTTATGCTTTTGGTTTCAAGCTTGCATAAAAATGAAACCATGTTTTGAGCAAAGTTCCCATTCTATGTCAAGCTCGTTAAAAAATGAAATGGATCTCCTCAAGAGTAGTTTACCTTTTGGTTTCAAGCTTGCATAAAAATGAAATCATGTTCCAAGCATAGTTACCTTCTATTTCAAGCTTTCATAAAATGGAAACAGATCCCCTTCCCTTGATTCGAGTCTGCACTTTAGTGTTAGAACTTGAACCTTCGCCTACCCGATTCTCATTCTTCCTACCCCCCTGGTGAACATTTTCACATTAGTAACTAGGCTTTTAGGTTGGGTATGGAAGAATTATCATCAGATGAAATGAAGCTTGGGGGCGTGTCAAGCCGCTGGCAACCATGCTATGGGTAAGCTTCGCTAGAAATCATGTTGGGGGATAGATTCCAACCTCTGTATGTCATGTTAATGGGATTTTTCAAGCATAGTTTACCTATTGGTTTCAAGCTTGTGTAAAAATGAAACCAATCCCTGAGCATTCTTTCAACTGATCTTCGAGCTCGTTAAAAACAGTAAGATGGTGTTGCACTTACTATTCATTTTCCGTGCTCTGGTTAAAACATGAAAAGTGGTTTGAGCTTAATTTATTAATTTTTCATGCTCTGGATTCAAACATGAAAAAGTCTAATGGAGTCCTATTTAAACTCTTTTTAGGCTCCCTAAATACGAAAAGATCGTCGAGCGATCTTGTCTTCTTCACGCTCGTTAAAGTATTTGAAGAGTCGTCCATCTGATGGTAGGTTATCTCTTTTTCGGTTCAGATAGGACTATTTATGAAAAAGGAACACTCCAGCCAATAATGACTAGAAGAGTTCTCTAAGGTATGATTTTACACTTTTTCGGGACTTAGAGACTAAATCATATCAAAAAGGACCCCCATGGATTTTTCTTCTGTATTCGTTTAGATTCTCTAAACATGAACGATACCAAGTTTTCTTTTAGTGGACTCGTTAAATTAAACATTGAGAGACTTGTGTTGGGAATGAACCCATCCTCTCTCAGGTTCGTAAAACATATGAGTCTGGACTTGTCTTCTGACAAGCTATATTGAGTGTTTGTTACCCTCTTTGAACTCATAAAACTGAAAAGAGGCACTCATCAATCATGATGGGGGAAATGGCAAGGGAATCATCTTGCAAATAATGGTAGTTGTTTTTCGTTACCTTTGAACATGGCACTTGTCTGCACAATCATGTCAGTCAGTTGGGTATTCAGCTGATCTCTATGATGATCCACTTTCATGAGTCATGTCAATCCTTTGAGTCTTTCAAAAGAATGCATTATCCACTATTGCATTTTGTATCTGTCCTGTCTAGTCATGCTGCCAAGTCATTTTGTTGTGCCACCCGATGTTCAAAGGAGATATGAAGAAGTTTTACCTTTGCAGTCTACACAGTCTTTTGTGTCAATATCTTTGAATCAGTCATATGGTTACTACATTCACATCATTCCAGAACTATGTTCCGAGTCTCATGTCGTCGATGTGGGACTCATCATGGCCCTCGTTTGATGAGACTATTCTCATCAACATTAGCTCATCATCCAGAAAATAGTCTTAGAAACAATATTTAGTACCTTGAGATCTGTATGCCTTAATGACAGATTCTCTTGCTCTCAACATAGGTTCACCTCATTGACCTTTGATCAATAGAATCGACTGGGTGTTCGACATCAGGACATTTATTCGCACTCAGTAGATTGTACAAGGGTACCTTGGGAATCATTGACATTAATGGTGATGTCCCTCGCACTTGTTAACGGTTCACATCATTGGCCGGTAATCAAGTGGTTTCTACCATGTTCGACTTTAGATCATTGTAATCACATGGATAGAATCGTACTTTGTGGAAGATGAGACGAAGACCCTGGGCATTTGTTTAAAAGCACTCATTGCTTTTTCCCCAGGTTGCGATGGGTTTTTGTATATCTAGCATGGATCCACATTTGTATGGTCATGGCTATGCTCAAATTTGCATCTATATGACATATATCTACGTTGTATTTCTGGTAGCTATGTCCAAGTTTGAGTCCTCTATCACATGGATCTACGTTGTATTCTAGTAGCCATGCTTGTTTAGTCCACTCATGGATCTGGCTTGTATTGGTTTGCAGCTATGAGTTTGGTTACTTGTGTCTATGAGTCAACATATTGATGTACTACAGATGCCTACTTGATTGCATAATTCGATCGAGCTGACATTTTCATCTCTTGGCGACGACTTGTTCTCAAAGCTCTTGTTTATCGTATCACTCTAAGACTCATGCTTTGGGGGGCATCCTGTTATACCAAAATCTTGTCACCATCATGTGATAAGACATTTGACATACCTACTTGCCCTGAATCCCAGCTTCTGGAGTGGAAACTAAATATTTTTTCATCAATCTATCATACAAATTCCCAGCACCGCGCATGCCCCTTTATCCAGGAGTGGTACCCCTGCTCGCACCACCTTTCATTGGTTGTCCACAACCGATGCCACTGCCCATTTCCCTTGGTCCATAGGTGGTTATTACCAAAACCGCTCTGTCATAGAAGGAGAAGCGCGGTACCCTGGGTAAAAATGGAAAAAGAGAAGTTTCTCGAGGCTTCTAATTGATAAGCCTCATGTACTGCCTTATCCCTACTGTTGTGGGTTGGTTGAGATTGAGATCCCTCATCCTAGGATATTAAAGTCCACCTCATCCACTAATTTCTCAACAATCTCAATCCATTAAAGCCCTATAAATATGAGCTCATAGCCATGGTTGAGGAGAGAACATTGAAGGTATTGTTATGCTATTGGATTGATCCTTGGACCAAGATCATTTGGAGAGAGCATAGAGAGCTAGAGCCGGAGCTTTTGGGGATGAAGAGTTGGTTTCATGGAGATGCATGTCAACACTAGGGCTTGGTTGTAAAATTATTCATATTTCTAATGCAAGTTGATTTCTATCCCACATATGATGTTGTTGTTGTGATTTCACATATATATGTTGCTAGATTCCTTAGTCACTAGCATATATTAGTAGATCATATTCTAGTTTCTTTGATTCATTTCGTGTTGAGATTTTTTGCAGGTACACAGGTGAAATGTCAAAGCCTTGTATTCCAGATATCTACAGCATCTACGGAGAGTCTTCAACCTTTGTCCTCTATTTGTTCTAGATCTGAACCATTCAGACCCGTGGAACACCTTGCTACCTGCAGGAGGTGAAATATTCCAGCTAACACACCATTAGTTGAATCCACTATAAGGAAAATTTCATGGAAGGAACGTTTGGACAAAATTAAGCAGATGCTGATTCATTGGACTTTTAGAGCCCTTAACTTCCTAAGTAGACTCATCCTGGTAAAATATGTCCTATAAGCTATTTCAATCTATCTCTTTTCTATACTGGCTACACCAAAATCAGTGATAAAACAGACAAGGAATATCCAATGAAACTTCCTGTGGGGGGGAACAAATGGACACGGAAAAAGGCCATTGGTGGACTAGCAAACCATATGGAAACCCAAGGAAGTTGGGGGATTAGGACTGCGAGACCCTTTATATATAAACAAAGTGATGGGATCAAAAATATGGTGGAGATGGATAACCCATGAAGAGAAACCTTGGGATAAACTGTGGCACAAGAAATATGCTCCTCAGTGTCCTAAACAATTGCTGATTAGATTCAGAGAAAATGTTCCTGGATCAAGCATTTGGAAATCAGCTCAAGAAAATCAAAGCCTCATTCAAAGCCATAGTTTCTGGGAGGTTAGATATGGAAGAACTGCATTGTTTTCTAGTGATTCCTAGAATTAGGAGCCTTGCAGTGCCATCCGTGATGATGTCCCTGTGCTAATCCACCATCTTCAGAATAGTCCGTTGAAAAAGGTGGAGGAATTTTTGGATTCTAGATCCCCAGACAAACTCTTTAAGACCTGTAAAGCAAAGGAATGGTGGCAAGTTCTTGTTCGAGAGGAGAATACTGAATAATTTTACGATGAACTTTTCTCTGGGAAGATCCCCAAGAATGCAAGACCTGAAAAGCTCTGATTGGGGTTTACCAACTTCGAAAACCTCAATATTAAAGAAGCTATATAGATGCTCACTAAAACTCGCATAATGGAAAAGGAGGTTAAATGGAGAAAAATATGGGGTGGGAGATGGTGGCCCAAAGTGGAAGCTTTAAACTGGCTTCTCCTTAAAAGATGCATTCTCACATGGGACAATGTTCAATAAAGAGGGGTCATGGGTCCATTAAGGTGCTTCCTTTGTGAAAAAAGTAATGAAACATAAACCACCTTCTAGATGAGTGTCCAATAGCAGAAGACATCTGAGAAAGAGGCGCAGGGATGTTAAAAAATAATCACAAACGGAAAGGTCACCTGGATTTAACAATTGAATAATGGTCGAAGAACACCTTCAAAATCAAAATCATGAATAGGGTATGAGAGTTGCTCTCGGGATTCACTATTTGGGAAATATAGAAAGCACGGAACATAAGAATATTTGAAAATAAAAATAGATGGGTTGAGGAAATATGGACGTTGATTGAAGCACACTTAAAAGAAACAATAACTTTAACTCTTTGGACCGAGGAATATTTCACTGTAGAGGTAACTGAAAGACAAATCCTCTATGAATAGGGGATATTCAAGTTACCTGTGAACATTTCACATCCCAAAATAACACTCAAGCCGCCGCGTAGCTCATATTTTTGGCAGTGTCCATCAGATGGTTCTTTCAAAATTAACTTTGATGGAGTCGCAAAAGGTAATACGGGACCTGCAAGTTTTTGAGGCACCATTAGGAACTCCTAGGGCGTAATTCTCAACATTTTTTGGGATAACATTATAACTAGCACCAACAATTTGGCGGAGCTAGAAGGGCTCATCAATGGGTTATTGTGGTCCTTGAAGCAGTAATAGACTCCTTTAACTATGGAAGGAGACACCATGGTAATCACTAATATTTCTCGAAGAATTCAAAATGGTGCAGCCATTTCCTAGGTCTCCAAAAATTGGATATGGGAAGGCAGGCTAATAGATCTTAGAAGGATGTTAATAGGAACACCAACGCTCCATTTCACGCATGTCAAAAGAGCTGTTAATAAGGTGGAAGATGTTCTGGCCAATGAAGGGGTTGGAAAGAATAACTCTTTCCATCTAGAAGTGAGCAATGAAAAAAAGGAATGAACGATTTGGCAATGTTGTGAAGAGTTAGCGGAGGAGGATGTGGGCAGGATGAACGGTGATCTCCAATGACTGATGCATGATCTATAATTGTTGATGAAGGAGAGGTGTTATCACTCCTCCACATCAAATCAGCCATCTGACACATCCCTTCACATGCATGTTACCCACGTCATGGCCAGGCCGACTCAAGTAAGACACTTGCTTGGGAATGATGACGATTCTCCCCCAATATACATGGAATTCATGGAAGGATGTGGGATTATAACTACACAACTTGGAATTAACTCCAAGTATGATGATGATATCATTAGGAAGAGTGGTAAGTGTACTAAGCATATGGAGACAAAAGGTGGCACGCAAGCCCGATCCGGGGATTGGTCACGATAAATAAGGATGCCTCTCTTGGTGATATACGATTACAAAACAGGGCATGGGAATTGTTCATTCTGGCATACCATTGGGGTAATTTTGAGCTGGTGCTCTTGGGATGTTAAAATAAAAAAAAACCCATATGAGGAGACCATCAATGGGGGGAAGGGCTATTGATATTTTGCATGGTAAGGTGGATATGGAAAAGAATAATGGGCTATGGGCCTATAAGGTCAACACTTTGAAGGGTGTTAAATGGAAACATCAGTTAAATTGGATGATGGAAGGATACATCACCCACAAGAATGGAATGGTTATAACTTTACCCATGGATGGAGATTGGATCATCCTGTTTGAGTTAGTATTGAGGGGGGAAATATTCCTTTGTCCAGCTCTTTTGCTAATTCCATGCCTGTTGATGATAATCTGGTCCCTCTTATGTTTAATTGGGGAGCACAGTATATGGTTGAGACATCAATGGTGGTTGAAGCCTAGTTTGCAGCTAAAGAAATTGAACTACTCTGAGAGTACGAGATGCACCAAGGGAGGCCCCTAGCAGCTAATCCTTGTTGGACGGTGTGTATCCTTCTTGTGTGTGACATGCAGGGCAAGGTGCAAATGGTGCATGGCATCAAGGAATCTTTGAGTTTAATTCGGAGGGGGCAACAGGAAAGTGCTGCAAGATTTTGCATACTAGATCTAATCGTTGGAGAATTTCTATGTCGCTCGGGGGAGAAAGCCAAGGAAGTGCAACCTCCATCTTCAAAGGACCCTCCTCCGCAGTGAGGATTATGGGTGCACTGAGATTTTTGGGCTTACCGAGGTTCTATCTTTTACATTTTGAAGCTTTGGATACATCTTGTTTCTTTTTAATTATGTTTATGTTAGAAAATGTATCGTATGTCTATATCTATCATCTTTTTAGTCGGGAAGGGGTCCAGGAGGGTGTTTTTATTACTCAGAGTCAGTCTCTCTGTAGAGATGAGATCGGAGGTTTCCAGGCCAAGTGTCAGGAATTGTCTTTTTTTTGGAATATGTAAGTCTGTGGGATGGTTCTGGTGCCCTGTTAACAAGGAAGGGTACGGGTTTGGGAATTAGGGGAGATTATAGATTGAATCCTTCAGAGAACAACCTGGTCAAGCGTGGATCTTCCAGCTGGCCGGGATTAAATGTAATATCTTTTTTGTACCATAAGTAATATAAAGTTTTCTTTCTTATTAACAAACGAAAAAGTTTATATATCAACATGAATCCACCATACAAATCAAAATTACCCAAAATGGAATATGAAATTGGATAATCACAAAAATAACAATATGTGTCTAGTAGAATGGAGAAATGAAAAAACATCCACAATCTCAATAGTAGCATCAATGGCTACCATTATCATCCTCATCCTCATCCTCATCCTCATCCCCATCATCTTCATCCACATGCTCATCATCATAATCTATCCCAACATCATATCCAACATCATTTTCATTTGATCTATTTGTTTCATTATCATCAATATCTTTCTCTGGTACATCGGTGATAAGATAATCAGGATCATCACCTACATAGTCGTCTTCACTGTTTTTCTACAAATACCAAGAAAAAATCAATTTAAAGCATTAGTATCAATTTCATTACATAATGCATATTCTTTGTTATATTGCAAATATTAGTGTGATAATTTATGCATTCTCACGTGTTTTCCAACCATGAATATAAACATCATCTCATCAATAGATAGTAACCACACATAACAATTGTATCCACAACCATGCATACACACATGTACACCATAAATTTTCATATCACAATATAAGAAGACATAAAGGCAAGGAAAAATAGACATCCCCATGACATGGGGGCATCCTCGACGGAACAATATGATACCACATCCGTTCATATTGGGGGCTTAAAAATGGTCGAAAATTTAAAAATTATATTGGGCATATATTTTAGGTTAAGGGGTTTTCTTATGTTGATAAAAAATATACAATATAACGGGGGTTTGTCTATCCTGACTAAATCAGAAATGGGTGAAAAACAGGGCAGGAGGACCTTTGCATTTTGGATCTGGAACTAGGGTTATGCTGCTGGTACGGATAGTGGTGGGGAAGATGGTTATATTTCTACTTCTATTGAATCGACATGGTACCTCTTCTTCTCCCTTTTGTGGGTTCCTGCACCTGTAAAATAACTAACTGTAGATGTATTATGGATGGATGGTATACCTTCTCTTCGATGGCCCTTCCGTGTGCAATCAATGGTCCTACTCTTTTCGGTGTTTATCTCATCTTAGTAAAAAGGAACGGGATATAAAGATAATGGTGCATATGAAACTGGTATGCATTTTTTATTTGTGATTCACTCAGTGAGAGATTAGAGCCCCTTACCCAACTCAAAAAATAAAGCACAGGTTTGTTCCATGCCATGAATATGAAATTTGTTCATATTTTACTAGTCCCTAGGCATATTCTATTAATGGTTATTGGGATCAATGAACCTCTTGGGCTGGTTGTCTTCATTCGTCAATCGTATCTTGATAAGGGTATTTCAAGATGCATGCAGGGACTTCCATGAGGTTCTGCCTAGCATTGATGATGGAGATCTTGAAGACCAATTGGCAGTTGTTGAATATGATGAAGATATTTACAAGTTCCACGGGAAGATTGAGGTATGTTTCCCTGTCAATGAATGTAGTTTTTTGTGAAATGAAAGGTAAATTTATATTTTCCTTAAGTAAAAACTGGTAGCCCCATATTGCAAACTGTTAGTTGTGTACCTCCATATTATATGGCAATGCAGGTTGAAATCAATGAGAAGATGAGGGATCTCAAATTGGAAGCTGTAGTATGATGAAATCCCAGATAGTCTTGTTGGTTATCAATGTGAATCCACTTCTTGGTGTTTCTTTCATTGTTAAAGAACATGTAATACATGCTCCCACCATCTATGGAACAACCGCTAACAAATATTTTGTTAGTACACATAGTGGCACAGGTAGCAGTATTCATATATGGAGGAAGAGATTCCTTGAGTTCCCATATATTTTTCATACTATTATAGAACCTTGCATGTGCCTTATGAAAGCAATACAAACGCCCAAAAGAAAGGATGCAAGGGCTGGGGAGTCCCTCAATACTCCACATATTATCCTCTATCTTCCAGGATCCTTCTTGGGGATCGAACACTTTTGCACTCCATATCTCGAATCGACCCTGAAACTCCGTGTCGATCACACTTCTCACTAAGAGTTTCCCCTCCATAAACACGCCTTGGAATTGGTCTCGCTCTTGGATCATAGGAGGAAGTGTCATCCATCTGTCTTCTTCCACATTGTAAAGATCTGCATCTCGCAAAGCATGATTATTCTATTTGTGTCCCTTGACAGCGTATATAAACCCATCTGGTGAAACAAAATAGGAAAAATAGGATTGAACCCTCGGCATATCATATCCATGTTCCCATTTGGCTGACATGAAGTATGAAAAAAATAGTGATCATTATCTCTCAGCTCAAGGGATTGAATCCTCCTATGATAAACAGCTTTAGGCTTACCCAAAGGCATTGACAGGAAAGGGGAGTCCCACTTGGAAATGGAACCACACTAGGAAAAGGGGGGATGAAGGATGCAATATTCCACACGGTATTGATAATAGAGTTAATACATTACCCCCCTTCCCGAAATTAACAGAGTTAAGACTCTATGGGATTTCAACATACTGCAGTAACGACAGCCACAAGTTGGAAGTTGTTAAGCATGTTATGTGGAAATATAAGGTTGCAGGAGTGTTTTGGGGATGAATTGTTGCTGTGTACAATTTTTTCTTGGTTTCACCTCTATATCGGAGGGGTTTCCTTTTTGGTGATAAGTGGATGATCCAACAAGCAGGAACGTGTTTGCAGAATGTGATCAAACTTACAAGCATACCATTATAGAAAATAGCATTCCAATCAACCTTTAATTTCATGACTACCGCATGCAAGCTGGGAGAATTAACAAATTGAAGATCTGTCTTGGCTATGTATATCTTAGCTATGATAGGTATTTAAGGACCGATGTAGGATATCTAGATATTGGTGCCAAAATGGACATGCTGGACTTATTATCCCATGTTTATAGGGGGCACTTGCCATGCATGTCCATTGACTCCATAATATTTATGTATCTTTCTATTGTTTAGGAATTTAATATCAGAAGCATTTCTCCAGAGAAAAAGATAAAGCACCAGAATTGCATGTTCTTGTTATGAATTTTTAGTCATTATTGCTTGACAAAAGTAGAATTGGCATTCTCTTGTTTTGGGACTTTGTGTTTTTTTAATACTGGTAGTGACATTTATGCGAGATATGCTATGAATGAAATTCCTGTTTGTATTACTTTAGCTTATTATTGTCTGGTAATGTTCATATAGACTTTGGCAATGTCGTTTGAAGTCACAGAACTTCCATATATGCAAAATGAATCGAGGTTTCTTATTGTGGTTTATCTTGGAGATAGCATATCAAGGTGAATATTTTAATTTCCATGCTTGAATATGGCTGATAGTATGATTTGCAAATTTTATAGCTCGACAGCAGTGGATTGTAGCAGTTGCAAATGATATGATAATTCATGTTTTCAACTATAACACCATGGACAAGGTCAAATCATTTGAAGCACACACTAATTATATTAGGTGTGTGGCAGTTCATCTAGCCCTTATATATGTACTCTCATCATCGAATGATGTAATAATCAAATTTTGGGACTGGGATAAACATTGGAAATGTACTCAGATATTTGAAGATCACTCTGATTATGTCATGCAAGTTGCATTTAATGGATACTAACACATTTGCAAGTGCCTCATTGGACCGCACCATCAAGGTAAAATTTAGGATTCAGTATTAATGTGTCAATTAAGCTTTCTATTATTGCTATTCTATTGATAAGAAAGTCTATCTGATAAATTTCTGTTATCTTTGGCATGAAGCAAACTCTTGAGAGGCTTCTGTTTGATTTCATAAGAGACTTTAGTATGTCGATGTTTGTTTTTCCTCTATTTGAGTTAATTATAAAGGAATGTAGAAATATTCAACGACACATTGGATGTACATTGCATATCTGGAACCTTGGCTCTTTAGACCCAAATTTTACGCTTGAGGCCCACATGAAAGGTGTAAACTATGTTGAGTCATTAGAGGAAATTTCAACTCAAAATGGGACTTTCAACCCGAATTCAAATTACATGTCATCATGTGTTAGCCATTGAAATTGCTTTAAATTTGAAATACCATATAGGTCTTAAACAACTTTTTAATATAAATTTGGGGATATGTATCATAAAAAAAAACTACTTTTTTTAGTTCGTATTTTCGACATATCTCTCTGTGTTTTTTTATCAAATTTCGATCGAGAGAGCTCGCTGGATGTGGAATTAAATTCTGCATCCAACAAGTACCCACTCAGCATACTCTTGATGAACCCTAATACCCCAAAAACAAGAAATACCTGAAAAAATGTGTTCATCACATTTTTTCAGGGATTTCTTGTTTTGGGGGTAGCGGGGAACGTCAAAAGTATTCCGAGTGGGTACTCGTTGGATACAGAATTTCATCATCACATTTTTTTCAAGTATTTCTTGTTTTTGGGGTAGCGAGGTCCGTCAAAAGTATGTCGAGTGGGTACTCGTTGGATGCAGAATTTAATTCCGCATCCAGCGAGCTCTCCTGATCGAAATTTGATTAAAAACACAGAGAGATATGTCGAAAATACGAACAAAAAAAGTATTTTTTTTCTTTTCTTCCTCCAAAATTAATAAATTTTAATTTATTATTTTCCTTAGGAGGCCCATTTTGAGTTGAAATTTCCTCTAATGACTATACAAGAGGTGACACACCATATCTTACAACATGGTCTGATGATTAGACAACAAAGGTGCTATTTGTTCATCTATTTGGATTAATTTCTCTAGTATATATCTATAAAATCTTCAGGGATTTTTCTACTTACACACTACTGAAGTAACTTTGCTTGATCTTCAATGTTGTTTACATATTTTCTGGTTTGCTGAAAATAGGTATGGGACTACCAGACTAAGTTGTGTGTTCAGATGCTTAAAGGACATACACATAATGTATCTATGATATGTTTTCACCCCAAGATTCCTATCATCCTCACAGGATCAAAAGATGGCACTGTTCGGATTTGGCATGCAACTACATATAGGTAATTTCTCTTGTTCTAATCACACTAATTATTTGGGAGGAATTGTGGAATAGGAAGCCCCCCATTCCATTTGGAGGCACACTACCCATTATAGTTCCTCATCCAGTTATTCCTCTAGTCATAGTACTTTTGAGATTCTTTCCTTTGGCTTCGGATGTTAGGAGAGATGCTTCCTATTCTTCCAATACTTCTAGTGCACCATGACATATTCACCATTTTTTACTGCAGAGTCCAGATCCACTCCCCTTGTACATAATTATTCTATATTGAATCTCTCTGTAGATCTCTCTTGATTGGCTCTCCATCTTTGGAGTCAGATTTTCTTGGTTTTAGGTTCTTAGGTTAGTGACTCATGCTTTTATAGGAGTCACCTTAGTGCTCCCACTTTGTATTCACCCTGGTGACTCATGATTTTATAGGAATCACCTTAGTGCTCCCACTTTGTATTGACATCATGGTATTTCACTGTCCCATTGACCTACTTACATGGTCATTTGTTGGACATTAATCAAATTATCTTATATTATGGTAGCTTTTGCTCTAACCTCCACTCTGGGTCTTTGTTCCCGCTCCTATATGTTTTGTATTTGTCTTGCTTGTTAATAGGACAACGGACATTTCCCTAGTGTGCACTCGAATTCCTAAGGAGTTCAATCTCCATTTTTTCTTTTTTCCCAATTCTTGTTTTGCACTACATAGTCTGGATCAATATTGTAAGTCAACAATGAGATAAAAATATTGTTGCAGACTAATTAGTGCAAATCCAGAATTGGGAAAAAAGGAAACATTGGAGATTGAACACCTTAGGAATTCGAGTGCAAAGCTGTAAGTCAGTGATGAGATAGAAATATGAGCTTTGTTCTTCTTTTATCAAGATTATTTTTCTGTTGACAAATAGGAAAATCTTAGGGTTCCTAGGAAATGCTACCTTTTAGTAAATATTAGGACATCACGTCTTAACATGGTTCATCAAAGGTAGATACCACAATAAATTTTTTGAAGCAACCCCTTCTTGATGCTTGGATTTCAATCCCACAAGGCCTTGGATTTGACACACCGTTAGATTGTGGTCATAATTAGAAATATTGTTAGCACATGCAAATGTTGGCCTTATGGTTATGTCATGATGAAAGAAATGTTGGGTGAAAAAAAAAATGTTTTCAAAGACTCAAGAGCTCTTTTGGGATATGTTTGAGCATGTCAAACATATTTCTCTCTATGGTTTGGTTTCACTTGGATCTTAAGTCAATTGTCTATATGCTCTCTTCGAGGGATGGGAGCTTAAGTATCATTAAGTGCCCCCTTTCCAAACCATCCAGTAATTTTTTTGCTGGTTGACCACTTCTTTAATCCTTTTATATTGGACATAACTAGAGGAACAATATAAAGTTTCTCCATTTTAATTTTTTTGGTTTTTTCTCTTTGTGGTTGGTTGGCAAGGGTCATGGGAGAGTCCAAATATTGTGGTGGATTTTCTACCACCTTCTCCGCAATTTTTCTCCCCCACGTTCTTGTTACGGAGAGAAATTCCTATGGCTTGGGGTACCACAACAGATAGCTAGACTCCAGAAATCAATATTTCCCAATATGAAATAAAAATAAAATGTCTAACACTAAAGGATCGAACCTCGTACCTTATTCCAGATGGTTGAAGTAGATCCCCGTTGAGCTTTCCAATCTTCAGCTTGAATTGATATAATACTTCCTCAACAACAAGTAAACAATACAAGCATACTATATATCATGGTGTTAGATCTATTCTAGCATATATAATCAATAATATAAAAGCATTTGACATATTCCAATGGATACAATATTCATTCCAATATTCATTCAAATACACATTACTCGATAGGAAAAGATATATCTATTAATATAAATCAGAGATTACAAGTGACAACCTCTGACGACATGTCTGTGAACCGGAGAAACTGAATCCCCCACTTGGGCCTCCACCACCTCAATCCTCCATCACTTAGATAGCAAGCTCACTAGCAAAAGGAAAGCTTGGGAAGAACACAACAGTGCTCCAAGGGACAAAGGGATGCAGACTCAAGCATAAGTTCTGGAAACAATGGACTATAGTTTCGTTACTCTCAATTCTCTCTTATTCTTTCAATGTCTCAAGGGGTTCCTTATATAGATTTTCAAAGGGATACTGAAAGGTCGAATCCGTGCGATCTCAAGGCATATGGAAGGCCATGAGTCATATGAGTTGGATGAAAGTCAGGGAATGCTCCAAAAGGATTTGGATTATGCACACATCCCGATGTACGCGACTATAGGGGGAATATCCACGTATGTACGTGGTTATCGGGGTAAAATCCGCATATATCACTTTTCTTATGTTTTTAGGGATGATCAAGGACACATCAAAAGACAAAAAGTAGTCCATAGGGGCTAATGAGTCTACAGCGGGACAGGGAAAGGCCATACAATGTGTGATTCACCTAGTGTGGTGAAATACGCTATAACAGTTCTTTGCAAGGGTTAACTCCTGTTCCTAAACCTCTTGTTTGAATCTAATGTGCTAATAGTGAAAAGGGAATTATCCTAGTGTGCAATAATATTCCTAAGGTTTTTAATCTCCTTTGTTTCCTTTCTTCCTGGTTCTGGATTTGCATGGCATAGTCGACAACAATATTGTAAGGCAGTGTTGTGATAAAAAGTATGGGCCTCTTTTTATCAAGATTATTTTTATTTCCACAGATGGAAAGGCCTGTTGGTTCCATGGAAATGCTAGCTTCTAGAAAAAATGGCAGACTACGGATTCACATCATCCAACTAAATTTGTTTTAGCAATGCCTTCCTCATTCTTGGATTTTAGTCCCATAAGGATGTGTCTTTGGCATACCTTTAGAGTCTGGTCATATTTTGTGAAGCCATGTGATTTCACATTCTGTGGTTGATTTTTACATGTGATCCAATAGATTATTTTCATGCATGGGTTGAGGCTTATGGTACACTTGATAAGACAGAGAGAAAAGAGAGGTCTGAAGGTAGCCATCATCATATAAAGGATTTGAAGTTTTGGTGATGGTTGGTTGTAGGTGCCCTTTTATCCTTGTTGTATTTTGAAAGTTAGTAGTTACATGTGATTAACATAGATATTTTTGTAAACTGGAATGAAATTATGCCTTGATGTATCATCCAACAAAAGGAAAAAAAATGTAATTTGAAATGCAACTGAATTATTATAAGACTTACACGTGTCTAAGATTGTTTTATTTTTCTAAATGCAACTCTATATATAGTAACATACCATCCAATTTCATTGTTGCAGTACCGTTTATCTTCACCTTAAATTTTGATGAACCTGTCACTTTTTTTGATCAAGGTTCAGTGCCATATTTTATAGGGGAAACTTTCTCATGCTTGCGAACAAACAACTGCTTAGCTAATTGACCTTGGTTAAACTTATTTGATCCATACTACCCATGATCTTTCTTAAGGCCTCTCCAATTTTTCTTTGTTGGGGTCACACACCATTTATTCACCCTGATGCCCTTTGACTTGTATTCATATTTCTCAGCCTCACCATTTTGTGCAACATAAACCTTGATAGGAGGTGTGCTGATTAAATTGACTTTCCTTGAATCTAAATTTTAAACATATTGCTTCTTTGGAGAAGGTAGCACTGGTGCAGTCACGCTCTGTAGCTTTTCTTATTCCATTTTTGGATCAGCCAATGATTCAGTAGACATTTTAGCATGTGCACTCCTCTAATCCTTATCTTCAATATTCCATTTATCCATATGATTAGAGAACATTGAATTTTCAAACCATGGATCCATATGTTTATCCTCTACCCATTTATTAGGTTCTGAAGAAAATTGTATAAAGGATTGATGTGAATCTAAACACTCCACAAGTTTCTTACTACCTCCTGTTTCAGTTGCTTCTTTTTGGATCAATGTGTCTACTTTGACACATTCCTCATTTCCCTTAACTGACTTCTTGTCATTATCAAATAATTTATTATAATATTTTTCATCCGTAGAAATCTTGTATGCATCATCATGTCCAGTCACACCAGTTGCCACTGGCTCCACTAAAGCAGTTGCAGCCTTTGCAACACATGCAAACATAGCTTCCTAAGCCCAGTGACATCGTTTAGAGGGAGGCAAGGAAACTTAATCACTCGGTCGACTACTTCACAAATGATATTTATCAGTCTTTGGTGGAAAACACATAGGCCTTTCCATAAAAATTGAAGATATCTACGCATGTGGAAAATCACCTTCAGTTTCAAGGCTGTTAGAAGTTAAGATATTATTAGTTATCAAATGGCATTCATTTAAAACACAATAATTATATGATGCCATATTTTCTCCATTATTGTCATTGGCACTTGATATGCCTCCTTTATTCGATCATTCTACAATTTTCTTGGTTTCATCTTCAGCTTCAATTCTTGCCCTTTTTACCAAATGAAAATGTTCATCAAAGTTAAGTTTCCTTGCCTTGATATGAGTCCTTTTCTTTCGATGATCTACTCCAGATAATACTTCAAAAACATTTTCCTCTTCTGTGCAAATATTTATCTTTATTTGATTATCTGATCTCTCTAGCAGAGTTGATAACCGTGAATTATGTTTCTTCAAGAGCTTTCTTTTCTTCTTCAGAATGGAATTCTGATGCAAAGAAGTGTTTGGAACTACCCTAACTTCATTTTCTTTAGTCACAAATGTAGAAAGCACATGATCTTTCACATTAGGAACATAATTTTCATTAATATTTTCAAAATATTTTTCACCCTTCAAATTTTATTTACAGTTTGAAACCTGAATGCTCTCTTTAGTGTTTCCATGTTTAAAAGATTCAAAATTGCTTACAATTTTATCTGTCACTGATTTTCTTCGATCTAGGAACACACTTTCAAGCACTAATCGAGAAACTCTAATTTCTTTTCCCATGCCTTTTCTGAAAAAACTGATTTTCACTCATGGTCTGCTCTGAACTAATGCATGTATCTAGTGATTGTATCCTAATTTCTTCAAGATAAGAAGAACAATTCAAAATATTGTCTCCATCATTATGAATATTGCTTTCACTCTCTGATGAACTTTTAAAGTATCTCTTTCTTGTCTTCAACTCTATCTTAGTTATTAAAGATACTGCACTAGAAACATCAGACCTCAAATGGTTCTCAAAATGGTTTGTAGGCACGTCACTAGCCACATCTGACCTCAAATGGTCCTCAAAATGGATTTTAGGCTTCTGTATCTTTAGCATGGACCTCATATTGTCGGATTTAGATGTTGATAATGAACTGTGCTTTTTAATCCCAACCTGAACTGACTTGAGCATCTTCCTATCTTTCTTATCAGATGATATCAAGGATGTAGAAGGATTTTTCTTATTCTCACCTACCCCATGTGTCTTTTTCTAGTTTTCCTATCTATATACTTCCCTCTTAATATCATGTTTCTTGTAAAAAGTCTCATAATGCATTTTATTAGATGTATATTTTTGCATTTTCAACATTTCCTCTGAATCAATATCTTTAACATTTCTTCTGATTAGATGTATCTTTTTTCATTTTCAACATTACATGTATCTTTTTTTATTTGTAATAAATAACACATGCTCTCATAATAACACATGGAAATGATTTACTAAAGTATAGGGGAACTTGTCATTATCTTAATGCATTTAAAATTCTCAGATTAATGTATGTAGGGAAAGGATTATTGCAAGGAATTGTTGGTACTATGTATTACATAAAACCAGAGGTGTTGGGATGGAATGATTACAGTGAGAAAGTATATGTGTGGGGTGTAGGGGTGATCCTACACATAATTCTGAGTGAAGTTACTCCTTTTATGGGAGACACACCGCAGGAGATATTTGAGGCAGTCCTCTGTGAGCGCCTTAGTTTCCCAAGTGATCTATGGCTCTCAATATCTCACTCTGGAAAGGACATGATACGTAGGGTGCTCTTCAGAGACATTACCAAGAGATTCAGTGCACACCAAGTCCTAGGTATTCCCTCTTTTCTACGATAGTGAATATGGCGGCTTCAAGACAAATCGTTGTTGGGTTCTTTAAAATCCATGTATATTCTCTTATTTTTACATTAACAATGAATATTGCATCTTCAAGACAAATTGTTGTTGCATACTGTAAAATCCATGTATATTCTCTCTTTCTTCCATTAACAGAGAATATTGTAGCTTCAAGACAAATTTTTGTTGGGTTATGTAAAATCCCTAGAATATTGACGAGAGTTATTCGTTTTGCTACAGAAAATCCATGGATCACCAATCATGCCTTGCTCAATCTTAGTTAATTTGTTAAAAATAGTATCTTGTTGGAAGAACCCATTTGGTCTTTTGGTTTTGGTTAATGATCCAGATCATGTAAAGGATTTTTTGGGTATAGAACTCTTCATCTGAAATAGATATTCATTGAGAAATTGGAGTTGGAGTTCTATTGGGTGTGAGAAAAGGGAGTAGCAAATTTGTACTTTGGGAAAATGGAGTACTGTTGGATAATAGGTGAACTCATGGTTGCATGTATTATATGCGAAAAGTGTGAGGTGAAAATTATTTATCTTGGGGGAGCTTATTTAATGTTGTCCCCAAGTTGTTACATGTAACTGGATCTTAAGTAGATTGAGATTGAGATCCAACTCTCAGTAGCAGCTTTGCAAATGCTGAATATTGATGAACAAAATGTAAATATCTCGATATAAATAAAATCTTGTGATTTTGTTTTTCACTTGTGGTTATATT
Source organism: Pseudotsuga menziesii (assembly GCA_001517045.1). Taxonomy (NCBI): domain Eukaryota; kingdom Viridiplantae; phylum Streptophyta; class Pinopsida; order Pinales; family Pinaceae; genus Pseudotsuga; species Pseudotsuga menziesii. Next base: position 298,658 of record LPNX011049806.1, read on the forward strand.
CAATTCAATTTTTGTACATTCCTAACACAAAATTTCGGGGTTACTTACAAGTTGCATGTGTATGTCACTTTTCATAATTTTATATAATGCAAGTATGATGGATCATGATGGTATTCTCGATTCAACCAATAAAAAATATTAAATGGTTGCAATCTGTCCATTTTTATAAGTAATTTATATACCTAGTTATATAGTTTTTTCTCCTTAACAAGACTTTATATTTTTCTAGTTTACCATCTTTGAACCATTAGCTTTACAACCTTCAATTATCCTTAGAGAGGAAGAACATTAACGAGCTTACTACACAAGATTTAATGGGACAACTGTTGCACAATAAGTCGTAGAATCTCAACCACTTTAATATCCAAAGGACTGCTACCTAGCAAGTTGGTTATTAAGCCATAGAATCTCAACCACTTTGATATCCAAAGGACTGCTTCCCAACAAGTTGTCTATTGATCTCCTTTAATCAGTGTATGCATGGAATTTTCAGAAGCCCAGTAAAATCTCTAAATGAAAGAACTACAAAAGTTATGGACATTGTTACAAAATTAATTGTAAGACTTGAGCATGAGTGGTTCAAGGGTTAGTTACAACTAACTAAGTTAAGGAAGAATAGTGTGTATTTAATGAAGTTCATTAAATAGAACAAACATTCGGTGAGCCAGGAGTTTTTGGGATCAGTGAATTATATTAATTTCTCAAATCACACCAATTTCCAAAAAATGATCAGTGGCGAAGGAGGTATGCATCATCATGTCCAGTCACACCAGTTTCCACTAGCTCCACTAAAGCAATTGCAGCCTCTATAACACATGCAAACATAGCTTTCTCATCCCGGTGACATTGTTTAGAGGGAGGTAGGGAAACTTCGGTAGGATACTTCACAAATGGTATTTATCAGCATTTGGTGGAAAACTGTTGCAGCTGCAACATTTTCCCAATTTTTTTAAAATTTTAGACCCTGCTTTTAATTTTACCTTGCCTGGATTTGTTTGGGATTGCTGAACTACCTTGTCTTTTGCTACAAATTTTGGATCTTGTGGGGTTGAATTAAGCTGAATCACTATCTTTTATTTGACTTGAATTTGATATTTTGAATTATGGATGATTTCCTTTTCGCTATCGGAAGTTTATCGAACTATGAGTCGGGGCCGTAGTAATCTACGCAACCGTAGTTGCGGAAACTTACTCATGAGTGACCCAATCCAAAGCCTACTTATGAACGTTCCAATGGACAGTTATGATGTTCAACGATGAGGTTTATTGCATTTGTTTCTTTGGAAATTTGGCATTTTTATTTTATTGCGGGCGGAGCATCAGTCTTCTGTATTGCTGTTGTTTCAGAAGATAGATAAAGAATGGGAATGGGCCGATGGATAGTTCTTTCTTTTGTCGATCACACGGTTTTATTGTTTCAACTGTTTGCTTTGCGATGATTTTTTCAGAATGTTTTGAATTTGATCGGAGGCCATAGTCTAATTGTGTTCCGTCGTTGCGGCTCCAAAGCAAACTAACCATCCGCCATATAGTTGTTTCGATCATCGATGTTTCTGGTTGCCGTTGAGTTTGCAGTCTATTTGAATCCCACCATTGCAGCTCCGAAGGGGACTAGCCATCCAACGTGTAGTTTTTTCGTTCGCTGATGGTTTGATTGATTTTCACCAATGTTTTGTTTGATTTTCTCCTATGGTTTGTTCTATTTTTCTCCGATGTTTACTAGTCTGTGGAACTTTGGTCCGTGTAACTTCCGCCATTGCGCCTCTTTAGCGAACTAGTGATCCGATGCTATAGTTATTTTGAGGTCCGATGCTGCAGGGTTAGTGTTTTATTTTGCTATTTTTTATTGTACCGTAGAACTACTACTTTGTCCGTCGCCCGCTATTGCGGCTCCCTATTGAATTAACCGCCTGATGCCTTAGCTGTTCCGCTCACCAATAAAGGTTTTCCCGTCGATTTGTTTTTCAACCGAGGTCTATATATATTTGGGATGGTTTTTGTTTTATTGTTTATCTTTGTGAATTCGCATATGCCTCCATCCTCACTGTCGAACTATGCATCCATTCATAGCTATCGGGTTTTCGTGTGTTTGGGGTGCTGCCGTGGATTTTTCAGACCATCACATTGACTGCAGTTTGTTTTCCAGGTAGGACAATCATGGTTTCTCCTTATTTTGATTTTATTGATCAATTTTGGAACTAGGGTTTTGTCCCCTGGTTAGGCATTCCTGCCGTTTATAGTTGGTCATATGAGTTGGATTTTGCATCCTTATGACGTAGAGTATTGGTTAGTTTCGCAACATTTACAGTGGGGGATTTTTGTTTCTTGAGCTTGTATGAGTCGTTATGGAGTTTCAACCACGGTCCGATGGATTAGGAGGTTGGTGCAGACAAGCGTTACACTATCTGCACCGTTTTTTGTGGGATTGCTTATGGCCATCTAGGGTGAAGTTTTTCAGTTGTCTTCCTGTCATAGACAGTTACCCTATTTTCTTGGACACCGGAGGGTTTGTTTCGCACGTTTTGATTAATGTATAGGGATGTTTCGATTTGGGCGAGAAGTTGGATTGCATTTTGGTTTAAATGATGCATATTGTCAATCACTATTATTGTTAGTTGCAGACGGACTTAGGATTTTCCAGACATATTTTTCAGAAGTTTTCTTGCTAGTTATTCCTGATTTTGCATTTGCATTCTGATAGGTTTAGCTATTGCAAATATGGAAGAGGTAAATGTTTATGCCATTTTTATTCATTCTTCGAATATTTATTAAAAGCTCAAATAGCCTAAATGCATTTTGTTTTATGACAGGGCAATTTATTTAAAGGGGACATGTCTAAGAGACAGAAGAAGAAGGCCCCTGTTGCTGAAGGAGAACCTAATGTGGAAATCATTACCAAGGTAGAAGATATCTATGAAGACACTAGAGCTACCACTGGGGTAGAGCCTGATTATAAGTGGGGTGAAATATATTGGATGATTTCAATTAAGAATGTGCCCGATGCTTGATTTGAAGAATTGCCCATATATTCCAACATAGAGAAGTTAGCTCTTATGAATATCGCCACTAGACCTGAGATGTTCACATGCTTAGAGGTGATCAGTTGGATTCTACCTACGGCCGATGTGACCACTATGATTTTAGCCAATACTCCCAAACAGGGATATGCTGCCTACAGTCCTAGTTATGTCTCATTGGAATATCACCTACTCCCATCCCAGGTTTACCTAACTGAAGATTGGTTGAAAGAAATAAAGTTGGACTTGGTTGAAACAATGAAGAGGATGATGATACCTAGGAAGAACTTTCGAACTAGGCCATCAGGAGAGTATGATACAACTACTCTCAGGAAACCTTATAGGTTTATAGCATTGCTGTTGAACAGAGTGTTTGGGAGAGCTCATGGTAAGAGCTTCAAGGTGGGATGGATCCCTATTGTTTTCTATGTGGCCACCCAGGGGAATGTATTCAAGTGGGCAAACATTGTGTCCAATAGCCTCTCAGCTTGCATTTCTTCTGCTCTAGGAGGGGTGTCCCAGAAGAAGTCTAAGTTTTATATGAGTTCCATCTTAGTGGGCTGTATACTATGCACCCAGCCATTTCCAACCTTAAGATGCATTTGGGACACTGCATACAAAATATTTTCAGCACACAAGTATTACAGCCACTATAGAGAGATATGTGAACATTTTATTATGCCTTTACATAATTTGATCTTCCTAACAGAATGCAATTGTATGTCTAAGGAGGCATTTAAAGTCATCGAGGAACATGAAAATTATTGTTTGATTGACGAAGGGATGTACATCAGGATGTATGGTTGCTCCAAGGCACCTTCTTTGCTCCCCAAGTATGCCACTAATTATGTGGTGCATAAAGAAGCAGTCATGCAAGTTTACCTAGATGGTGTAGGGAGCTTCTTGTTTGAACACAAGAAGGTAGCCTATCCTGCCATACCTTTTAGGCTGGGAAGTTACAAATTTACAAATATTAAAAGAGCTACTGAATTTGTACAGGAACTGGAGCAGTTTCATTTTGGAGAGATGAGCTTCCATAGAAATGAATCCCAAAAGAAAGTTGTAGAACATTTCAAAGAGGAAAATGTTCACTTTGAATATACAAACTTCTCGGAAAAAGATGAAGAAATATTCAGGAATGCAAGGAATATGACCGCATTGGAGAGAAGATTTAAATAGAAGATCACCATTAAGGGTGGTAAGGTCCAAATCGTGCAGAAGAAAGATGAAGAGGAGGAGGTCAAGAAAAGAGAAGAGAATGCTAGGAGACTAGCACAGGAGGCTGAGAGTTGGCTTAAGAATAAAGAAGAAGAAAGAAAGAAAGCTACAGAGGAAGCAGCAAAGAATGGAAGGGAAGCTGCAAAGAAGACAGAAGAAGAAATAAAGAAGAAAGAAGATGAAGAGATGAAGAAGAAAAAAAAAGAAGTTGAAGGTTTGATGCTAATAGGATCTACAATAGACCAGCAAACTACTAAGCCAACATACATCCAAGAAGTACAGGATTAGAAAGATCAGGGTTAGGGACAAGATAATCCTGATTCCTAGGAGCTTGCTGCAATTTCTGGTAGTACAAAAGAACAAGTGGTTTTTTTTCTGAATTGAATCTGATACCTTTTGTGTAGGAAAAAGGTGAAGAAATCCCATATTTTAGCACCATTTTTTATGATAGAGAGAAGAAGAGGATTGTCAAAAGGACTGAGAGAAAAATCAAAACAGGGAGACAACTAGGCATGATGGTCATTGATAAAACTTTGGTGCATTGGACGGATGCAGATACAAGGTTAACAGCAAGAGTTGGAGTGGCATTAACACAAGCCACTGAAGATAATGTAAATAGACTGATGACGGATCTAGAGTAGTCGAAAAGGAATGCAGCTCAGTTGAAGGAAACTTTGAAGAAGGAAAGAAATCAAGGTTATAAACTTGAGAGGAAATTTAAAGACATGCAAAATGAATTGAAGACTTCAAAAGCAGAACTTCAGACTCTTTAAGAAAACAAGATGACTTTGGAATTTTCCATGGAAAGGACAGGTAAGGATGCTCAGAATAACCTAGAAAAATTGAAGAGGTTACAACAAGAATATCAGGTGCCGAAGACATAAAAGGATGAACTCAAAGCATCATATGAAACTCTTAGTATAGAAAAGGACCAGCTGCAGAGAAAAGTGGTGGAGTTGGAGGCACAGAGGGCTACCGTGGAAGAGAAAGAAAAGCAATTCCAACTGCAGGTAGCAAATTTTGAAATAGGGGGACAACCAGACATGATGGTCACTGATAAAACTTTGGTGCATGGGACGGATGCAGATTCAAGGTTAACAACAAGAGCTAGAGTGGCGTTAACATAAGCCACTGAAGATAATATAAATAGACTGATGATGGATCTAGAGCAATCGAAAAGGAATGCAGTTCAGTTGAAGAAAAATTTGAATAAGGAAAGAAATGAAGGTTATAAACTGAAGAGGAAATTTGAAGACATGCAAAATTAAGTGAAGACTTCAAAAGCAGAACTTCAGACTCTTCAAGAAAACAAGATGACTTTGGAAGTTTCCATGGAAAGGACAGGTAAGGATGCTTAGAATAAACTAGCAGAATTGGAGAGGTTACAGCAATAATATCAGGTGTTGAAGACAGAAAAGGATGAACTCAAAGCATCATATGAAACTCTTAGTACAGAAAAGGACCAGCTGCAAAGCAAAGTGGTGGAGTTGGAGGCACGGAGGGCTACCATGGAAGAGAAATAAAAGAAATTCCAAGTGCATGTAGCAGATTTTGAAGGACAGATTACTTCATTAACAGCATCACTAAAGGATTCCAGTGAAAAAGAAACTAATATCCAGCCTCTAAAGGAGCATGTCCTATCCCAGTGAAGAAGAATGCACCAGTTGCAGGTGTCTATAGAAGAGAAAAGATGTAAAGTCTTGTAGATAGATAACAGATTGGAGGAAATTTTGGAGACTACCTCATATTTTGTAGATAGGTCTTAGGATGTTTTGGAAGTCCTAACTGGAAGGATAGTAAGGATAGAGGCCAATGAAGAAATTATTGCATATTTACCAGCTAAAGATCCACACAGCAGAACTATGACTTGTTATAATTCACAATAAACAAAGCAGAGGAGTTCAAGAAAGCTATGAGGAAAACAAGAGGAGCTTGTACTGAATACTGCAGAAGGGTGCTGGTCACCTACAACATATGTCAAGTTGCTGTAGAACAAAGACTAGAGGCATTTCCAGAGCATGAGCTGCTCACAGAAATGCTACAGAGTAGGTATCAGGAGGATGAGCAGAAGATACAACAAGTCAAGGACTTGGATGAGAAAATCCTTAAAGATGTCCTAGCACATGCAGCAGTCAGCATCCATTTGCTTGAAGATCAGTTGTGCTTAAGCCCATTCGTTTTCTTGAACCTTCAGAATTTGAGAGCATAGGAGCAGAATCCGAAGCGTGGAAAAGGTTCTTAAATGATCAAGTAGGGCCCTCTACTTAGAAGTGCTTTATTAGTTTTTGTTTTAAATGTAATATATTGTAAAATGTATGAGCACTCATTATAGGACAAATTTTGGGAGTTGAAATGTTGGGGAAGCCTAAGAGTCATTTGGGGAAGCCCAAAAGTTTTTCTTTTTGTATAAGTATAGGAGATTTTGATAAGGAAAGGATTTTTTCCCAGTTAGACTTGTGAGAACATGTTGTAAGAAGAACTATTTCCTTTTCCAATAGATAATTACAATTTTGCATGTTGGAGAAAGCTTTGGTGGAATGTTCAAATTCTGTGCAATGAATGTTGTTGAAGGGGAACTATTTTGTTTTCAGCTTTTATCCATTAACTGTGAGATCGTTCTAACTTGTTGAACCTATGTTCTTGTATGAATGCTCTTTAGTTTATTTTATGGAATTTCCACTATGAGTAATGAATGATTTTCATAAACAATGAGCTATCTTGTTGTTTATCTATCTATTCATGTTTATATGTTTTGTAATAAAGAACAACTACCTGTGATTTTTCTTAATGCATGAACGATAATACATTACTCATTAAATGATAATTTCTCTCCCTAGGGACAGTGTAGTTAAGTTAGTTTTAGTTTTCTTGCTGTGTGTGATTTAGATGCGAGAGAGTTTAAGACGAGAGGTAAGAACCTGCACATCACATTGTGACCACTCCTCGTATTCTCTATCAATCTGCATTCTTAGATAGGCACTTGCATATCATACTTAAAACTAAAAAACTAAAAATATGCACGGTGGACCAGGCCATAACTGGTAAAACCCTTTATTTTGGTTACTTGACCTATGGTAGCCAGATCGCAAACTGGATGGATTTCCCATACCAAACAGTAACGGGCTAGTTGGGAACATTTACTGAGGAGAATTCCTTGCTATTGTCGCCTGCGATTTTCCAGGCCTCAATAGTTTTTGGCGCTAGAAGGAGGGTATCTAGTGCATGGTTGGCCGAGGAAACCCATTTCCTGGAAATTACTCCACCAGTGATAGTTCAGAAAGCAGTTTATTTCACAATATGATTCCTGAAGAGAAGTGGAAAGAACACTTGTATTCTATGGACAACGAAGTTGTTAATGATTTGAGAAGACATACTAGGGAATATGTGAAAAGTATTGGAGGATTTCCGACTATCCCTGATTTAACCAGAAGAGAGTATAATAAAAAAGACCGTCCTGTATTGGAAGACTCAATTTTGGTTGGAGATTTGGAAAAATTGGTAGAAACAACCTTGCAGGAAGTTGTTCAGCCTTTGAATCAAGTGGGCCCAAACACACCTAGTTGTTCACCTGTTCATACTCCTGTTCATTCACCACCTCGCTCTCCACCCAGACTCATGATAGGCGTAAACGCTAATCAACCACCTAACCCACCAAATCCACCACCTGCTTGGAAAGCCAGATCACCTTTAAACCCAACACCTCCTTTGCATGACTTACCTCAGGATTTTGAGAAAATGCTGCCTAAGTTTGACCCAAGTGAAAATATTTTAGTAGACGATCACTTGCAAAGTTTATACTTGGCCATAGAAGGACTAAAAGCTAGAGAACACGAAGATGTAGTCTGCAGACTTTTTCTACATACCCTTAAAGGAGTAGCAGCCTCATGGTATTTTGGTCTGCCTACAAACTCAATCCTAGAATGGGATACTTTTGAAAGGATATTCAAAAAAAAATATGCAGCCTAGAAGACTCATGCAGCTCTCATGAAAGGACTATGCGCTTTAAAGAATGAAAGAAAAGAAAAGGTGCATAGTTTTACCCAAAGGTTTGCTGCTTATCGTAAGAATTTCTTTGTAGCTGATAAACCCTATGATAAAGTTCTGATTGAGTATTATACTTCAGCTTTGGGGTTTGACTTGGCCATGTTTGCAAAGGCTCAAGTTAAACCTACGTTATCAGAGACTTATGAAGAGGCTGAGAGAGTAGAAGCTAAAAAAGAAAGCTTAGAAGAATAGCCTGAGTAGTCAGGAGATAAAACTTTTGGGAATAAAGCCTTAGTACTGTCTAAGCCTAAAGAAGAGCAATAACATGATTTTGAGAGAATGTTAAGATGATGCAGAAACTTTCTAACAGAATAATAGATTTGGAAAAGGAAAATGAAGCTCAGAAAGCATATAATCCTTACTACAAGAGAAGAGAGGATGACAATCAGTCTAAACCTCCTCCATACAGTCTTGCATCAATGAACTTAACAGAGGTAGGTATGGATAACTTTTGCACTTTCCACCAGCAACTCCATTCTGAAAAACATTGTCCTCAATGGATAAATTCAATGACATTAGTGATGAATCAACTGCTGGATTCCAAATTAACAGAGGCTAATGATGAATAAGAAAAGGGTGGTAAATCCATAGAAAAACAAGAGAATGATGGTTTGGTGTTATGGGATTGTGTCTCGCTTTTTGATACAGAATAAGGTACTCTGAAACATGAGGAGATATTGGAAACAACTGTGACAACAAGAAGCTAGGATTTGGTGAATAAAGAAAATTCAATACTCCCAAATATCAAGAAATTGCAAGAGAATGTAAAGAAACTACAGAAGAACAACATAGATGATAAAATTCATGAACCTACTATTAGCAGTCAAGATCTGAAACAATTCAACATGCCTGCTAAGCCTATTGAAGTAGGGTAAAAAATATATTATATTTAAATGATCCCATGCCAAGAATTGAAATCCAAAAGGCTAAGAAGAGTCAAAACTCCTAAGAAAGTAATATGTATCAAAACAGAGTACTAAATCATATAAGTACAAAATTACCAAAAGTTCTTCTCCGTCCATGAGCTAAAAATTAAATACATCTCTCACAAAAAAGGACACTATGGATAGAGGAGCTTGAATAAAAAATTCAGAAAGAAAGGCATGAGGAGGAATCAAAAGGACAAAAAGTCCAAAAGCACAAAAAAGGTGCAAAATGGAATGGGAATGAGGAACAAATGAATATTTATGTTTACCATATGTTACGATCCTGTGGTGTCCGAGCTGAAAGATACCCGAAGATAGAGGTAAAAATGAAACTCATCTTCCTGGCCTCAAAAGAGTTATCTTAACTTTGAAACATTGGGTTCCATTTTCCTAAAATTAGACTATTATGAATGATTAAAAGTACATATATTTGACATTTGGAAAATCCAAACATCTAGAAGAATTCAACATGTTGGTTGTATTGTTAAACAATCTGTTAGTTAAGGAAAGAATTGTCCAGAGATCTGGGTTCACCAGGTAGTCACCAATTGTTTCAGCTGCAACGTTTTCCCAAATTTTTAAAATTTTGGACCCTCCTTTTAATTTTACCTTGCCTGGATTTGTTTGGGATTGCTGAACTACCTTGTCTTCTGCTACAAATTTTGGATCTTGTGGGGTTGAATTAAGCTAAATGACTATCTTTTCTTTGACTTGAATTTGATATTTTGAATTATGGATGATTTCCTTTTCGCTATCGAAAGTTTATTGAGTCGGAGCCGTAGTAATCTACGCAACCACAGTTGCGGAAACGTACTCATGAGTGACCCAATCCAAAGCCTACTTATGAACATTCCGATGGACAGTTATGATGTTCACCGATGCACTTTATTGCATTTGTTTCTTTGGACTGTCAGCGCTTTTATTTTATCGCATCTGGAGCATCAGTCTTCTATATCGTTGTCATTTCAGAAGATAGATAAAGAATGGGATGATGGATAGTTGTTTCTTTTGTTGATCACGTGGTTTTATTGTTTCAACTGTTTTCTTTGCGATGATTTTTTTGGAATGTTTTGAATTTGATCGGAGGACGTAGTCTAATTGTGTTCCGTCGTTGTGGCTCCAAAGCAGACTAACCATCCGCCATATAACCATTCCGATTGCCGATGTTTTTGGTTTCTATGGAGTTTGTAGTCTATTTGAATCCCGCCATTGTAGCTCCAGAGCGGACTAACCATCCGACATGTAGTTTTTTCGTTCGCCAATGGTTTGATTGATTTTTGCCAATGTTTTGTTTGATTTTTGCTGATGGTTTGTTCTATTTTTCTATGATGTTTACTGGTTTGCGAAACTTTGGTTCGTGTAACTTCCGACGTTGTGGCTTTTTAGTGAACTAGTCATCCGATGCTATAGAGATTTTGAGGTCCGATGCTGCAAGGTTAGTGTTTTATTTCGCCATTTTTTATTGTACCATGGAACTCCTACTTTGTATGTCGCCCACTTTTACAGCTCCCTATTGAATTAACCGCCTGATGCCTTAACTGTTCCGCTCACCGATGAAGGTTTTCCCACTGATTTGTTTTTCAACCAAGGTCTATATATATTTGGGATGGTTATTATTTTATTGTTTATCTTTGTGAATTTGCGTCTTCCTCCATCCTCACTGTCAAACTATGCATTCATGCTTAGCTATCGGGTTTTCATGAGCTTGGGGTGCTATCGTGGATTTTTTAGATGATCACATTGACTGCGATTTGTTTGCCAGGTATCCCAACCATGGTTTCTCCTTCTTTTGATTGTATTGATCAGTTTTGGAACTAGGGTTTTGTCCTCTGGTTAGGCATTCCGGCCATTTGTAGTTTGTCATCTAAGTCGGATTTTGCATCCTTACAGCGTAGAGTATTGGTCAGTTTCGCAACATTTACAGTGGGGGTTTTTTGTCTCTTGACCTTGTATAAGCCATTATAGATTTTTGACCCCGGTCCTATGGATTAGGAGGTTGGTGCAGACAAGCATTACGTTGTCTACATCATTTTTTGTGGGATTGCTTATGGCCATCCGGGGTGAAGTTTTTTAGTTGTCTTCCTGTCGTAGATAGTTTCCCTATTTTCTTGGACACTGGAGGGTTTGTTTCGCACGTTTCGATTATTGTATGGAGATGTTTCGATTTGGGCGAGAAGTTGGATTGCATTTTAGTTTAAATGATGCATATTCTCAATCATGATTATTGTTAGTTGCAGATGGACTTAGGATTTTTCAGATGTAATTTTCAGAATTTTTCTTGCTAGTTATCCCCGATTTTGCATTTGCATTCTGATAGTTTTAGTTGTTGCAAATATGGAAGAGGTAAATGTTTATACATTTTTTCTTCATTCTTCAAATACTGATTAAAAGCTCAAATAGCCTAAATGCATTTTGGTTTATGACAGGGAAATTTCTTCAAAGGCGACATGTCTAAGAGACAAAAGAAGAAGGACCCTGTTGCTGAAGGAGAACCTGATGTGGAAATCGTTACCAAGGTAGAATATATCTATGAAGAAACTAGAGCTACCACTGGGCTAGATCCTGATTATAAGTGGGTTGAAATATATCGGATGATTTCAAATCAGAATGTGCCCAATGCTGGATTTGAAGAATTGACCATATATGCCAACATAGAGAAGTCAGCTCTTATGAAGATAGCCACTAGAATTGAGTTGTTCCCATGCTCAGAGGTGATGAGTTGGATTCTACCTAAGGCCGATGTGACCACTATTATTTTAGCCAATACTGCCAAATAGGGATATGCTGCCTACTGTCCTGAATATGTCTCATTGGCATATCACCTACCCCCAGCCCAGGTTTACCTAACTGAAGATTGGTTGAAAGAAATAAACTTGGACCTGGTTGAAACAGTGAAAAGGATGATGATATCTGGGAAGAACTTTCGAACTAGGCCATCAGGAGAGTATGATATAGCTACTCTTAGGACACCTTATAGTTTTTTATAGCATTGATGTTGAACAGAGTGTTTGGGAGAGCTCATGGTAAGAGATTCAAGTTGGGATGGATCCCTATTATTTTCTATGTGGCCACCCAGGGGATTGTATTCAATTGGGAAAACATTGTGTCCAGTAGCCTCTCAACTTGCATTTCTTCGACTCCAGGAGGGTTGTCCTAGAAGAAGTCTAAGTTTTATATGAGTTCCATCTTAGTGGACTGTATACTATGAACCCATCCATTTCCAGCCTTAAGATGCATTTGGGACAGGGATAGAACCCCTCTGTACACTGCATACAAAATATTTTTGGCACACAAGTATTACAACCACTATAGAGAGATATGTGAACATTTTATTATGCCTTTACACAATTTGTTCTTCCTAACAAAATGCAATTGTATGTGTGAGGAGGCATTTAAAAGTCATCGAGGAACATGCAAATTATTATTTGACTAATGTAGGGATGTACATTAGGATGTATGGTTGCTCCAGGGCACCTTCTTTGCTCCCCAAGTATGCCACTGATTATGTGGTGCATAAATAAGTAGTCAGGTAAGTTTACCTAGATGGTGTAGGAAGCTTCATGTTTGAACACAAGAAGGCAGCCTATCCTGCCACACCTTTCAGGCTAGGAAGCTACAAATTTACAAATAGTAAAAGAGCTACTGAATTTTTACATGAATTGAAGAAGTTTCATTTTGGAGAGATGACATTCCATAGAAATGACTCCCAAAATAAAGTTACATAACATTCCAAAGAGGCAAATGTTCACTTTGAATATAGAAACTTCCGGGACAAAGATGAAGAAATCTTCAGAAATGCAAGGAATATGACCGCATTGAAGAGAAGATTTAAATAGAAGATCACCATTAAGGGCGGTAAGGGCCAAATCGTGCAGAATAAAGTTGAAGAGGAGGAGGCCAAGAAAAAATAAGAGGATGCTAGGAGACTAGCACAGGAGGCTGAGAGTTGGCTTAAGAATGAAGAAGAAGAAAGAAAGAAAGCTGCAGAGGAGGTAGCAAAGAATGTAGGGGAAGCTGCAAAGAAGACATAAGAAGAAAGAAAGAACAAAGAATATGAAGAGATGAAGAAGAAACAAAAAGAAGCTGAAGTTCTGAGGTTGATAGGATCTACAACAGACCAGCAAACTACTAAGCCAACAGACATCCAAGAAGTACAGGATCAGACAGATCAAGGGCAGGGATAAGATAATCCTGATTTTGAGGATCCTGCCGCAATTTATGGCATGACTCAAGAACAAGTGGTTTTTTCTGAATTGAATATGATACCTTTTGTGCAGGAAAAAGGAGAAGAAGTACCAGATTTTGGCACCATTTTTTATGACAGAGAGAAGAAGAGGATTTTCAAAAGGACTGAGAGAAAAATTGAAACAAGGGGACAACCAACCATGATGGTCATTGATAAAACTTTGGTGCATGGCATGGATGCAGATTTGAGGTTAACAGCAAGAGCTGGAATGTTGTTAACACAACCCACTGAAGATAATGTAAATAGACTGATGACAGATCTGGTGCAGTCAAAAAGGAATGCAGCTCAGTTGAAGGAAACTTTGAAGAAGGAAAGAAATGAAGGTTATAAACTGAAGAGGAAATTTGAAGACATGTAAAATGAAGTGAAGTCTTCAAAAGCAGAACTTCAGACTCTTCAAGCAAACAAGATGACTTTGGAAGTTTCCATGGAAAGGACAGGTAAGGATGCTCAGAATAACCTAGCAGAATTGCAGAGGTTACAGCAAGAATATCAGGTGCTGAAGACAGAAAAGGATGAACTCAAAGCATCATATGAAACTCTTAGTACAGAAAAGGACAAGCTGCAAAGCAAAGTGGTGGAGTTGGAGGCACAGAGGGCTACAATGGAAGAGAAATAAAATAAATTCCAACTGCAGGTAGTAGATTTTGAAACAGGGGGACAACCAGGCATGATGGTCACTGATAAAAGTTTGGTGCATTGGACGAATGCAGATCCGAGGTTAACAACAAGAGCTGGAGTTGCGTTAACACAAGCCATTGAAGATAATGTAAATAGACTGATGATGGATTTGGAGCAGTCGAAAAGGAATGCAGCTCAGTTGAAGGAAACTTTGAAGAAGTAAAGAAATGAAGGTTATAAACTTAAGAGGAAATTTGAAGACATCCAAAATGAAGTGAAGACTTCAAAAGTAGAACTTCAGACTCTTCAAGCAAACAATATGAATTTGGAAGTTTCCATGGAAATGACAGTTAAGGATGCTTATAATAACCTAGCAGAATTGGAGAGGTTACAGCAAGAATATCAGGTGTTGAAGATAGAAAAGGATGAACTCAAAGCATCATATGAAACTCTTAGTACAAAAAAGGATCAGCTGCAGAGCAAAGTGGTGGATTTTGAGGCACAGAGGGCTACCATGGAAGAGAAATAAAAACAATTCCAAGTGCACGTAGCAGATTTTGAAGGACATATTACTTCATTAGCAGCATCACTGAAGGATGCCAGTGAACAAAAAACTAATATCCAGCCTCTAAAGGAGCATGTCCTAGCCCAACAAAGAATAATGCACCAGCTGCAGGTGTCTATCGACGAGGAAAGATGTAAAATCTTGTAGATAGATAACAAAATGGAGGAAATTTTGGAGACTACGTCATATTTTGTAGATAGGTCTCAGGATGTTTTGGAAGTCTTGACTAGAGGGATAGTAAGGATAGAGACCAATGAAGAAATTCCTACAGATTTACCAGCTAAAGATCAACGCAGCTTAAAGAAGGACTATGACTTGTTAGAATTTGCAATAAACACAACAGAGGAGTTCAAGAAAGCTGTGAGGAAAACAAGAGGAGCTTGTACTGAACACTACAGAACGGTGTTGGTCACCTACAACAGATGTCAAGTTGTTGTAGAACAAAGACTAGAGGCATTACAAGAGCATGAGCTGCTCACAGAAATGCTACAGAGCAGGTATCAAGAGGATGAGTAGAAGATACAACAAGTCAAGGACTTGGATGAGCAGATCCTAAAAGATGTCATATCTCATGCAACAGTCAGCATCCATTTGCTTGAGGATCAACTTTTAATCCCAGCCAGAATCAAAGTAGTTAAAAACCAGGCTGCTAAATATGAGATCAACATTCATTTTCTTGAACCTTAAGAATTTGAGAGAATAGTTGCAGAAGCCCGAGCGTAGAAAAGGTTCTTAAATGATCAAGCGGGGCCCTCTACTTAGAAGTGATTTATTAGTTTTTGTTTTAAATGTAATATATTGTAAAATGTATGAGCACTCATTATAGGACAAATTTTGGGAGTTGAAACGTTGGGGAAGCCCAAGAGTCATTTGGGGCAGCCCAAAAGTTTTTCTTTTTGTATAAGTATAGGAGAGTTTGATAAGGAAAGGAATTTTTCCCAGTTAGACTTGTGAGAACATGTTGTAAGAAGAACTATTTCCTTTTGCAATATGTTAGAATATAATCTGTTAGGGATTATTGTAAATAAATAAAGAAAACTGAATAGTTAGGAAGCCGAAAAGGCTGGGCGAAAGGTGAAACACAACCGTCCTATGAAATGTATAAATAAATGCTTTTAGCTATGTAATGGATAGAATCGGGAGTTAGACCTATAAGTGGTATTAGATCGGGTTCCTGCCATAACTACTGCTATTAAGTTTCAGTCCTGGCAGCCTGTATGCTTGCCAGTCCTGGCATTCTTCCTGCTCCATCAGTCTGCCAGTCACATGCATTGTATGCGTTATTTTCTTGGTATACCTAACCCTAATTCTTGGTATTCTGCATACTCTCTATGTCTTTGTAGATGCGTTGGGGAATTTGTAGATTTCTCTGTGGCGTGGAGGTGAGCTTCCCTCCTCGATGACCCATTGAAGCGTTGGAAAACTAATACTATGAAGACTGATATATCATGCTGCGATATATGTTAAAGACTGATATTGGTATTAGTCTGCTGCGATTTTATGTCTGCAATTTTAAATATGGATATATCATGCTGCGATATATGTCTGTGATTTTATGAAGAGACTGCGATCTCCTCCAAATTTGAATTATCTGCTTGATTCTATATTGTTGGAGAATGTACTAAAGTTTGAGACTGCATTGTGCTTGAGTTTGAGACTGCGTTGAGGACTGCGATATCCAAATTTGAACTCCATTGCAATGATCTCTGTCGTCGCCGCTGTAGGTGTGGGTGCACCCCATTTTTGTATTCCATGAAAAGGTTCAATGCAAGCTTTAAGTTCATGCACTTTATAAAGAAGAGCAGCTTATCCCACAAGATTTGATAGAAGGTGGCAATGCTGGTACTCACTCGATTAAGGCGGAGATTTCTACAAATCAAGAAGAAGAAGAAGAAAAGAAATGATTTAGCCTAACTTCCTTCTCAAGCGAGGCTTCCAACACTGGCTTGTTCTCTTCCAAACCCTAGAGACTACTATGAAAATTGCATTGAGAATACGTTCTGCTGCGTGGAGAAGAGCTGCCTGCGTGGAAGCTGAGAAGAATGCTGATGTTTTGTATTAAAGAATATTGTATGCTATGTTTATGCTGAAGACTGCGTGACAGTATTCTCAAGGAGATGTGAAGTATGCAGCTGTGAAGTATTCTCAAGGAGCCGTGACCTGAGACTATGCTCCCATACATTTGCGTTGGATATTGCTATGTATTTGCTGCCTTGAAGACTACTACGTTAGAGACTACCTGTGTTGGATATTGCTGTGTGTTTGCTTCCTTGAAGACTGCTCCAATACGTGTGATGGTTGAACTGCAAAATTTGTGAAGCTATGGAAACCCTAATTTCTGTGTGAACACGTTGAAGACAGCGTTGGTGTGGCTGCGTTGAATCCTGAACCCGAACTTCTGTTGAGTTTTTTGTGAAGAAATAAATACTTACAAGTGGTATATGTAAACCCTATTTCTGCATAACCGCTTCATCTTTTCTGTTTTAAAAATGATCTCAAAAAGAGTCTGCGAGCTCCATACCAGCAAGCGTTGTTGAAAAATAATGTATGCTGGAGAGTGCTGTGATTTTTGCTGTGTATTTGCTACTGCTGTGACTGATTTGACGATTGACATTACCAATTCCATGAAGCTAGTTCATGCCCTCTTTTTGCTAGTGACTGATATATAGTGCTTGCTGCGTTGAAGACTGTGTTTTATGCTGAATAATATCACATATTGCTAGTGACTGATATATTTTGTATTCAAGAAGTCTATGTATGACTAATATATTTTGATATATTTTGTATTGACTGATACATTTGCTATAAACTTGCTTTGTATTCACCTTGGCAGAGACTGTAGACCTGCAAGGTTATTTTTCTGTTTCTCTTTGTCATATTAAGTTCATTATTGTAAATTACACTAATAGTTGCAAAAGATGCAATCTATAGCATCTGTAGTTGGTGCCACTCTCTCTGGCAAAGAGAGAGGCAGAGGAAGAAGAAAATTCAAAGGCAGAGAGGGAAGAAACAACTTCACCAAAAGATTAGATTTGCAATGCAAGCGTTGTGGAAAGACTGGGCACACATCAGATCAGTGTTGGGCTTTGTGGGAATCCATCAAAGACAAGCATAATTAGAAGAAAGATGACCAAGATGCTAGTAAATCTTCTGATTCTTGCATTGTTGCACATTGTAATCTTGGAATTAATGAAATGACTTCTCTTTCATCTTACAAAGATTGTTGGCTGCTTGATACTGGTGCAACATCACACATGACATTTAGAAAAGACTGTTTTGAAGAACTTAATGAAACAATAGATGGCATAGTTTACTTTGCAGATAAGTCATGTCTTAAACCAAAGGGAATGGGAACCATTTGACTAAAGATGCCTGGATTCCCTGATTTCTTGTTGAGGAATGTCCTTTATCTTCCAGAGTTGCAGAGAAGCCTGCTGTCCTTGGTGGAGATTTGACAGCGAGGCCATTCCATCCACATGTTTGATGGAATCGTTGAAATAAGAAATTCCTCTGAAAACCAAGTCATCATGACTGGATACGAAGATGGGAAGCTGCTGAAGCTCAAGGGTTCATCTGCAAGAGTTCAGAACTATGCCTACCTCTCTCAGCATGGAGAAGGTAATTTCTCATCTAGTTCATTGTGGCATGCAAGATTTGGTCATCTAAATTATAATAGTCTTCGTTTGTTGAGAAAGAATGGTGTATTTGGTTTTCCCACCATTCCCAAAGAGAAGAAAAAATGTGATGCATGTATATTAGGGAAACATAGTAAGCTGCCATTCCATGAATCTAATTTCATAGCAAGTAGGAAATTAGAACTAGTGCATTCTAATTTATGTGGCCCAATGCCAAATCCTTCTGCAAATGGGAATAAGTATTTTATGACATTTGTTGATGAATACTCAAGAATGTGCTGGATTTACTGTTTAAAGAAAAAATCAGAAGCATTTCAAACATTCAAAGACTTTCATGCATTGATAGAAAAACAAGCACAATCAAAAATTGGTACACTTCGTACTGATAATGGAAAAGAATACACTTCAAATGCTTTTGAAGATTATCTTCGTCAACGTGGAATTCCACATCAGACTACTGTTCCCTACAATCCTCAACAAAACGGTGTAGCAGAAAGAATGAATAGAACCATAATGAATATGGTTCGTTCAATGATGTTTTTCAAGAATGTAAAACTAATGTTTTGGGGTGATGCAGTAAAATGTGCAGCCTATTTGAGAAATAGAAGTCCCTCAAATGCTCTTGATGACAAGACTCCACATGAAATGTGGTTTGGCCATCTCCCTTCAGTCAGGCATCTCAAAGTTTTTGGTTCCACCTGTTATGCCTTGATTCCAAAGGAGCAAAGAAACAAGCTTGGTGCTCAAAGCAGAAAATGCATTTTCCTGGGGTACGAAGAATACTCCAAGGAATACCGTCTATATGATGAGGTAAACAAGAAATTTGTTATTTCTAGAGATGTCATTTTTCTTGAAACTAATAAAAATGACCAGTCTATTGAGAGATAGCTTGACCATTTGGAAATTTATCCTCATCCAAAGACATATTCTAAAAATGAATATGAAATTCCAAAACTTGAAGGGGGGATTCCTATTTTGGATCAACCTTTGGAATTTCCATATGAAGCACCAACTCCCCCACATGAAGAAGTTCCTGCTACTTCACCTGATCAAGAGATTCAACTGGATGATGTGATTGAGAGAATTGAAAGACTCTCAATCAATGATGAAGCACCACCAGCTGATCAACCAGGACCATCACGGAAGATTCCTAAATGGGCCACAAAGACACTTGAAAGTGTCCATCCGGATGAAGTTAGAAATACAGGAACGAGAAGTTCGAAAAGACATGGAGGAGGAGCAGATAATTCAGGTGATGACATGGATGTATCATCTGATTGTGAATTTAATTTATCTACTAACTTTGAACCAACTTCCTTTGAAGAAGCTTCTACTCGATTTGAGTGGAAAGAAGCTATGCAAAATGAGAATGACGCACTCATGAAGAATGGAACTTGGAACCTGGTTGAACCTCCAGTTGGAACCAAACCAATTGGCTGCAAGTGGGTGTACAAGAACAATACAGATCAGATGGCTCACTTGACAAGAACAAAGAGAGGCTTGTAGCAAAAGGCTATGCACAGAAAGAAGGAATTGACTATGAAGAAACATTTTCCCCTACAGGAAAATGGGCTACCATCTGAACCTTACTCTCTTTAGCTGCTCAGAAAGGGTGGAAAGTTCATCAAATGGATGTGAAGACTGCTTTCTTGAATGGAGACTTGAAAGAGAATGTCTTCATGTCTCAGCCAGCAGGCTTTGTTGTGAAAGGAAAATAACAAACGGTATGCAAGCTTGTCAAATCCTTGTATGGCCTAAAACAAGCACCTCGCGCATGGTATGAAAAGTTAACCGAGCATCTTTTGAAGTTAAATTTTGAACATTTTGATCTTGATGATGCAACATTGTTTATAAAGAAAGTTGGAAGATATGTTGTGTATCTTGTGGTGTACGTAGATGATCTTTTGATGACAGGGAACAATGAGAGCTATATAGCATCCATAAAGAAAGATTTGAAAAAGATCTTTGAAATGACAGATATGGGACATCTCCACTATTACTTAGGAATTGAAGTCACTCAAAATCCTAAGTACATATTCCTATCTCAGAAAAAATATGTTGGATAACTACTAAACAAATTTTGCATGACAGAATGCAATCCTATATCTACTCCAATGGAATAGAAAATGAAGCTCACATCAAGCGAAGGAAAAGAATTTGAAGATGCGACCAAGTATCGACAACTGGTAGGAAGTCTTATCTACCTTACAACAACTAGACTAGATATTTCTTATGTTGTTGGCATACTTTCAAGGTTCATGCATAAACCTTGTGAAGGACACTGGGCAGCTGTAAAAAGAGTTCTAAGATACTTAAAGGGGCCTCAAGACATTGGACTCAAGTACTCTAAAGTGGATGACTTCAAACTTATTGGGTACTCAGACTCAGATTTTAATGGCGATAAGGAGACATGAGTATCAACTTCTGGATACACTATGAGTCTTGGATCAGCAGCTGTCTCATGGAGATCATGCAAACAGTTAGTTCCAGTAGATTCAACAACAGAAGCAGAATATGTGGCTGTAGCTGAAGCAACGAAAGAAATAGTATGGCTCAGGAAGATACTTGAAGATTTGCAAGAAAAACAAGAAAATTCCACTCCATTATTGGTCGACAATACTTCTGCAATCAAGCTTGCTAAGAATCCTAGATTCCATGATCGAACCAAACACATCAACACAAAGTATCATTTGATTCGACATCATGTAGAGGCCAAGACAGTCCATTTTCGACATTGTTCCACAAATGATCAAATTGCAGACATCTTCACCAAAGCACTTGGACGAGAAAAGTTTGAAAGATTCAGAAACATGCTCGGACTTATGAACACCCCTTCGGATTAAGAGGGGGATTGTTAGAATATAATCCGTTAGGGATTATTGTAAATAAATAAATAAAAACTGAATAGTTAGGAAGCTGAAAAGGCTGGGCAGAAGGTGAAACACAACCGTCCTATGAAATGTATAAATAAATGCTTTTAGCTATGTAATGGATAGAATCGGGAGTTAGACCTATCACAATAGATAATTACAATTTTGCCTATTGGAGAAATATTTGGTGGAATGTTCAAATGTTGTGCAATGGATGTTGTTGAAGGGGAACTATTTCATTTTCAGCTTTTATCCATTAACTGTGAGATCGTTCTAACTTGTTGAACCTATGCTCTTGTATGAATGCTCTCTAGTTCATTTTATGGAATTTCCACTATGAGTAATGAATGCTTTTCATAAACAATGAGCTATCTTGTTGTTCATCTATATATTCATGTTTATGTGTTTTGTAAATAAGAACAACTACCTGTGATTTTTCTTAATGCATGAACGATAATACATTACTCATTAAATGATAATTTCGCTCCCTAGGGACAGTGTAGTTAAGTTAGTTTTAGTTTTCTTGCTGTGTGTGATTTAGATGCGAGAGAGTTTAAGATGAGAGGTAAGAACCTGCACATCACATTGTGACCACTCCTCGTATTCTCTATCAATCTGCATTCTTAGATAGGCACTTGCATATCATACTTAAAACTAAAAAACTAAAAAGATACACGGTGGACCGGGCCATAACCGGTAAAACCCTTTATTTTGGTTACTTGACCTACAGTAGCTGGACCCCAAATCGGACGAATTCCCCATACCAAACAGTAACGGGCTAGTTGGGAATGTTTACTAGGGATAATTCCTTGCTGTTGTCACCTACAATTTTCTAGGCCTCAACACAAACACATCGGCCTTTCCATAAAAATTGAAGACATCTTCCCATGTGGAAAATCATCTTCAGTTTTAGGAATGTTAGAAATTAAGATATTATTAGTTCTCAAATGGAATTCACTTAACACACAAGCATTATCCCATGCCCTTTTTTCTCTAGTATTGTCCTTGGCACTTGCTATGCCTCCTTTATTCAATCCTTCTACAATTTTCTTGGTTTCATCTTCAGCTTCAATTCTTTCCCTTTTTACCAAATGCAAATGCACATCAAAGTTAAGTTTCCTTTCCTTGATCTGTGTCCTTTTCTTTCAATGATCTACTACATATAATACTTCAAGAACATTTTCTTCTTCCGTGCAAATATTTATCTGTATTGGATTATCTGATCTCTCTGGTAGAGTTGATAACCATGAATTATGTTTTCTCAAGAACTTTATTTTCTTCCTCATAATGGAATTGTATTGCAAACAAGTGTTTGGAACTACCCTAACTTCATTGTCTTTATTCTCAAATGTAGAAAGCACATGATATTTGACATTAGGAACATGATTCTCATGAATATTTTCAAAATATTTTTCACCCTTTAAATTTTCTTTACAGTTTGAAACATGAATGCTCTCTTTAGTGTTTCCATGTTTAAAAGATTCAAAATTGCTGACAATGTTATATAGCACTATTTTTCTATGTTCTAGGAACTCACTTTTAGGCACTAATCGAGAACCTCTATTTTATTTTTCCATGCTTTTCCTTTTATGACCAAACTACTTTTCACTCATGGTATGCTATGAAATAATTCCTGTATCTCATGATTGTATCCTAATTTCTTCAAGATAAGAAGAAAAATTTAAAATATTGTCTCCATCATTATGAATATTTCTTTCACTCTATCATGACCTTTTAAAATATCTCTTTGTTGTCTTCAACTCTGGCTTAGTTATTAATGATACTGCACCAGAAACATTAGACCTCAAATGGTTCTCAAAATGGCTTGTAGGCACTGCACTAGTAACATCAGACCTCAAATGGTCCTCAAAATGTATTGTAGGATTCTTTATCTTTAGTATCAACCTCATATTGTCAGATTTATATGTTGATAATGAACTGTGCTTTTTAAGCCCAACCTGAACTGAATTGAGCATCTTCATGTATTTCTTATCAGATGATATTAGGGATGTAGCAGGATTTTTCTTATTCTCACCTACCCCGTGTTTCTTTTTCCATTTTTCCTTCCTGTTTACTTCCCTCTTAATATCATGTTTCTTGGCAAAAGTATCATAATGCATTTGATTAGATGTATATTTTTTCATTTTCAACATTTCCTCTCACTCATCAGTTGCTTCTTGGATTTTATCATTTTTTGTAAACTGTACTTTCTATGCATAATCCTTTAATCTTTCATCAATACATGATCTAGATTTCCCATCATCAATCTATGGCATAAAGTCCTCTTTATGTGTACTTTTATCACATACTTCTCACATATCTCTTTCATTGCCCGAGTAAAGTTGGTTTAAGCCTTTCCTAGACATTTGGTTAATAACTTATTTTTCAACTCATAGGTGAATGCCTAAACGTTAGTAGGAGCACAGAAACCACTGCAAAATGAAATCAATAAACCAAAGCCAGAGGCTTGGATTGTTGAGAATTCATTTTTTTTAAGACTGTCACTGTAATATTGTTTCATGTGGATGGTCACATAGCTAATATTGCAATCAAATATATTTGTGGAGTTTACATCTCTTGTTGAATGTCTCGATTACTATTATATTGTCAGATAACAACTTTTTTAATGCATTTTCTTGTATTGTGATATTTATCAAGGAAGTTGGTTTTGTTATTTGCTCAACTGAAGGACCGACAATAGATTTCAGAAATCCCACCAATCCCATTGAAGAGCAGAAGATTGAAACTAAGTATTATAACTTAGAGGTAATATTCCTACACTAGTAGAACAAGAGAAATTAATGACTAAAAAAATGACTAAAATCAGGCTATAAACGACTATTTTTGAGTCAGTGACTAATAGTAGCAAATTTCCACTATCTTATAGCTAGTCGTATTTCACTAGTCATTAATAGCTTGACTTAGTATTCATTGATTTAGTCATTGATAGACAATGGTTTAGTCATTGATAGTCAATGATTTAGTCATTGTTTTAGTCATTGATAGTTAATGATTTAGTCATGGATTTAGTCATTGATTTAGTCACTGAGTTAGTCATTGATTTAGTTGCTGATTTAATCACTGATTTAGTCACTAATTGCAACCATTAATGACCAAATATATGACTAAATAAAATATTAGATGTTAAAATATAAATGACTAAGCTAAATATGACTAAGATACGGGAAATTAGCTACTAATAGTCGTATATATGCGAATTTAGTCATTTTTGTAGTCACAAATTTATGATAGGGCACGGAGGAATCGAACCACCAACCTCCTACCTATAATTAGGAAGGCACTCTACCATTGAGCTAGCACCCTTTAAGAATTTCTTATTGCTTGACAATGATGATATTCAAACAAATTTATGATAGATATCAATCTACAAACTACATAATTATTACTATTACAACTTACCAGTAACTAGTATTTATGATAAACTAATCCCTGAGAGCTATGTACAATTTTCCCTGTAACTAAAGCTAATAAAAATACTACAAATACTCTTACCAAAGAGATTTAGTGATGAGTACCTCTTCCCATTCTTCATCACTATGATCCAATCTAACTATTAAAATTCTGCTAAATCAAAATCATTGTCTTCTGTAAATCGTTGATTCTCCTTTATGGAAAACCAGACCATGATCCAATAAAACCTGCCATTATATCTCTTTGTAAATTAGGACATAAGAAAAACAAATTACAATTCCAAATGAATCTTATTGCAAGCCCTAGAATATGAAGATATATCCTAGATTTCATTTTTCATTATCAGTGGGAGACACCAGTAAATTTCAGATACATGTTTTACAGGCATCTTAAGACATGTCAAATTCCAAATTCATAAATATAGAGCAACAATATAGGATTTCTAGTGAAAAATAGGAAACAAATACTCAATCATAATAATTTCTATCAAATCCTGGTACAAAGTCCATACTATTTAAATATCCAGAGGCTATCCTTGACCACTAACATGATCTTCAGTGAAAAGAGACCAATATCCCAGTGATGGAGCATCCATGAAAATATTAAGTATGGGAACACACCAAGAAAGCACAAGAGGAAACTATGACATCAGAAAAATCACCACATGCAACAAAGAGAGGAAAGCATGATCAAACAAATTCCATGACAGAAACCAAGCACAACAAGAATTACAGTGCAGGCATGACAAGAGAAAATCATGGTAGTTCAGGAGCAAAAGTTAAAGCTCATGAAGAGAGAAGCAAAGTGAGGATGTTAGCATTAGTACAAGAATGATAGAAAAAGCACATGAGAAGCATAGCAAGTGTGCATGTCAGTCAGCACACTAAAGGAAGATCAAATATCACATGAGGGAAGATGAATCATTAGGGGCAAATCTGAATCACTATGTGAAACTGAAGATACAAAATACATGATGAATCAATGTGTAGGGAAATGAAGAGTTTGAGGATGTTGGACAATCAACCAGTGTAGGGAATAAATAGCATGGCAACCACTAGCATCATATTAGCCAATGATTTAAAAGTTGTTAGTACTAGCAAGTTGACTTTAGAGCTGACTGGAGCATTCAAATTTCAAGCACATACTATATTCTGTACATGTATTATATTATGATTAATAAAAACTAGACCTATTCCCTTATGACTGTATTCTAGTTTGTATTGATTTAAAAGAGACCTGTGCATTGAGTCAACTTAGTGTACTTCTGTTCTAAGTCATAAATTCCAGCATCTTGTGCATAAGCTATGTTTGCGAGAAAGTTGGTTGATTGGACAAATTACACCCTTGACCATGGCACCTGGATGTTTCATTATCGATAGAAGTGGTAATTCATTTATGACAATTGGCTAAACTAATAGAATCATACAAAAATAAATATCAATTTGTTACACTTCCATATTTTACCCATATCTCAAATTGGCGACAACCTAACTAGCTTCGACTTAAGCATCTAAGGTACTAGCAGTAGTAATGTTAAACAAACAACTACTTAAAACATGTGCATCTAACATAATCTCTTGTTCCATAAAATATACTGCATCTTAATCCATGTCATACAATGTATTCTGACAATTGAAACCATTGTGAATGAGAATGAAAAAACTTAAAAAGTATGTATTGTACACAAACTCACCAGGTTTGGTGAATTTCAAGGTTCAAGTTCAAAATTCGCCAAACTTCAAGCAATTACAAATAAAGTTGTTGAAATTTGCTGAAATTTTAGGTAAACTTCAAGATGAACTCGAATTTGAATAAATTTATTATTAAATCCTAAGTCTGATCTGACTTGCCGCATTCCATTCTTCCTCCAGCCATGTAGCATTTGATTCTCTAAGCTCTCACCTCTCAAAGACCCATTCGTTCCTCTAATCATTCCATTGTTCACCACACAAAATAAATGCTACCATCCATTCCTCGGACAAAGTTATAGACCCAAAGCTGAATCACACTGCATTCCCTCTCTGCACATACCCAATGTCAAGGCTATAGGCCCATAGGGTTTGACAACACTTGCTACAAGTATGAACTTTGAAGGGTTTGACAATGGCCTCTAGTAGCTACAAGTCACAAGGTTAAAGAATTCAACAGCAGCAACTTAGGGCTATAGGCTACAACCTTAGTCTCAGACCAATGACTAGACCACAAATCATGGTTTTAATTTTAGTTTTTTATCAGGGTTTTGCTCAAATACCAAACCACGATTTTAGTACTACTCATAACTAGTATCATTTCGTAATAACAACAATATACAAGGTATATGTTATAACAGTTTCTAGAGCAGAGCGAAATTATACAGGTCACAACCTTCAATAGTTAACAAAGCACAGTAAGCCTTTTGTTACATTTTAATTTTTGTATTGAATTTGTAAACTTGTAATTGTAAAATTTCTATAAATTTTAGTGTAGTGACACACATTATAATGTTACGCTATTGTCTCAAAGTACTAGGCATTTGTAGTTGTCATTGTTTAATTCTAAAATTTCATTATTGAAAACAAAAATAATTAAAAATGCAAAAGCTTAACCAAATGTTGCCTCAAAAATTAAATGCTAAGGCATAAAAATATGTCAAGAATTGATGGCTGCAGAGAGCTCATAAATTTTAGAGTGTAGCAAACTGGACGACAAAGTCAGGCTAGAGCAAATCCTCACCCCACCCTTACAAATACAGAAAAATATAGATAATAACAAAAAAATAGTACTTTTAAAGGAATGCAACATAATTAGTCAAAAATATATACTATAGTACAAACATTTATACACAAATTTGAAATTCAAATAGGTGAAACCAAACATCCATGCATCGCCATCTGACATAAATATATGCTATTGTACAAATAATTAAACAATTTCAAATTCAAATAGGTGAACCCAAACATCCATGCATAACCATATGACATGATATAAACTGATATAAACTGTATATAGGACAGAAATTTGAATTTAGTCTTAGAAAGATTAATAAGCAATGTACACACACTTTTCAAAGATTTTTTAATCAATTTTCCCCCACCATTCACCCCCTTGTAGGGAATTATTTGGAACCCCCAGTAGTAGTTGAGAGGCATGCTTTGGAATCCTCAGTAGTAGTTGAGAGGCATGCCAGCATTTCCCTTTGATAAAAAAGCTGGAGATCATCAGCAATCAAATAAAAAAGATGCTAGAAATTATGGGTTGAACTTGACTTAAAATGATCGAAATCATTGGAAATCTGTAGGTTTGAGGAACAAGAGGCAACTTGATGTTGTGAAAATTTTGATAAGGATCAACTGAGATTACTATATTGAAATCTACAACAATCAATAGATGTGAAGCTACGTGCAATTTAGATTGCATAATGCTATAAATGTGGGACTGTATAGTTAGCAGTAGAACTTCTCAAGTATATGGACGCGACTTTTTGTGATCCAAGGACAAATATCATGATGTTAGTGGAAAAACTGACATATCATCATGATGTTAGTAAATGTATGGAATAGAATGCATGTATGGTTTTCCGTATCATTAAATCTTTGATTAAAATGTTATGCCAACAAACTAAGCAAGGTGAAATGATTGAAAGCACTTTTATAATGAAAATCATACACATTAAAAATAGAAGAATTTCATACATTGAACTTGCTCAAGGACACTGAGAAACTGTTTCAATTATAATGTTTGTATTGGGAAATGGGGTCCTTGATCGATAAAGGACCTCTTAGCTACTTTCAAATTATACTTTCAATGTGACACTCATTTTACATGAAAAGAGATAAATTATAAATGGAGATAATTTAGATGCAAAGAGATATACAACATATGATGGGTCCATATCAATGCACCAATAAAATATTAAGATGTTTTGAAAGTGCTCATTGGCATAAGGCATATCTAAGCTAACCACAAATACTATAAATTTAAAACAAAAACCTCGTAAAAACCTCTATAACAAACCCTGAACGAGATTCAATTTATACAACATAGATAGAAAATGAGAGCCGAAAAATTTCTAATATATGTTTGATAGTCCCCAATCGGCTTAAGCAACAATACACAAACACAAAGAGGTGAGTGCTTTTGAGACAGTACCATCATACCGTGTAGTTTTTGTTCTTTTCCAGAAATTTTATGTATGAAAATTAAGAAAGACCATTCCACCTGTCTAGTTCCTTCCATATTATTATCCGCCTCAAAGAAAATAACAAGCTTATCTTGTACATTAGATGTCAAAAATCATTACTCGTAAATGAAAAAAAACTTTCTAACAAATGCATAAATTGAGATTGATATTACTAGAAAATATCTCTACAATGCATGTTAAATTTTGAAATGCACCTCAATAAAAACTGTGAAAGCTTTGATCGGTAAACATAAAATAAACCAGAACAAATTATAAAATTTAAAGTGTAAAAAGTTAAAACCAACAAGTAGTTAAGAAATCAAGACAAGCTTTGTTGAATGCACAATTATTTAATGCAAGTATTTTCCTCGATGCCTACTTTCTATGTGAAGAATAGATCTAAAGCTGTTGAAGCCAAAGTTGAATGCATAATACTGAACAATTTCTTTATTTTCTTTAAGAAGTTCTAAACAACTAGAATCTATATATTAAAAGCTAATACTACCTTTAAAGAGTATTAAACTAACCTCTGTAATCTGCTCCAACTCTGTTCTATTTGGGGTGCTTCGTATTGTTCAATAATGAGACAAAGCTGTAAACATAATTTGATAATGCTGTCCAGAATTCTTGATACAGATCCAATATCCAAAAAAGATTGAGAAATCAACGCCGATAAATATATGCAAGATGACAGGACAAAAACTGCATCAAAATTCATACTTAACCTATCCTTCTAACACTGAATACAAATGAAAAATATGCTATTTAAATTCTCAATAGAGAAGAAAATAGGGCATAAGATACAAACTATATGGTATCCATGGAAAATGTGAAATGAAACGTCCAAGATAAGAAAGAGAAAGGATGAAACCATACTAACAACAACAACAGACAAATGAAGTAGGATAGGTAAAACTGATTTATAGTAGAATGTTCCACATCCCTGAATAAATATTATATGTCCAAAACTTTAGCTCCGTAACTTAGCAGCTTTCTTATTGCATATACATCTATTTTAATTGACAACAATAAAGTTATACAATGTTAATTCCATGCCCCCGATATCTCTTTCTATGATGGATCTAGTATCAATAATATATATATGCAAAAGCTTTTTCCATGATGGATCTAGTACCAGTCAAGTTTATAAGCAAATAAAAAGGACAAACAAGTTCTAATAAGATACCAGAATCAACTGCAGGTTGATATTAATGTGGACACCTCAAATGCAAGTCCAAGAATCTCTTGTAAAAATAAGATCATTCATAAACTCGATAGAGAAAATTGCAGAGTATGGACAGAAAACAAACTTGTTAATTGGTACCATTTTATTAAGTGGCCTAGCCTTGAATTTTGGGATCTTTTTCAATTCCTCTTGCTCTAACTCTTCCAAGCTCTTAACTCTGAAAATTTAAATGAATAATCCAAACAGAGTGTTATATTTTACATAATACAAAGAACATAAACTAGATTAATTTCTCACAGCCATACTAACATAAAATTCATAAGACTTATACTCTGATGGCTACCTTCCCAAGAGAATAAAATTAATGAAATCCAATCACAAATTCTTCAACATGAACTAGTTTACCCATCTAAAATTCTACCTTCAGATCTGTCACAAATGATCTGTAACAAAGCATATGAACAACAAAGCATGTTGTCTCCATAGCCCCTGTCCAGTACTTCTCTCTTTTCCAATATATGCAAGGGCTCAGGGGAAAATTCCCCCTTAGGTTCCACTTGTAATAATGACCAGTAAATGACATGCTTAGTGTCATAAACATATTTTTTTAATAAATATGCATGGAAAACATTATGAACTCTTACGTGCGCAGGTAATGCTAGCTCATAATCCACTGGTCCTTTCTTGGCCAGAATTTCAAAAGGCCGACAAAATCTAGGTGCTAATTTACCACACCTACCCAAGCTCAATGAGCTCCATTTTGATTTCACTTTCAAGTAGACATGCTCACCTACTTGGCAGTCTTTATATTTTATTTTCTTATCCGCATAAATATTCTGACGGTCTTGTGCCTCTTTAAGATTTCTGTGGACCTTGGTAACTAACTGTTCCAAGTCCAATAACAGGTCAGAACCTATCATGATCTGAACCACTGGACTGTCCCAAGTAACTGGTGTCCTACACTTCCATCCATAGAGTACCTCGAAAGGACTCATCTTGGCGAAGCCTGATACCCATTGCTATATGCAAACTTTGCAAAATGCAGATAATCCTCCCACTTGGTGGGGTTGTTCATGACATACATTCGAAGCATGTATTCAACAATTTGGTTTACTCTTTCAGTCTTCCCGTCCGTCTGTGGGTGATAAGTAGTGCTAAAGTTTAGCCACGTCTCTAATCCGGAGAATAAAGATCTCCAAAATTTTCCCGTAAACTTAACATATCGATCTGAGATAATCACTTTGGGTATCCCATGCAATCTAAATATATCTTTCAGGAAGATATCGACAATGTTCATGACCTTGTAGGTCGATTTCACGGGGATGAAGTGTGCTGCCTTTGATAGCTAGTCAATGACTACGAAGATGGAATCATTTTGCTTCTTACTTTTCGATAATCCAGTAATAAAATCCATACTGATAACCTCCCATTTCCATTTTGGAATGGGCGATGGATGTAACAATCCTGAAGGCTATTGGTGCTCAGCTTTAACTAGATGGCATTCCTGACATTTCACAATAAACATTGCAATGTCGGCCTTTAACTTGGGCCAGAAAAAGTGTCTGTTGATGACAGATATCATCTTTTCATATCCTGGGTGCCCCGATTAGGGTTCCCTATGAAATTCTCTTAGGATGATGGAATGAATGTCCCCTCCATCTGGAACATAAAGTCTATCCTTGGACCATAGTAGTCTGGATTCATCCACCATGTATTCCTTTTGTTGTTGAAACAACCGGTCCTCTTAGACCTTCTTGAGAATTTCCACATAGAATGGGTCAACCTTGTTGGCCATTCTAATATTCTTGTGCAAATCTTCATCAGTTTGACTCAGGGTCACCTCATATATCATATGAGTTCATTGACTCAAAGCATCAACAACTTTGTTCTCTTTTCCCTTAATATGCTTTAGTTCAAAGTGACACTCACTCAGGAAAGCCAACGATCTGGATTGCCTCGCATTCAAATCAGGTTGATCGAATAAATACTTTAGACTCATATTGTCAGTCTTTAGAAGGAACTTCCTTCCCATGAGGTATTGCCTCCACATCTTTAGAGCGTGGATAATGGCCGCTAGCTCAAGATCGTGCGCGGGATAATTCGGTTCATGCTCTCTTAATTTCCGTAATTCATAACAGATCGCATGATCGTTTTACAAGAGGACTCTTCCAAGTCCTTCCTTGCTTGCATCCATGTATACGATGAAATCCCCATCAAGATTTGCAATTTGTAACACTAGTGCGGTCATCAAAAGTTGCTTAAGCTTTTGAAAACTTTATTCACACTTGTTAGTCCATAAGAACTTGTTTTCTTTCTTCTACAAATCCATCACGGGGAAAGAGATTCTCGAGAAGTTCTCAATGAACTTTTGATAATACCTGGATAAACCCAAAAATGACCTAATGTCAATGACACTAGTCAAGGTAGGCCAATCCTTTATAGCTCGAATCTTTTTCGGGTCCACAACTATTCCTGCCTCGGTTATGATGTGACCTAGGTACTATATTTGTGATTGGTAAAAATGGCATTTACTAAACTTAGCATAGAGCTGGTGTTCTCTCAACACCTGAAGTACTATGCGATGGAGTTCGTCGTGTTCCTCTTCATTCTTGGAATAAACCAGAATGTCATCAATAAAGACTAGTAAAAACTTATCCAGATATTTACTGAATATGATGTTCATCATACACAACATAAAGTTTGTGGGTGCAATGGTCAACTCGTAGTTCCCATACCTTGTATGAAAAGAGGTCTTGGATATCTTCATCTCAGATCCATACCTGATGGTACCTAGATCGCGGGTCAATCTTTGAAAATATTTTGGCTCCTCCCACCTTGTCAAACAAATCATCGATCCTAGGGAGAAGGTAATGGTTATTTATAGTCATTTTGTTCAACTGATGGTAATCAATGCACATCTGCATCATACCATCCTTCTTCTTTACGAACAAAATCAGTGCTCCCCAAGGGGACACACTGGGTCAGATATAAACCTTTTCTATTAACTCCTACAAATGCAGTTTGAGTTCCACAAATTCTAGTGCACTCATGCGGTAAGGGACTTTGGATGCCGGAACTAATCCTGGGGTTAGTTCGATGGAAAAGTCTAGGTCTCGTTTCAGAGGTAATCCAAGGATTTCGTTAGGAAATACATCCTTGAAATATTCAAGAAAGGGGAAGTCTTGTATGCGTTGTTCTCTATCTGACTCTACGTCTTGGATGTTCACTGCAAACAACTTGCATCCCTTCCTAACACACTTCTTCGCTTGTAAGGCATATATTTGTCTTACAAAAACTTTCTTTGGGATGCCTTGAACTTTCACTTGGTTCCCTTGGCCATCAATACACAAAATAGACTTGTGTAGACAATCAAGCATGACATCATGTTGTTCCAACCAGTCCATGCCGATAAGAATATCGTAGGATCCTAAAGGTAGGATGTTCAGGTTTACCTTAGTAAGGAACCCATTCAGGTTTATTTCACATTATTTAACAATTTCTGAAACCTTCCATTTTGTACCGGTGGCTAACTGTACCAGTGATGGTTTATCATGCTTTACTTTGCCTAACTTGCATAAATCAACAATCTTAGGTGCAACATAGCTCCAGCAAGCACCAGGATCAATAAGTATTGAAACAGAGGTGTTCAAGATCTTACCTTCGATATTGACCATTGTATCTTGATGGTTCACATGTCAGCCATCTAATGTTGCATAGATTCGTGGGTTTCTTGCTATATCCTCAATGATAGGTTCTTCTTGTAGGTTATGCAAGACTCCATTGTTCTTGTTCTTACAATATCGAGCATATAGCGTCCTGTTGCATTTCTATCACTTGATCACTAAAAGGGTAGCATTGGCTCCACTTGCCACTTGCTTATTACCATTAGGAGCTGGTACATAAGGCTTTGTACCAGTTTTGTTGAAGTTATTGTTAACTTGAAAGCCATTATTTTTCTTTCTATAAGGTTGTGTGTTTGATCCAGGCTTGCGGTTATTAGAAACGTTTCTAGACTTTTATCGATTTTGTTTTTTGTTTTCTTGTTGTAACTTCCCATGCTCATAGCATAGGTGGGCCTTGTGTAGTGCAGTATCGAGTGTCTTTGGCATATCAAATTCTATCCTGTCCTGAAAACTGGGAGGAAGAAATCCTAGGAACTGCTGGATCTTCACCTTCTCTTCTTTGATATATGGTACATAATGCAGTAGATCTAGAAATCTATTTATAAATGTGTCCATAGTCATGGACCCCATGCGTAGTTCATGGAACTCCTTTACCTTGCGGTCAAAGAACCTTTCTGACATGTATTTTTCTTGGAAAATCTTTCAGAATTTTTCCCAGCTTATTTCTCATAGCTCATCTTTCTTGGTGTGCTTTAAATCTCGCCACCATCTTGCTGCCTTACCATTCAGGTTGTAGATGGCAAGCCTAGCCTTCATCACACTTGAATAGGTATGAACCTGGAAATACTTACTCATTCCAATCAGCCATTCTTTCGCCTTTTCTCTTGTATTTAATTCACCTTCATAGGTTGGGGCTCTTATTTTTTGAAACTCCCCCTGAAGACTATCATCACTTCTTTGCTTCTTTCTCCGTGGAGAAAGTGAGTCATCAATGGTAGGACTGTGATGATCTCCTTTAGTTGCTTTAGGTGTACCTTCTTTTTTCTGCTTCTCTTAGGCTGCTAGCCCTCTCATGGTATGGTTCTCTTTTGGATCTGTTAGTGGAATGGGTAGTTTCACCTTGCAGGATTCCTCTGTAATGTTACACAATAATGCTTCATTTATAGCTTGTTGTTCCTTTCTTTCATTTAGATTGTCTTCTCTGAAAATATTTAGTTCAGCTTGAAGACCGTGCAAAGTTTTCAGCACATCAGATTTTAGCTCCACCACCAAGTTTACTTCCGGAGTGGGGGTGTTCATTTCCTCCTGCCAGTTGTTTTCTTCCTCAGTGTTCATAAACTGAACAATGCTGTAAAAATTTTCCTGAAACACAAAATTTTTTAATAGCATCAAAAATTTCAGTTACTAACAAAATTTACTTATCATACTTTATTTTCTCTGTGTGAATACCTGGTACACCCATAAGTCTCTCATTATAGAAACTGGGCTCTGATACCACTTGTAATGTCCCCAAAAATTGAAAAAAATAAAAATTTATAGGCAACTGAAAACTACCCAAAAGGGATCTTTGTACTCGTGCGGAAAACGCAGATGCTCCTTAAACTTTCGACCTCTTCGGAATCTGCCCATTGTCTTGTTAATCTCTTATCCATTCAGTGACTTATTTGTTCATTTACTTATTATGTATTAATTCTTTTATTTAAACTACCGATATATCTTAGTTATGATCATTGTTTTGCTCCTGCACATGCATACTTTGTTTATTTAATAAAAACCATCTTAACTTTGTTGATGGAAACAAAGTGATGGAGTGGCGGGACTCGTTTTCCCATGATGATCTGAGAGTTAAGGTTATTCTTCGTTATGCAGGATTACTTAGTTCATATGAACTAAGGCACCTTATTTATTGTCTTACAGGTTACTCTTTTGTCATCGGTATTATTGCTTACTTGACGCAATTCAGTTCCTAGTTATAATTCCAGTTCTGCCTTGCACTTTATTACTACTCTGTTTTTACGACTCAGGTAAGCCCTCTGTTTGTTAATTTTATTTCTTAGTTAATTTACTAAATCCTTATGAATTATCTTCCTGTCCCTACCATTATTATTTTCTAGCTCTTGTTTAGTTACTTACTTGTCTCTTGTTTCTATTTTGCAGGTTTACCGTGGTTACGAGATTGTAAACTTACGCTTGTTCTTCCTAGCGAGGGCATCATGGAATACTATGTTTTCCATGATTCCTAGATGCTACAAACCTAGACTATGACTTAAGCGCATATACTACCTATAATAGCTTAGCATAAAGGGCATGTGCTAACACTAAAAGCTTGATGCTAAGGGAAAACGTTCTAACACTATATGATAGTGTTAAAGGCTGCATAGATCATAAGGTTAGGACTATGGTATACATACCATGCCATTAGTATTGAGCCTACGCTGACATATAAAGGGTGGTGAAACCATAGTATAGAGGGTTTAACATATGGCTTGGTCGATATAACGTTGATCCACAAACTTATGGTTGGGGTTTATGGAGGCGTTAATGGCCACTAGCTGGTGCCATTAATGCCATCAGGGTTGGTGAAAACCCTTGGCAAAGGACTTGGCATTCATTGTTTGTGCATTATGGTTTCAGCATTTTGGTTTAGTGTGGCCTCTACACATTTGGAAAATGGAGACAACCCCATCGATTCTCAGGTAAGCTTGACTGGCTCTATGTAAAATGCATTGCTTAATTTTTTTTCTCCATGGCATGGTCATGCTTCTCATGCCATTGTGGTTTGTCTGCAGGTGAATCCGAAGGAGCTCCATGGTTTTCACATGTTGCATTTGTTGATTTGGGATCTCTTCTTCATGGCCATGGTAATCCTGCTAGAAATATGGTAATCCTCTCGTTCTGGGAAATTAATGGGTTGGAAAACTTTACTGGGTTGGGGTTTCAATGGTATTTGTTGAATCTTCCTTAGGGGTTTAATATGTATCTTGTACAGTATTTAAATGGACTCTCGTTGAGAGATTTGGCACTTCTTTGGGTCATGGATGCAGCATTACTTGTAATGGTGCCATAGCTCACAGTTTGCCATTAACGTTTTAATAATTTGACTATTTGTAAAGAGGATTCATGCCTCACTGTGTAATTATATCGCCTGTTGATTTTTAATATGAATACTGTAATGATTTGGTATGAAATACCTATGGTTTCATCCAATGTTTAATACTGTGTAAACTTGGGATTTGTATGGTTATTTAAATGCTATGTTTTATGTGGACTTTAATGGGATCGATCGTGGCCTTACAGCCTCTAGAAAATCACTCTGCATATAATTATTGTTTTCGGTTATGGTCGTATGCACAACACTCTGTTTGTTTGGTTTGTATGTTGAGTCGGGGCTTCTAGAGCTTGGGCGTTATTCCATGGGCTGCACCATTATAGAAATGGTGTCGTAGCCCATTGGCTTGCCACCACATGCTCTGCGTTAGTGTACACATGGGTTTGTGTTTTTAACAGAGTATTGTATTCTTAGTTTTGTATTGGCCCAGCATGGGTGCAGGCCATGCCACAAATGGCATGTTCCTCTCCCAATGACTGTGATGGATTTTAGTTGGAATTTAAAATGTAAATTGTTTACTTGGAATGAATCGGGCTATAACAACCAAGGTTATGACAAGCCACGATAGCGATTTGGTTTATTAGAGTGACTGTGTGATTAGATTGGAACTTGGCCGAGGCTGTAACTAGGGTCTTTATGATCTCACTGTTAGTGTATGCGTTGTTTGGTTAAAGGATTGTGGCATAGCTTAAAAGCATAGTCTCCACATATTAGATGTATAGCATGAGATTTATAGAGATGGTTATGCTATTGCTTAATGCATGTGGATAAAATTCTTGTGGCTTTATTAATGTTATTGTAACGAGTGTGGACATCTATAGGATTTGATGTCGTGACCTCTTGTTGGAAAAATGGGTTTTAGTTGTTTAAATGTTTAACATGATACTTTTGGTTATGTGTAGATTTTAAATGGGACCTTTAACACCCTTTATGTTTTTATAATGGATGACTTTAATAATAGGACTGTGAATTAAACATTTGAGTTATGCAAATGGATGTGATTTATACTGTATATTTTATATAATAAGACAGATGTTTGATCTTGGACTACATGGATGGTCACGATGCCTTCTCTATTTCGTTAATTATGACTATGTTTATTAAAATGGAATGTTATGATAATTAATTTGTTTTTACATGATTATGTAGAGAAGACCTTATAAGGTCTTTAATGAATTATTATCTTAGATTTAGTCTTCTTTGTCTGTACTTAGTTGGTTTAGTTTGGAATATTTAAGCTATATACTTTAGTTTATAAATAAATTGAATAGTACATTAATTATAAAACTATTTGAATACTAATATATATATATGTAATTCTATATATATATATATAAAACCTGTACTTCTGAACAAATATTGAATTAAAAACAACCCTCTACTGGAAAATGAAATATGTCAGTAGAGTAATGCAACCTCTAGAATAGGCTAACTAGTAACAAAAACTAGGCAGGGTGCACATAAACTAAACATGGAGATAATTACAAAATTCCACTCAAAGTACAAACCCTAGTAATGTACAACATATAATAAAATTTCTCCATCCTATGATCAGTAAATTCCATATACAATCCTACCACATTTATAACCATAAAACATAGCCATTAGGGTTAGAAATTTCGTTGTAGCCATTACTTAATATAAATAGTAATGAAACTTTGGGAAGAAATAGAATAGGCCTTCAAGGGTTTCATACCTAAAATTGAAGCTTTGTTAATGGCTGCACCTGCACACTTAAATGACTAGTGTTAACAAGTCAATGCAGATTTGACCTCTGTTTGATGACCAAATCACTTGGAAACTACCACGTTCCTCCCAACCATGACCCAGAACCATTCCTAGTTCTAATCTGGACCCCCCTAAGCTAGGCTCCAACATGCAAATAGCTTAGAGCTCCTAATATAAGGTTTCCTAACTGGTAATGAGTTCTGAATCAATCCTCTTTTCCTTGTAGGAAAATTTCTCCAAGAAAACACTTGAGAGCAAAAACATGCTGAATAATAATTCTCCTCTCAGAAAAATCAGAACCCCAAGCCATTTTTTGGCTTCAGTCTTTAAATGCAGACTTTTTAATCAAAGGGGCAGTTAAGGATTTAACCCTTTTTAATTTACTGGAATAATTTTCAATTCTTAACCTAGGAACTTTTAACTAGTTCCTCGTTAGTCTTTCATAGTTATTTCACTATTTATTAGTCTTTTAATAAATAGTAATTGGTGGAGGTTATCTTCTTTCTTTATTCATTGATTATAATTAATCATAATTAATTCTTTATACATACTATGTATAAAATACATAGTATTAAAAATACTTGTGAGCATTTGTCTTCGACCATCATGTATCATGATCCCTATAATTGATGACACTTCTTTATGAAGATCAAGTAGATAGATGGCTGAGGTCTACTAGGATAGACAACTCTAAACATCATTGCAAGTTGGATTTCCCTCGTATAACATGGTATTTCTTCAGTACTTGATGAGAATACATAAATTCGAAATTTCATTTAATCACTTAAAAATAAGTATGATGAGATCAATATTATTCTCGAGTCGTTTTCACTCAGAGTTGATTTTAATCTTCTCAGTAACCCCTAGCACTTACCATATCCCATACTCAACGCTTATAATAGGGAGTTACAAACATAGTGTAATTCCAGATCTCTCACTCAACATTAAATGCTAGGATGTACTTGTACGATACACCTAGGGATACAATGGCCAAAGATCCGATGATCCAGAGCTTATGCTCAACACCAACATGGAATGCTCCAAAGCTTATGCCCAACATTTCCAAATTATATTTTCATGTGTTCTAGAGCTTTTTTCTCAACACAAATGTAATTACTCAGGTGCTCTAGAGCCTTTCTCTCAACACAAAACATCTCATCGATCATGTGCTTCAGGGTCCATTCCCAACACAAAAATTTCATCAATCATGTGCTTTAGGGTCCATGCCCAACACAAAACATATATATATCTATATATCATAAAATATTGGCTTACGCCCAATGTACAAAATAAATCATCATGTTCATATGCAAAGGGGTCTTTAACCCAATATAAAATAAAACATCAATATAATCATCATGGTTAATAGGCTCATGCCTATAAATGGTAGGTCCAAAATTTGGGATATTACAGCTGTGGGATATATTATTGTGTGATATAGGTTAGGGGTAGGAGTTGGGGGGTGGAAACTAAATCAACAATGTTTTCATTGACTAAAGGGTTTGTAGTTTTTACCTTTTTCGGTCTGCCTTGTTTCGCTCCTATGTCAACTAACCACCTGAATTGTGTTTGGACTGATATTTTATTTGCTGCAATGTCTTCTATGATGTCAATAGTAGTAGCCAATAGTTATTATTCATCTTCTAACTCTGATAGGATAAGCTTGCGCTTCCCCTTCCCTTTTTCCTGATTTGCTTTCTTTTTCCTTGAGGCTGCTATTTCCTTTTCTATTTTCTTTAAGTTTTCTCTTGTCATAGCATACTCTAGATTATCTAATTCAATATATTCTTCTATCTTCTCTTCTCCTCCCTCATGTGGATGAGTCAGGATGATACTTTGTTCTGTCAATACGATTACCTGATGTTCGGTCAGTGCACTTTCAATTTGGAGGGGTTGTGGAACAATCATCAGTTGGAGCTTACTGGTATCCTCTGTCGGTATATCCTCCGACATGAAGGTACTGATATATAGATGGATTTCATAATCCTCCTATTTTTCCTAGTTGGTTAAGGGTTCCTCAATAGGATGATTTGTTACTTTGGCCCTTGCTGGCATTGATAGCTTGGTATTGGATTGTCGAGATAGCTCTTGGAAAATCTCACCGACTGAAGGATAATAGTCGAGAGGTTTTTCTTTTGCTTTCACCCCCTGTATGTACCAGACTGCAGTGTGGTGGAGCTCTAGTTGAATGTGTGTTGTTTTTGGTAGACTTATTCAGATGTTCTAAGGCACCCTCCATCTAGTTGTCTAGACTTTTAGAGTCTGAAACCAATTTTCCAGCAATACTTTTCCATTTTCTAGTTCTTTCAGAGTTCCATTCTGTAAAAATGGTTTGAAACGCCACATGTGATCTTTTCATGGTTCTTGGAACTTCTTATCTCCAACTGGAAACAAGTGGTACATGGCTATCCAAATTATTAGTGATGGGACTCTGATAATTCCAGTCGACTCCTGGCATTTTTCACATATAAACTTGAGCATGTCGGTGACATATTGGGCCTAGCAGTAAATTTTTCCTAAGTCTACTATTGTGTCGACTACTTCCAACATTTCTAGCTTCAGATCACTCACTCGGTCTGTGGGGGTGAGTCTTGTCGCTATGATTTTGGAAACTATTTGCCGTATACGGGCTTGTATTTGACTGATCATTAGCCCTTTTGAGTTCTTCCCTAATGGTGTCCCTACTGGTCATTCTACTAATCTGTCTTTTATTCCAGTAGGAACAGGTTCGCCCTAGTTTGAAAGTCCAGTAAGCTTGTATATGACCTCACCAGAAATTTCGACTGGTTTGTCGAAGTAGAATTTGCCATTGTGGTACAGGCTGATGATAAATTTTACAGGGGTTTCTTTTGTCCCACCAAAAATTGCCATGAAAGGTGTATTCATGTAACTCATAATGGTACTTCGGCTTATTTTCTCTTCTTCATGTGTCATTTTCTTACCTACATAGGCACATTCTTTGATTTATGCCCAGATCTTTCCCCGATTAGAGGAAATTTCAACTCAAAATGGGCCTTTTAACTCTAATTCAAATTCCATGTCATCATTTATTAGCCAATGAAATTGCTTTAAATTTGAAATACTATATAGGTCCTAAACACTTTTTTAATATAAATTTGGGGATAGGTATCATAAAAAAAATTACTTTTTTTGTTTGTATTTTCGACATATCTCCCTGTGTTTTTACTCAAATTTCGATCAGGAGAGCTTGTTGTATGCGAAATTAAATTCCGCATCCAACGAGTACCCACTCGGCATACTTTTGATGGACCCTGTTATCCCAAAAACAAGAAGTACCTGAAAAAATGTGATGATTCCATCATCATCACATTTTTTCAGGTATTTCTTGTTTTTGGGGTTGCGGGGTCCGTTAAAAGTATGCCGAGTGGGTACTCGTTGGATGTGGAATTTAATTTCACATCCAATGAGCTCTCCCGATCAAAATTTGAGAAAAAAAACAAGGAGATATGTCGAAAATACAAACAAAAAATTAGATTTTTCTTTTCTTTCTCCAAAATTAAGAAATATTATTTTATTATTTTAACTATTATTTTATTAATTTTTTTAGGAGGCCCATTTTGAGTTGAAATTTCTTCTAATTGGAATGAAGTTTCCTGTACCTTTGCATTTTTAATATTTCTTAATATTCTCACAAGTGGGGTTTCGGTGGATTCTAGCTTTTTTGTTTTGGCAGCTGCGGCTCTCGTTTGCTTTGGAGCCATTTTATTGGTCTCTTGGTCGGCTTTTTTCACAGGGTTTCTACTCTCAAATTTCTGAATAATTGGTTGATCTATTTCTTCGAAACGCGGTAAGAATTATTTTTCTGACGTAGTATTTATAGGTGGAGTGGATGGGGGTTTTGTCGATGAAGGTATTAATGGCGGAAATGATGGTCCAAGACAGTCTATTGAGGGAGCGCTTAATGCGTTATGGTTTTGGTACTCCTTTTGACCATAGTCATGAAGGTGTGATTTGACCTTTGGAGTCATTGGTCGATGTCGATCATGAGGTTGGTCGATGATGGCATGTCGATGGTAGGGATGTCGATTGTTGAACTATTGTCTACTATGTATTTCGACATTTCTTGTCATTTTGGTTTATGATTGTTGGCTCTTTTTGTTGTTTTTGGTATTTTTAGATATTTATAGGTTTTTCTCAATAGTTATGGTCGTAATTTTTGTTTTGTATTACATATATATATATATATATATATATATATCTTTTTATTTTATTTTCTTTTTTCTTTTTTTTGAATTGCTTAGTTTTGGTATCATTTCTGTTGGGCACCATTAACAAGTTTCTGAAATACTATGCCTCTTAATGTCCTTATTCGGACTAATCCATTGGCATGAATTTATTCAACAATGTAAGGTACCATCCATTATGTGTTAAACTTTTTAGGTTTTCCTTTCACTCAACTATTATAGAGGAGAGCAAGATCTCCTACTGACAATTTTTTGTTTTTAATGTTTCGATCAGGCCAAGCCTTCTGCTGTTGTTTTTGAATTTCTTGATGTTGTATAACGAGTAGTCAATGTTCTTCTAATTTTCCTAGTTGCATCAGTCAATCCTTCCTACCTTCTTTGACATCGATGTGTAAGATATATGCTATCATAGGTGTTTGTTGTCGGAAATGTAGTGGAATGACTGCTTCTTGGCCATAGACTAGTCGAAACGATGTTTGGTCTATCGATCCTTTATCTGTTGTCCTGTAAGCCCATAGCACTGCAGGGATTTTCTCATCCCAATCGTCCTTGTTGGTATTGCATATTTTTGTTAAACCCCTTGTTAGTGTTTTGTTAAATTCCTCTATTGCTCTGTTCAACTAAGGGTGATAAGTTGTAATTCATCGGTGGTCAATTTTGAACTGGTCTGTCAGTTCTTTGATGGTTTTGTTAATGAAGTGTGATCCTTAGTCGCTGATTAAGGTTAGTGGGCATCCAAATATAGTAATTATGTTTTCATAAATGAACTTAGAAGCTACCTCACCGGAAAAGGTTTCAACATGTTCTGGCGCCTCTACCCATTTGGTTACATAGTCTACTACAGTTATTATATACCTCGCACCTATTATTTTTGCTGGTATCGAGAATGGTC
The DNA here is from genome assembly GCA_001517045.1 of Pseudotsuga menziesii. Taxonomy (NCBI): domain Eukaryota; kingdom Viridiplantae; phylum Streptophyta; class Pinopsida; order Pinales; family Pinaceae; genus Pseudotsuga; species Pseudotsuga menziesii. The sequence goes on from LPNX011049806.1 coordinate 342,134, forward strand.
CTATGAATTCGATGGCCCAAATTTCAAATGTCAGACTTGGGTTTACTGATATCAAGGGAATTTCTGTACTAGGAAGAGGTCGACCCAATCGTTGGCATCGGTCGCATTGGCTAACAAACGTTTTGCAGTCCTTGTACAGTGTCGGCCACCATAACTTCGACTATTGGATTTTCTTGGTAGTTGTATCTACTTGGAAATTTCCTCCCACCAGTCCATAGTGTGCTTTGTGCATATATTTTCTTTTTCATGTTCTAATACACATTTCCAGAGGATGTCGTCCAAGCCCATTTTATATAAAAATCCATTTATGAGGCTGTATGGTGCAACATTCATGGCTAATTTTTGTTTCTTTTTTGTGATGATGTCATATGGTGCTTGAACATTCTCTAGAAATTGTGATATTTATTCTAATTCGGTTGGGATAGCTTCTATTCAGATTAAGTGTGCATCCGGCAGGTCATCTTCGGCTCCTGTTGGTTCTTCTCCTGTGTCGATTCTTGACAAGTGGTAGAGTCCGACATTTAATTTTCCTGGTCTAACGACGACTTCAAATTCAAATTATTGGAATAATAATAACCATCGGCAAATCCTCCCATGGTGTAAAGGTTTATTTACGAGGTATTTCAATGCTTGGTGGTCAATATAGAACATAAAAGGGTTGGCTAGAAGGTAATGTCGGTATTTTTGTAGCACAAAAATCATACCTAATGCTTCCCTGTCTGTTGTTGAATAGTTTCACTCATCCTTATTTAGTTTTTTGTTGTTGTATACTATTGGATAATCCATTCCATCGTCCCCTGGCTGCATTAAAATTGTGCCTATTGCTAGGCATGATGCATCGATATGCACATGGAATTTTATCCACCAATTCAGGAATCTGAGGATAAGTGCCTCAACTATTTTTCTCTTTAATTTATCGAATGATATATTGCATTCCTCTGTCCAGTTGAACTCTTGATCTCCTTTTAATAGTTCTTCCAATGGATAGGTCATATCTGAATGGTATCTAATAAATTTTCTGTAATATCTAGTTTTTCTCTGCAGTACCCTGACCTATTTTGGATTCACTGGGGGTTTCAAAGTTGACCTTGATGCCTTCTTTGCATAGAATTTTCCCTAGTAGTATTCCTATAAGGGTTAGCAAGATGCATTTCCTTATGTTGAGAGATAATTGGATTTCTCGACATCGTTCCAGCATGAGCCTTAGCCATTTGCAATGATCTTTCAACATGGAGTAGAGCGTCGAATCATCGAAATATACTGCCATTGTTTTATAGATATATTCTTGAAATGTTTTGACAACAATTCTCGAAAATACTGCAGGTGCATTTTTGATACCAAAATGCATAAATTTGTAAGCGAATGAACCAAATTCACATACGAATATAGTCCTTTTCTGATCTTCTTTGGCTATTGGTACTTGGTTATACCCTGAGAATCCGTTTGTAAACGAGTAGCATTCGTGTCCTACAACTTCATTTAAGATTTCATCTATGTATGGCGTTGGGAATGGGTCTGTTAGAGTGACTTTGTTTAGCTCTCTGAAATAGACACAAATCCTCAGTTTTGTCGGGTCATGTTTCTTCGGTTGTATGACCATCGGTCTTTCTTAATCCAACTAGTCGATAGGGTAGATAATTCCTGCTACGAGCATATTATCGATTTATTTCTTGACTATCTCTTTCTATTTATGAGGTAATTTGTATGGCCTTTTCTTTACGGGCATTGGGCTTGATGTTGATCTTCATTTCTCCCATTTCATGGACTACCCCTTTGAGATCTTTATAATCTTGAGCAAAGACATCCTTGAATTCTTTCAATAGGTTTACTATTTCAGTCGTTTTCTCTTTGCTCTAGTAATCGCCAAATCTTGCCATTTTTTGTCGTTCATCATTTGATATGTCAAACTCTTTAGTTTTAACTTTGGCATCCATTCATTCTGGTGCCTTGGCTTGTTGATCGGTCGACTCCCTTCTTTGAACTATGAGAATGTAGCAGGTAAGTATGCTGCGATCATTCGGTCGGCGTCTTCTTTGTTGGTTGTGTCAACTTTAAGTACTGTTTGAATTGGTTTTGTTGTTTCTGAGTGATACGATTTCCATCGAAATATTTTTCCTTCCATATTTTTGTTTTCCATTTGTAGTGTTATCGACTGTGGTATTATGTTGGATTGAATTTTATTGCATGATATTTTCGTTCGATCATGGTTTGGTATAAGACTGTTGTTTCTAGTCGGTTCTATGAATTATTTTATCTGCTTTGCAGTTTCGACTAGATTTTTGTTTTGCAGTATAAAATAGAAGTCCTTGATGAAGATTTCTCTAAATTTCATTCCATTGGAATGTTTTGCCTCATGCTTCTTCCATTTTATACCATTTATTTGGTAATTCAGCTAGCGTTGAGGGAAATAGGTGTGGCCATGTACATTCATCTTTATAGCCAAGTCTTCTCCATTCTCTTTCGCACGTTCTTATGTGTTCGTCTGGGTCTTGTCCTTGGATGAAGATAGGTATTTGCACCTTTTTTGTTATCTTCCTTCCTCTGAATATTTCTACGAAGTAAGTTGAAGCAGTTGTCCAAGTCTGCAGTCTTGACTAATGGGTGTCCCACCATCGAGCATCTTATCTTGTATAGGTTTCTACTAGGATTTGTAGTCGGCCATGTTCACTTAGGTTCTTAGAGACTTGTTCTATATGTAGAATTGGGGACTCTCTTTCTTTATACCTTTCGTTTTGTCTGGTACTTATATTTATTGGGGTTAAGGTAGGGTATTCCCTAGTTTTCCTTTTGAATATTTTTGGGATGATGGAGACTGAGAAGCATTGATGGGTTGGTTTCTTCTGTATAGCCTAAATGGTCCAACAACCCATTTCTTTAGTTTCATAGTTTTTGACTTCCCAATCATATAATTCTCCATTTGAATTATATCCTACTGATTCTTGGTTCCCTAAGTGAAGCTCACCATAGATATTGGGTTCAGTGTAGTCTTCACTATTTTGAATTTGATATAATTTTCTAATGTCAACTTCTTCATCAATGGGTTCAGTCCAAGGTTCATCTTGGGAAGGATGAATAGGGACGATAACTTTCTATCCATTTCCTTTTAATTTTATTCTTTCTTTGTCTAAAGATATCGATGCTTTCATTTTTCTTCCCCATGGCTGACCTACCAAGGCTGGGAAGGTTCTGGATCCTTCTCTAGGGTCAATGATTTCAAAGTGAACTTTAGTCGATATTCCTTTTATTGTTGTATTGGCATTTCTCCAAACCCCAATGGGTTCGATCAGTCCTTGGTCAGCTAACTTGAGGTATATTTCTAACTCATATAGTCAAGGTCTACCCAACTATTCCCATGTATCTCAAGTCATAATATTTACTTGTGATCCGAAGTCGAGTACAACATGTTGAACATGGTATCCTTCAATTTCTAGATCGAAAAGTGGGTTGGAATCACTCTTTTCTTTTTGGTTCAGACTGCATATATTTTTGTTTGTTTTTTTGTATTATTACTGTGCTTCATATTATACAACAAGTCAATGAATTGAGACACCGATTGATCATTCTGTACTAAACGTATTAATTCTTTAACTGTGTTTTGTCAACTATCATCGACTTCTTCCTTCCTAGCAAATTCTTTAAACATGTTTGATGTGTCGTTATACAGTTGTTTTTGTTTTGTCGGGTTAGGATAATCATTGTTTTCTTTGATTTTGCTTATACATGGATTATCATTTCCAGTTTTTGTCCCTTGTCATGTTACTATGTGCAGATTCTTTTTATTCATTACATCATGTTTTTAAAGACACGACAAGACATTAACATTTTTATTTTTATTAATCTTGTCGAGTATGGTGGGATAATCCTCTAGTGAGTGATCTCCCACACCACAGTCGTGTACAAAACTTTAGATCAGTTCTATCCTTGTATGGATAGTCTGCGTAGTGATGTCCTTATTTGTATCATGTAAAGCACTGGATGGGTCATTGTGGTCGATTGTCACAATTTCTAGAAAATCATCCTCGACCTCCAAAACCCCCACGACAGTTGTGGAACCGGCGCTCATATCAACGACCTTCATATCTTTGATTATTTCGTTCATTTTGATCATTTCTTCTTTTGAAGTTATCATTATTCTGTGCGACTGCATTCATTTAGTAGACTGCTTGATAGTTTTGTCGATTCTTCAAGTTTAAGTGGCAGTCAGTGGTTGTGTGACTTTTTAGTTCACATATTGCGCACCATGATGTTTTGCCATTTTTCATGTTATATGGGAAATATTTCATTGTATGTTCTCCATGTTCTTGACAAATGTCACAGATGCATTTTGTCTGAACAAAATGAACGTATTGTCGACTTATGTCTTGTCAACAGTTATCCTTAGTGTCTCTGGCCATGGATCATTTTGTGGACCAAACATCCTGATTCTTGAGGTTCATCTCTTTCAATGATTTCTGCATGATTTCTAGTGTTAGGTTTTTAACATTAAGCTAGCACTATATTAGGATCTTTTAATTGAGAGAATAACAAGCACAACAATCAAACACAAGTGACAATGAACACAATGCTTTTCCTCGGGGAAACCATAAATGGAGAAAACCCCACAACTTCCTCAGAGATAGAATCAGCACCAAAAGTAAAACCCCAAAATAATAAGATGATCTCCCGACAGTAGTAACCTATTTCTTTCTTGCCCCAATGTTTTCTTATTCCTCAGCTATGTGCTACAACTAAGTGTGAGTGAGTGTGTGATAAATAGAGAGGCTATCTCTCTATTTATACTAATTCCCGACTTGACTAAACCCTACTAGGGCAGACTTCTCTAGGAGAGTCTAATAACCCTAGTGCCTCGAAACTGCAGGGACTTTAACCCTTAACGAATAGAAGGGTTACCCACAATGACTTTACATGACTTGTTTACATTATAGAACCTCTCAATAGGAACATCGGGGCATGGCATGACTCAAGTACATTACAAATACATCACGGAATAAACATCGGGTTACAATACATAAGAAATACAAGTGAATACATTCCAAAGATACAATTACATAAACACTACCTCTTAACTAGGAAGGTATTCTCTCGACACAATTTATCATCACAAATCTTCTTCTCTGTATCATCTGGATCATCGTGAATTTCTCGTCATATTCATCTTCAAGTAATCTTCATATTCAATTCATCTTCATCTTCAAGTCATCTTCATCATCGGATATGGATCATCACTCGATTTGGATCATCATCACTGGATCTGGATCAACACTGGACATCATCATTGGATCTGTATCATCACTCAATCTGAATCATCACTGCTAGATCATCATCACTGGATCATCACAAGTGCTATCTCATGATTCTTCTCATCACAAGAAGTTCTACAGAGCCAGCCCTTTTTCATGTTGGTTGTAGGCCTAGACTCCATGTAGGTCTTCTTTAGCACTTATATCTGACACCAAGTCAGAATGGCCCACCGAGCACTTACATCTGACCATGAGAGGAACACATCCAACACCATGTTAGAAAGTCATGCCCAACACTTACATCGGATCATGCAGGAACCAATCCTATAATCACATCAGAAAGGCCTAGCACTCACATTCACCAACATGATAGGACACAACTACTATCATCTATGAAAAATATTAGCACTTACAACCACCAACATGATAGGACATGACTACTATCATCTGTGGAAAGGCACAGCACTCACATCCACTCACATCCACTCACCTCCATTCCAAGAATGGAAATAGCCCTTATATCTGATCATGTAGGAACCAATCCTATAGTCATATCAGAATGGCTTAGCACTTATATCTGACATGGAAGGAACCAATCCGCTCACCATGACAGAATGGCTCAGCCCTTACATCTGACCATGGAAGGAACCAATTGTCTCACCATGTCAGAATGGCTCACAGACTTATCACTTCCCCTTGGAAGGGACCTTGATCTGGAGAACACCAAGCTTCTCCCTAAAGTACTCAACCTTCACTCTAGCCAATGGCTTCGTCTATTAAATTTTCATATGCTTAGCTAAGACATCAGTATTTCATTTCATTTTCATGACAAAAGCATATAAACAGGATCACTGAAAGATAGACAAGCACAACCATAGAAAAAGGAACACAAATATTTATCCTGGGAAAACCCTAAAGGGAAAAACCCAACAAAATCTTCCTCAATATAGATGCCCCAAAAAGATAAAAGATAAAACCAGCAAGGAGATCAAATCCTGATCCTCCTCCTTCTCCAGCTACTTTTCTTCTCCACTAATGCGCTACACAAGTGAGAGTGTGTGTGTCTCAAATGAGGAGCACTACACCTCTATTTATATTCATCCGTTCACTTAAGTTAACTCATTTGACATGTAGGCTCGAGCTAAATCATGTAGGCTCAAGTTACACATGTAGGCTCAAGTAACCACACTGGGGTGTTGATGACCCATCTTTACAATTAGAGGGGACTACCTCATGACTCTTATTAGTTCTTCCTATTAGGAGCATCAGGGTAGAATGTAATACAAGTGGTTCTCCCGGTAGGACCATCGACGACCACAAAAATATACATATAGAATATTCTTCAAATTTACAATATTTCAACACTCCCCCTTAAGGAGAAGGGTATTCTACAGCAACATCAACAACAACAAGAGTAGAGTTAGGGGACATCATCAACATCAGTAGGGTAACACATCTATAAATCATTGGAAGCTTTCCAACATCATGTAGTCTTCATCTTCAATCTTCAGTTTTCATCATCAGCAACATCTTCAGTCTTGATCAGCAACATCTTCAGCATTTTGATCTTTCAATTAGCAACGACATCTTCAGCACTTGGACCTTTTGATCAGCAACATCTTCATCACTTTGACTGTTCAATCAGCAACAACATCTTCAACATTTTGACCTTTCAATCAGCAACATCTTCAGCACTTTGACTTTTCAATCAACAACAACATCTTCAGCATTTTGACCTTTCAATCAGCAACATCTTCAGCACTTTGAATTTTCGATTAGCAACAACATTTTCAACACCTTGACCTTTCGATCAGTAGAAACATCTTCAGTACTTTGACCTCTCGATCAGCAATATCATCATCAACATTTTGCCCTTTTGATCAGCAGCAACATCATCATCATCATATTCTGATCTATCGATCATCATCACATTCTGATCTTTCGATCAGAAACATCATCAACGTAGAAACATCATCATTATACTCTAATCTTTCGATCAGAAACATCATCAACATACTTTGATCTTTCGATCAGAAACATCATCATCATACTCTAATCTTTCGATCAGAAACATCATCAACATACTTTGATATTTCGATCAGAAACATCATCATCATACTCTAATCTTTCGATCAGAAACATCATAATCATAGTGCGTCATCATCATACTCTAATCTTTCGATCAGAAACATCATAATCATAGTGCGTCATCATCATACTCTGATCTTTAGATCAGTACGTCATCATCATCATACTCTGATCTTTCGATGATTATGTCATCATCATCATCTAGTCTTTCGATCAGCATGTCATCATAATCTGATCTTTCAATCAGTACGTCATCATACTCTGATCTTTCGATCAGTACGTCATCATCATCATATTCTGATATTTTGATCAATAGGGCATCATCATCATTAGCAGCAACCTGCAATCACAACTCAAAGACAAAAAGTGTTTGGATCATTTTTGGACTTAGAGTCCAGGGATGATCCAATCCTACCACATTCTCGACAACTAGAGTTAACGGATTGATTACAGGACAAAGTCCAAGGATGATGCAATCCTACTGTTGGGATATAGGGCAGACCCGGGTTTTATACCATTAACTTCGCACCAACAAACAGACCCACAGTGTTGGCCCTTTCGGCAACAACCTGTGAACAGGTTGCAGTCTCACCCGAAACAGCTATGGGGTGCCACAGAACTAGGTTTCCGCAAGCAGAAGAGGGATATTACTATACCTTTAGCCTTAACAACAAATATTTATACCAAATAGAGCTTTGATTTTCACTTAATTAGCTTCGCAGTTAGATAAAATACGTTTCTTGCTTAACCCTTAACTGGGAATTCACAGCGAAGTTAATATTTAACAGTTATCTTACTTTATCAATTATCTACTTATCAATGCATAAAATAAAACCACAACAGAAACAACACAAAAGAACCACAACACAAGATATAGCATGGTTCACCCCCAGTGTAGGGGCTACATCCACAAAACTGTGCTTTTATTCCACTTCTTACAAAACAACAGTTCTGATCTGCGCACTCAGCAGTAGATCCATCCTTCAAACTAACTGTGCACTCAGCTGCAGTTCCCTTCTTACAAAAACCCTCTGTGCACAAAGCTGTAGAGGTCGCCCACACACACAGCTGGGACTTGACCTTAAAACCCAAAAATAGATCTAACTTCTTCGCATCATATGATCCTCATTTCATTAGATAACCTCAACATCTTTACATGAGTGCCTATTTATACAAGTGCACTATTACAAAATCATGGGCTTACACCCGAAATTTATGGAAAATTACAAAAAAGAGGGCTTTGACTCAACCCCGACACCCCTAAGACTATTTTGAGTCGCAACTCCGCTTACAAGATTCCAAAAAAACCGCGAAGTTACCAAAATTAGTGACCATTAAGGTGCGTTCCCCAACAGGCCCCTAAGACTCACCAGTGTCCCATCCTGGGACACTCTGTTGCTTATCTGGTGGGAGAATCTTGTTGACAAAGATAGTAAACTACTGTCGGCTGCTTGCTCCTTTTGCACTCTGTCGAGTTTTGTATTCATCTGCATCTCTGTAACCATCATATTTAATTTTCTTACCCTCCTGCTCCCTTATATGCCTGTTATCATCGTCTTCCCTTCTGCTACTTCTACCACGGTCGCAGCTTGCTTGATCCTTCATCCTTTCATCCTTAGCAGATTACCTATGTTCCTTATGTTGCTGTCTTTCTTCGCAATATTTATGATGGTCATGGGAATTATTGGGCCTTCTAAATCTATCAGTGACTCCATCCCTCGAACTGCCTCACATTCATGTCCTATCGATCATTTTACCATCCCCAACTTTGGGTCCTTAACAGATGGTACCCCTGGGATTGCATGCCAATGTACTTTTGCATAAGACAAACAACATGCCTCCATTCTGCTGAGCCAGGAGGATACATCTCAGGATCCTCTGGAGTCTTTCCTGAGGGTTTGTGCCTTTCTTCGTTCCATTTAGAGCAAACTTCTGCCTTAAATTTCTTCCTGGTTGAACATGTCTGGATAGGTGGATGCAGCACTGGGGGAGTTTAGATGCAGGTGGATTGCTGATATGGTTCTGCAGACCTCTTTCCCTGAACTCTTGTAACAATTCCTGGACTTCGCGATCATTCGACATGGTCTTAACTGGAAACTAAAAAATGCATAATGTAGGAGTTGCAGGCCTGGGTGCCTTCTTATAGAATCCATCGACCAAATCTGCCCTAACTATGCATTGAAGACACCAAATATGACAGAGATCTTGTCCCAAGGACGCTAGATTTATCTGGATCTTATTATTACAGGAATTTAATGCAGTTAACATACCGACGTCACCAATTCTGATTTTTTTCAACGGTCGGATTTTGAGCTCCGACACACCTGTCCTTCTTCAGAACCACTAGTAACTCTGGTTGCGCCACAATAAGGATATTTGACACTTCCTGACACCGGCTTCGATAGGACTTCGAGCTTCGACCTGCAACATAATGTCTTCCACATCCTCAATGATTCCTGCTGCGAGCATCTTATCTAGCTCCACCCTGACTTTTTCTTTATACTTAGGGTTCAGCCTATAAGGGCACTGCTTCACAGGCTTCGCATCAGGTTTTAAAGGGATTTTTATCACTCCTATATCACCAAGGATACCTTTCGTTTCTGAGAACTTTGTCGGAAATAGGTCATGATACCACTAGTGGAAAATGAGAGATTAGTGACCAAAAAAAGGACCAAAATCTGCATATAAATGACCACTTTTGGTTTGGCGATCGCTGGTGGCTAATTTACGGTCTTTTATTACATGACCAAAATTGGTCATTTTTATTTTGGTTATTTATCGCTTGTCAATTGGTCATTAATTTGGTCATATATTTGGTCATTAATTTCGTCATATTTGAATCAATGACCGAATATATGACCAAATTAATGACCATATGGCAAACTAGAATACGACCAAATTTGGTCGCGTATTAAAAGACCACAAATTAGCCACCAAAACTATTTTTTGATCATTGATATGTGAATTTTGGTCCTTTTTTTGGTCATTTATATCTCATTGTTTAGTCACGTATCTCTCAATTTTTTGTTATTTTATATATGAATTTTGGTCATTAATCTCATTTATTGATCATTAATTTAGTCATTTTTAGTTGTTTTATGTGTGGTTATTATATTTTAGTAGTTTTAATGGTGTCCATTATTAATCAATATAAATTTTTAATACGGTATCATGTTTAAATTAAAAAGAGAATCATACATTATTTATCATCATCTAATACACATTTGAATTATGCAAATATAAAGTGCAACCATATAAATTTTAAACCGCACAAATTATATTATACGAAATGTCAAGTATTACAATAAATGAGTTTTCTCAAAAACTATCTCCATATAACTTTACATGAAAATCATCTAGTACACTGATGACTTTTCAAAATATTACATTGGTTAAACCATCCCACTTGTACTTGGTTGCTAAGCCATACTTGGATCCCGCGACAGCTTCAAAACCATACTTAGCAACTTGAAACCCTCAGCAACAGGCTCTTCATACTCAATGGAAAAGCATCAGCAACAGAATATTCATACTCAATGGCCCACTTTTTTTTATCTTTCTATCTGTGCACGTGCTTTTGTATCCGCACTGCACATGCTTTTGAGCTTTCTGAGCTTTATATCTATGCACGTGATTTTGTATCCACATTGCAGCAGCCTCCCTCTTCATTTTTTTACAAAGCTTGCGAGTAAGGTTACCTGCAAACAACACATGTTAAACAATAAATTGTGTTGCTCGGTAAAAATAAAAAACAAATAACTGAAAAATGTACATAGTAATTTCACAAGATTTAACATGGCAAAAAGAAACAATTCCATCAAACAGTTATATATGTTCTTATTATAACAAATACAAAAACACTTCGGATACCTCTGCTTCTGAGCTTTCTAAGCTTTATATCTACGCACGTGCTTCTGTATCCACATTGCAGCAGCCTCCCTCTTCATGTTTTTACAAAGCTTGCGAGTAAGGTTACCTGCAAACAACACATGTTAAGCAATAAATTGTGTTGCTAAGTAAAAATAAAAAACAAATAACTGAAAAACGTACATAGTAATTTCACAAGATTTAACATGGCAAAAAGAAACAATTCCAACAAACAGTTATATATGTGCTTATTATAACAAATACAAAAACACTTCTGATGCCTCTGAAGAAAATCCAACTCCATTGTATTGCCTAGTAGCTCTTTCATGGATATTATGGCTTCCGTAAAAGTTCAATACTTAACACCTTGATTGGGTTTTTAAAAATATTCTAAGACATTACTAGTAGTTTTCATCTCCCTAAAATTTACTAGGAATCTTTATTTTAGTAAAAATGCGTCGGGTTACATACAATGGGATGCAGAAATAATAATTTCAAGAAAATGTTTTCAGAGCTGCAATCATATATTAGCTGCTGAATTCTTCTTTATCATCACTTACAATAACTGTCACTATATTTGGACTTTGTGAAGGGAAAACATCTTCTCTTCCATATCTGGAAGGACTTCTCCTCATCTTTTCACTTCCATCATAGACAATCCCTCTCAATATCAGTGTCTTATGCATTCCTCCAATCATCTCTTCATAGATTGTATCTCCTTTTTCCCTAGAAACACATACATATTGGCTATATCCAAGCCCCATCGAACATATAGGTACCTGCAAATCTCCAAATCTAACTTTTAGTAATACAGATCTCGCTCAGCAAGAATTTATTGCATGGGCTCCATTTCAGCCAGAAGTGCTTAACATGCACTCGCCAAAGACCAAATCCATCCAATTAAATTTAGAGGCAAAGAACTATCTAGAATTTTATCACCTTAAAGCTTGAGAGCTTGAAGCATGAAGAGGCAGCACACACAATGGGGAACAATTTTCAGAGTAAAGAACATGGCATATTAAACCTCTCATTCTCAATTGCTGTCTCAGCTCATGTGCTTTGGGTGTATGGCAAAACAGTACCCAAGTAAAATCTTTAAAATATGTCCAGAAGTGCTTAACATGCACTCGCCAAAGACCAAATCCATCCAATTAAATTCAGAGGCAAAGAACTATCTAGAATTTTATCACCTTAAAGATTGAGATCTTGAAGCATGAAGAGGCAACACACACAGCCAGGAACAATTTTGAGAGTAAAGAACATGGTATCTTAAACCTCTCATTCTCAATTGTCGTCTCAGCTCATGTGCTTTGGGTGCCTGGCAAAACAGTACCCAAGTAAAATCTTAAAAAGATGATAGGACTAATCAATATTCAATGATAGTCCTGAATCCTGATTCTATTATACTAATAGAGAGTAGTCATGGCTCCCTAGTATTTGGAACAAATAAAGTTAGCTCTTGTACTCCTTTTTAAAAAATTGTTAGCAACGCCATTTTAATGTCATGCAATTGGAGCTAGTAAACAAGTGCCTTAATCAACAAACAATATTTTTCTAGATTTTCAAGAGGCTGAATACCACTCCTGTAGTGACATAGAACATATACCAGTTACTGAAAATGACATCTAGAATTGAAACTTACAGTGGACATATTATTGACTGTATAGGCCAAGCAATGGGGGTTAGATGCTTCGGCATCCTCCACTAGGAATCAAGAATTCTGTGGACCTCTCAGTTTTCTCATGATTTTTTCTCAGCCCCTCTACACACCAGCAATAATTGATATGAGAATCATAATCTGAATCTTGTTATATGGGTGAATCTAGACTATCGCCAACTGTATATAGAAGTTGGATCCCACTGCTGCAAATTAGAGCATCAAATGCAGACAATTTTACTCCAATAGACTGAAGCACAGAAAGGGTTTTTGAAACTGTCAATGCAGTTGATAAGATGAATCCAAGAGATGGGAAGTTTCCAGTAGAGCGAACTACATTCATAATATCTTGGATAATAATAGCTAGTTTACTAACAAGGGGTTCTCCACTAACATCATAGTAAGCCATTTCAATATCAAATAGAGGCTTTCTTCTCCTGAGAGGTAGTTTCCCCATAGAATTAAAGCTATTATTTTGATTGATATTTTGTTTTTCCTGTATTATTTGCTTCTCGCAGTTTAGATTAACTGTTCTTAGTCTTCTCTATGATCATCCTAATGCGATAAAAAATACCCTCCCCGTTATCTTCATTTTGAAGCTTATCAAGTTCAATAGTGTTATTAAGTGAATTTGAGAAAAAAGTTTTATATGAATATAATGAGAGTCTAAGGGATGTATCTGGGTCATCCTTGAATGAACCAATGTCTGATTCAGGATCCATATTTTCATTGAAGTCATTTTCACTGTGCCATTGTGGGTGTCTCATTCTGCATTGGGAAATTCTTGACAAATATATTTTACAATGTTGTGGCCAAGAATAGAGATGAATGTTCTTCAGACCATTTTTCCTGCATTCATCCCAAAGTTTCTTATCAGCTACTAGTCTGTACAAAGCAGCTACAATTTCCTTGTCATTATGCGGATCTACCAGCAAACCATTCTTCAACATCTGCACAAGAATCAACCAATTTGTAAGAAAAAATCAGAGAGCGATTGATGACGTTAGATCCAATCAGACTTTTAGTTTTGAAGGTAGAATTTTCAATATACTTGTTTAATGTCTACATGTCCTCCATTCTGTTGCAACCACAGGCAATCCATGTGCAGCTTCCTGCATTTAAACAAAGTGGGAGAATGACATGCTTTATTCTTTTTACAAAACCATAAATGCTTTTAGATCAAATTGTTAGGTCAGAGACCTTGATATTTTGAATCATAAAAATATTAAAATCTTAAAATCTTCAAAATCATTTCATCTTAAAGATCAAATTTTATGTCAATAAGAAGAGCAATAATGGATAATTTCTTTTATAATTTGACAGGAAGTTTTATAAACCTTGGTTTTTGCAGCAATCATATATTTATCAGCAACTTCTTATTGCTTGTGATGTTTGGGATATGCCACATCTCCAAAGATATCATACTTATCAATAAGCTTTAAGACAGTGGTCAGTACAGTGGCACTTGTTGCAGGAAGTTGATCAATATCGTCTCGATTACCCATAATCAACATCTACAATGTTCAAATGGATAACTAAAATATAAGTTATACATGAGAAGGGAAAAACATACCTCTAAAGAAAAAGCTAAATTTAGAAATTAAAAGAAGAAATACCAAGTTTCCCAGCTTCCTCAACTTGGCACATTCACCAAAAGCCTTGACTAGAGTGGCCATGTTCTTCTTGGGATCACGTCGAGCAAGAGCCAAAATAATGGGTTTTGAAGGATTGTTCAAAAACTATGGGATCTAAAAAAAAAAAAAATGCTATTATGTAGTGTGACGACTATAATTTTTCAAGTATATGAAATCTTAAATGGTGGAGAGTAATTAAAGCTTGCCCTATCGCTTACCTCACCCCATAAAGGAGACTCAAGAAATTGAGTAGAATCATTATCTGAATCGTTATCTGTGTTTTCATCTTGCACTATAACATTTGAACTATAGTAATTGCTTGAAATCCTATTTTATTGTTTCCTAGATGTTTCTTATACATTCTTTGGGGTGGTAATTTCATTCATGCTTACTAAATTCTATTTTCTACCCAACAAATTCATAGCAATTTATTCAACACTGTTTTATTTTTCAGTTGTGAAATCTTTGAGGTATTAATCTTTCTTCCATTTTTGATGTTTATTATATCCTTCACTGTTTTCAACCTTTCATGTACTAATTATTATGGCCTTTTAAGAAACTTAAGATAATATTCTCATGTGAAGTTTTGGTTTGTTGTTTTGCAAGCTAACACCATTTTACAGGAAAGTTGTTTGGTACTTGTGTGAATCTCTGTTTGGTCTAAATCTTTATTAGACTTAGTTTGCTTCAATACTTATTTTCTTTATCGAGCTATATATTTAAATGATGATTTGTAACACATTCTTCCTTTATTTTGTCTTTCTGATATGAGAAAGGAAATGCAATTTCAATTTATGCTATGTGCTACAATTTCGCTTGAAGCTTAGCTAAAATATAGTAGCTTCACCAGAAGCAACAATTCCTGGGCACTAGAACCAACAGTTCTATCCCTAAGCAGCAAGGTAGCTCTATAGTATGGATTGTAGTTTTGTCAAAGGCCCTTCATACCCATGATTTTATGGTGTCCCTGTCAAAGGAGGAATGTTCACTTACTTTACAAACTACTAGTAAAATTTAGTTGTGAAAGGAGGTAAAGATTACAACAGGTGGGAGCCTAGGAGGAAAGATTGCACTGGTTTCTTGTAATTCCAATTTTTCTATGGATGGATGATTCAAAGGATAAAATTTTGTGAAACATCCAAATGATGGACACAAGTAAAATTGTTCTGTATAAAGTTTCTTGGACACATAGACCATGGCAACTCAGTATGTATTAAGCAGCAAATAAGCAGGTGCAATGTGAGTCTGTTTTGCCTTTAGTACAACACAATTGCTTGGGACAATATTAGTACCCTTTAAATGGTATGTTGTGAGGCCTACACCCATTGCAATTGACATGATGGCATGGAGTTGAACCAACATGACATGGAGAGATTTATATTTCCCTACAATGATATATACTATAAGAATATAGTATCCTAACAACTAAAACCCAGTGGCCCCACAGTTTATGTTTCACTTTGGATTTGATTATCCCACTTATTTATAGGGTACATCCATGAAATATTTTTTTCTTTCCCTTTGCTGCATGGCTAGGGTGACATACCTCCATCACAGTGGTAGTTGCACAGTTGGACACTAACTTGGTTATGCCATTACAGTATTTTTTGAAGATTAATTTAACCCTCTGCAAGCTAGGTACTGTTAGAGTTAGGGTGAAGTAATTGTCGCCACTGTAACTATTTTTAAGTATCAACATGATTATGGCTTCTGCCTAGCTCTTGTCAAGGCTTAACTCACCCCCAGTAACCAGTGATAGCATGCCAAACATAAATGTACCTAGAATCATACAAATGTAATATAAATTCAGAACATAGTATCATGCCAAATCAACTATGGGGGGAAATAGTATGCGTATTAAAATAAAATTTTGAATATATCGTCTATTCACTATCCAAAGAATGTAACTTATGCATTCATGAGGCGAGAGCTATAATGCAAAGTTTAAAGCATATAGATAAATAAGGAGTATTAATTGACTAATTCCTGATGGACAGCTAAAGAAGCTTACTTTAAATTGTGGCTCTCTTTTGCTTCTATAACAATGTGTCTGAGGCCCAAAGCAGAATCCTCTTGTCTCTCACCAATCTTTCTGAAACTTGCAATTTTCTTTTATATGTGTCAGCTGATTTGCAAAACTGAGTTATGAGCCCATAGAATGATTAGAGTTCCATTAGAAAGCCAAGAATTGAAAGGAAATTATCTTCGAACAACAAATAGAGATGAATTATTGTCTCCAAATGTCATATTTCAAACAAAAAGGAGATCAAACCTACTTTGCTGAATAGCCAACTTGAGGAGGCTTTGCATTAGGGTCCATTTCAATAGATTTCCAACCATAATCGATAAGCAGAAACTTCGAAGGGGTGCCCCCTTTCTCTAGACTGTTAAAGAAATAAAAAAACCATAATCGTTTTAAACTAGACCTTCAGGATAATGTCGCTGTGTAACTATATATCTACACAAGTTAATATACATTTATAGAACATACAAGTGGCCTGGAAAAACATTCTACCCTTCTAGACCTTGTTTTACTCCCTCAGCTGAGACATCTGTGTAAAATGCATCCCTTGCACACCACCCGAACTAGTTGAGTATGTCAGGTAACTGCAAGACAAATATCCAAACTCTAAGCTAACAGTGAACCAACAAAGACTTATAATGACTTATTAAAATAGTACACAGATACTTGTTATTCTCAATTAAGATTCAATGTGAGCTAAACGTTTTAGCACACAGAACACATTCAGACATCGTTGGAAAAAACCAAGGTTCAATTCCACGAGAAATTACCTGTCTTTCTTTCACGATGAACAAAGGTTTTAGAACGCCTCTCTACAGCCCTGCGCTAGCAACAATTGATGTTATTCATATAGTATTGATGCTAGAATATGAGAAGTTCCAAAAGGAAGGAAATAAAATACAAAAGTTGAAACATAGCAAGGGTTCTCACTTTACTGCACTAGTAATCACTTCATATGGATCAGTTCCAGCCCCAAGAAAAATTGAATAAAATCATTGAGTTGTTTCAACAGCAGGATCTCTTGGAATGCCAAATATGAAGTAAATTCAAGAGAAAAAAAAAAAAAACTAACTTTCTCTTGAGAATTTACAGTTAGAGTTATGTTAAGTCTTACATGTATTAGATATAATAAATTTATACCATTCATAATCTATGCAATTCTTACCACTTTCCAAAGAGATTTCGAGCTCATTGTTTTCATTTCCTTGAAAAAATGCTCTGAAAGATCCTTCCAATAGCGGCAAGAAAACAATATATATTGTTGGCTCTCCAATGCCATCACCTACACCAGTACTCAAAGGTGAACCTTCACTACCCTCGACTAGCAAAAACTGAGTCTCAAATGGGACATCTTTCCCATATGAACCCATCCTCTCTTTCATCCACCACAACTTGAAAGAGAACAAAGACAAAAAAACGAAGGCCTCTGCAAAAATGCATATAAAATATATCCATCGTAACCCATAGAAACGAATTGTAAGCTGAATAACCAAAAAAATCCCAAAAACGTGCACTTCTTGCAGCTGTCACAATGCATTGTAAAAGTGCTGAACATCAAAGATGACAATCTCAAAATACAACACTTTGGTTATAAGGAATTCATACACTTAAGCAAGCACTTTCTATAAATTAATGAAACCCACTCCTCACCATAGCACAAACAACCAAACTAAAGAAAATAACATCATAATAAAGTATCCTCCTACATGGTATTTTATCCTATTATTAAGCATGAAACCTTCAGTCTATCAAAATTACTACAAATTATTGAAACAGAGTCCTCACCAAAACATATAAAAAGTTCAAACCAAAAACAATATATCCAAATATCACTCTGGTTTACTCTCATACATACTTGAACATGTGGTTTCTTTAGAAATTAATGAAACCCATTCTTCATGATATCATGTGAAACTAAAAACCACAGCTCAACTTTATAATTAATGAAACCCAGTCCTGACCAAAAGACATCCCAACTAAAAACGATAGATCCCAGTACCCAGCATTCTGCTACCTAGTTTTTTCATAAGTAGAGAATGTAAACTCTCAGACACAACTGAAAAAGTAATAGTCATAATGGCCTTCAAATTAGGCTTCTGAACACAAGATCAAGCCCCCACAAAAAGAGGTGTAAAACACCAAAGCTAATGCAGCATTATGTTGCTTAGGCTTGTACAGAACCCAACTACACTTTGTTGTCACATAAACAACTAGTACAATGAATCTGGATTATTACTCCCAGAGAAAGCCACATCTAAACAATAACAGTACAAGAAACCTTCAAATTAAGCTTGATTCCCAACCCCAAATCTTCAGAACCAACAATTTTCAATGAACAATTTCGTTCTAGAAACAATTCATTCTACAAATTGATGACTCATGAATTTGTTAATCCCAATAAAACACCAAAAATAACCTGCAAATTACACTATTGAATGGAAGATAAAACTCCCACCAAAAACACAAAACCATAGGAATCCAACAAAAATTCACTGCAGAACAATATATTTCTAGTAGCCACAAACCTGTCATCCTCAAAGTGAAAAAGGCATCAAAGTATGCTATAGAAATATGCTATAGAAAATTAAAAAAATTGGAAGAACGATAATTAATAAAAAATTAAGTAGAAACTCAATCAAAATCAATAAACTGGAAACCTCAAACTAAAAAACCAAACAACTTGTTAACTAGCCCATTCAATAGTATATCAAACCTCTCCCAAAACCTCCCAAAAGAAAAACAAAGAGATAAATAAAATGGAACAAGGAAAGCATTAGAATGCACATCAGATATACAATATCTGTTGTATTGCTGAGGATTTCCTATTCCCGCTAGTCACAACAAAAAACAATACAAACTACGTTGCATGCAAAGGAAAACTGCACCAAGAGTGTTGGATCATTTTAGAGTCCTTTTGAGGAGGATAGAGCAAACCAATGGATCATTTTATTCCTTTTGAGGAGGCCAGAGCAAACCAACCAGGACAGAGTGAGAACATGGGTGCTCAATCAACATACACTAGTTGGAATTTCAATTTTCACCTGTACCCAATACCCAATACCCAACTTTATGAAAGTTCTACAGAATATTAAACCACACCGATCACAACAAAAACAAACACAAATTATATATAAACCTTTATGAAGAAGGTTGTATCAAAATGAAAACTCCAAAGCAAAGGATAATCTACACTCTCTTCACGGTAGGCAGAGGCATAGGCAGACTTATGGGTTTTAACATTTTATTCTGCTTGAACAACTATTAAAATCCTAAGATTCAGATAGTGTCTCCCCTCCATCATTCAAACTAATCATCAAAAATTCATTAGGTGACTAGTAATGAACGTTCCACCACAGTAATAATGTGCATCCTAATAAGCATTGAGATAGAATTGAAACTTGATCTGTCTTATTACTTTAAATCAAAAAGCAGTCCACAACCCTTCCACCTCTGCCCCCAATACTACCTCCCAAATCACAAAAAAAAATGAAAGACAACCACCATTATGCTCAATGGCATTCAAAACAAACCCAACTTCAAATAGTTCACCACCCTAGAAGCCCGATCAAAAAACAAAGACAACACATACAGTATCAAATTCACAAAAACAAAAACCCTCAACCCTTAGCTTTACAAGCTCAGAGTTACGCTGACGAGCATTGTGAATCTCTTACGGCTCTTTAAAATCATAACAAAAGAAAATGACAAATTCACGTGTCCATTTTGCATTATCATTAGCTGTGACTCGTTAGAGTTGTAAGTACACTTGATGCTGCTATAAAGAAGTATGAAATTATTGACTGTTAGACGGCCTATGAGTTTCTGGACTTCATACCTTGTCCCTTAGCTTAAATATATGTCACTGCTGTAGGTTTCACTCTTCCTAAAGTTTGGGTCCCTTCCTTTTTACGATGGAGTTGAAACACTTAGTAAATTTATTCTTGTAGCCTGCTGTGTGGTGTTTTGTTTGTACAATTTGTCAAACATTTGGATAGCATACTACTGTAAGAATCTCTACCATTAAGTGTGTTACCCAAACTGTTGTAAAAAGATTATAAGTGTTTTATTTCCATGCATAATTGTAATAACCAACAACATCACAACATTTCAATAAGAAAATGCACAAAATATCAAACTTTAAGAAACATTTCCAGCTCTAAAAATTATTATGAGAACAAGAGTCACATACCTGTGTGAGATGAATGCGATTTTCTCAAGGAATGTCAACTCTTCTCTATATATGTTGACTTCAAACACAACGTCTCCTTCAACCCAAAATGTAGCAGCAGAGAAGATGAATTTTGTCCCTTCTGAAGCCTATATCAACAGTGCATTTTTTTTAAATCTGTCATGAATACCAATGTTTGAATAAATAAGTAAAATAGAGTCTGTGGCAGTAAGAGTAGATGAGTTTGTATAAACTTATTGTAATATCCCCCATAAAAAATTGTAATGTTCTAGGGTATATTGTAGTAGGCTATCAATATTCCTCGAAGACAATTTACCAGTTTTAGATGCGACTCGTTAGAGTTGTAAGTACACTTGATGCTGCTATAAAGAAGTATGAAATTATTGACTGTTAGACGGACTGTGAGTTTCCAGACTTCATACCTTGCCCCTTATCTTAAAGATATGTCACTGCTGTAGGTTTCACTCTTCCTAAAGTTTGGGTCCCTTCCTTTTTACGATGGAGTTGAAACACTTGGTAAATTTATTGTTGTAGCCTTCTGTGTGGTGTTTTGTTTGTACAATTTGTCAAACATTTGGATGGCATAAAAATGTAAGAATCTCTACCATTAAGTGTGTTACCCAAACTGTTGTAAAAATATTATAAGTGTTTTATTTCCATGCATAATTGTAATAACCAACAACTTCACAACATTTCAATAAGAAAATGCACAAAATATCAGACTTTAAGAAACATTTCCAGCTCTGAAAATTAAAACGAGAACAAGAGTCACATGCCTGTGTGAGATGAATGCGATTTTATCAAGGAATGTCAACTCTTCTCTATATATTTTGACTTCAAACACAACGTCTCCTTCAACCCAAAATGTAGCAGCAGAGAAGATGAATTTTGTCCCTTCTGAAGCCTATATCAACAGTTCATTTTTTTAAAATCTGTCATGAATACCAATATTCGAATAAATAAGTCAAATAGAGTCTGTGGTAGTAAGAGTAGATGTGTTTGTATAAAATTATTGTAATATCCCCCATATAAAATTGTAATGTTCCAAGGTAATTTGTACTAGACTATCAATATTCCTCGAAGACAATTTACTAGTTTTAGCTGTGACTCGTTAGCGTTGTAAGTACACTTGATGCTGATATAAAGAAGTATGAAATTATTGATTGTTAGACGGCTGGTGAGTTTGTGGACTTCATACCTTGCCCCTTATCTTAAATATATGCCACTGCTGTAGGCTTCACTCTTCCTAAAGTTTGGGTCCCTTCCTTTTTACGATGGAGTTGAAACACTTGGTAAATTTATTGTTGTAGCCTACTGTGTTGTGTTTTTTTTGTACAATTTGTCAAACATTTGGATGGAATACTACTGTAAGAATATCTACCATTAAGTGTGTTACTCAAACTTTTTTAAAAATATTATAAGTGTTTTATTTCCATACATAATTGTAATAACCAACAACATCACAACATTTCAATAAGAAAATGCACAAAATATCAGACTTGAAGAAATATTTCCAGCTCTGAAAATTATTACAAGAACAAGAGTCACATGCCTGTGTGAGATGAATGCAATTTTCTCAAGGAATGTCAACTCTTCTCTATATATTTTGACTTCAAACACAACGTCTCCTTCAACCCAAAATGTAGCGGCAAAAAAGATGAATTTTGTCCCTTCTGAACCCTATATCAACAGTGCATTTTTTTAAAATCTGTCATGAATACCAATATTCGAATAAACAAGTCAAATAGATTCTGTGGCAGTAAGAGTAGATGAGTTTGTATAAACTTATTGTAATATCCCCCATATAAAATTGTAATGTTCCAAGGTAATTTGTACTAGGCTATCAATATTCCTCGAAGACAATTTACTAGTTTTAGCTCTGACTCGTTAGAGTTGTAAGTACACTTGATGCCGCTAAAAAGAAGTATAAAATTATTGACTGTTAGACGGCCTGTGAGTTTCCGGACTTCATACCTTTCCCCTTAGCTTAAAGATATGTCACTGCTGTAGGTTTCAATCTTCCTAAAGTTTGGGTCCCTTCCTTTTTACGATGGAGTTGAAACACTTGGTAAATTTATTGTTGGAGCCTACTGTGTGGTGTTTTGTTTGTACAATTTGTCAAACATTTGGATGGAATACTACTATAAGAATCTCTACCATTAAGTGTGTTACCCAAACTGTTGTAAAAATATTATAAGTGTTTTATTTCCATGCATAATTGTAATAACCAACAACATCACAACATTGCAATAAGAAAATGCACAAAATATCAAACTTTAAGAAACATTTCCAACTCTGAAAATTATTACGAGAACAAGAGTCACATGCCTGTATGAGATGAATGTGATTTTCTCAAGGATTGTCAACTCTTCTCTATATATTTTGACTTCAAACACAACGTCTCCTTCAACCCAAAATGTAGCAGCAGAGAAGATGAATTTTGTCCCTTCTGAAGCCTATATCAACAGTGCATTTTTTTTAAATCTGTCATGAATACCAATATTCGAATAAATAAGTCAAATAGAGTCTGTGGCAGTAAGAGTAGATGAGTTTGTATAAACTTATTGTAATATCCCCCATATAGAATTGTAATGTTCCAAGGTAAATTTGTACTAGGCTATCAATATTCCTCGAAGACAATTTACTATTTTTAGCTATGACTCGTTAGAGTTGTAAGTACACTTGATGCTGCTGTAAAGAAGTATGAAATTATTGACTGTTAGATGGTCTGCGAGTTTCTGGACTTCGTACCTTGCCCCTTATCTTAAAGATATGTCACTGTTGTAGGTTTCACTCTTCCTAAAGTTTGGGTCCCTTCCTTTTTACGACGGAGTTGAAACACTTGGTAAATTTATTGTTGTAGCCTACTGTGTGGTGTTTTGTTTGTACAATTTGTCAAAAATTTGGATGGCATACTACTGTAAGAATCTCTACCATTAAGTGTGTTACCCAAAATTTTGTAAAAATATCATAAGTGTTTTATTTCCATGCATAATTGTAATAACCAACAACATCACAACATTTCAATAAGAAAATGCACAAAATATCAGACTTTAAGAAACATTTCAAGCTCTGAAAATTATTACGAGAACAAGAGTCAAATGCCTGTGTGAGATGAATGTGATTTTCTTAAGGAATGTCAACTCTTCTATATATATTTTGACTTCAAACACAACGTCTCCTTCAACCCAAAATGTAGCAGCAGAGAAGATGAATTTTGTCCCTTCTGAAGCCTATATCAACAGTGCATTTTTTCTTAAAATCTGTCATGAATACAAATATTCGAATAAATAAGTCAAATAGAGTCTGTGGCAGTAAGAGTAGATGAGTTTGTATAAACTTATTGTAATATTCCCAATATAAAATTTTAATGTTCCAAGGTAATTTGTACTAGGCTATCAATATTCGTCGAAGACAATTTAGTAGTTTTAGCTGTGACTCATTAGAGTTGTAAGTACACTTGATGCTGCTATAAAGAAGTATGAAATTATTGACTAGTAGATGGCTGGTGAGTTTTCGGACTTCATAACTTGCCCCTTAGCTTAAAGATATGTCACTACTGTAGGTTTCACTCTTCCTAAAAGTTTGGGTCCCTCGCTTTTTACGATGGAGTTGAAACACTTGGTAAATTTATTGTTGTAGCCTACTGTGTGGTGTTTTGTTTGTACAATTTGTCAAACATTTGGATGGCATACTACTGTAAGAATATCTACCATTAATTGTGTTACCCAAACCGTTGTAAAAAGATTATAAGTGTTTTATTTCCATACATAATTGTAATAACCAACAACATCACAACATTTCAATAATAAAATGCACAAAAGATCAGACTTTAAGAAACATTACCAGCTCTGAAAATTATTACGAGAATAAGAGTCACATGCCTGTGTCATATGAATGCGATTTTCTCAAGGAATGTCAACTCTTCTCTATATATTTTGATTTCAAACACAACGTCTCCTTCAACCCAAAATGTAGCAGCAGAGAAGATGAATTTTGTCCCTTCTGAAGCCTATATGAACAGTGCATTTTTTTTAAATTTGTCATGAATACCAATATTTGAATAAATAAGTCAAATAGAGTCTATGGCAGTAAGAGTAGATGAGTTTATATAAACTTATTTTAATATCCCCCATATAAAATTGTAATGTTCCAAGGTAATTTGTACTAGGCTATCAATATTCCTCGAAGACAATTTACTATTTTTAGCTGTGACTCATTAGAGTTGTAAGCACACTTAATACTGCTATAAAGAAGTATGAAATTATTGATTGTTAGACGGCCTGTGAGTTTCTAGAATTCATACCTTGCCCCTTAGCTTAAATATATCTCACTAATGTAGGTTTCACTCTTCCTAAAGTTTGGGTCCCTTCCGTTTTACGATGAAGTTGAAACACTTGGTAAATTTATTGATGTAGCCTACTATGTGGTGTTTTGTTTGTACAATTTGCCAAACATTTGGATGGCATACTACTGTAAGAATCTCTACCATTAAGTGTGTTACCGAAACTGTTGTAAAAATATTCTATGTGTTTTATTTCCATGCATAATTGTAATAACCAAAAACATCACAACATTTCAATAAGAAAATGCACAAAATATCAGACTTTAAGAAAAATTTCCAGCTCTGAAAATTATTACGAGAACAAGAGTCACATGCCTGTGCGAGACGAATGTGATTTTCTAAATGAATGTCAACTCTTCTCTATATATTTTGACCTCAAACACAATGTCTCCTTCAAACCAAAATGTCCCTTCTGAAGCCTATATCAACAGTGCATTTTTTTAAAATCTGTCATAAATACAAATATTTGAATAAATAAGTCAAATAGAGTATGTGGCAGTAAGAGTAGATGAGTTTGTATAAACTTATTGTAATATCCCCCATATAAAAATGTAATGTTCCAACGTAATTTGTACTAGGCTATCAATATTCCTCAAAGACAATTTACTAGTTTTAGCTGTGACTCGTTAGAGTTGTAAGTACACTTGATGTTGCTATAAAGAAGTATGAAATTATTGACTGTTTGATGGCCTGTGAGTTTCCGGACTTCATACCTTTCCCATTAGCTTAAATATAGGTCACTGTTGTAGGTTCCACTCTTCCTAAAGTTTGGGTCCCTTCCTTTTTATGATGGAGTTGAAACACTTGGTAAATTTATTGTTGTAGCCTACTGTGTGGTGTTTTGTTTGTACAATTTGTCAAACATTTGGATGGCATACTACTGTAAGAATCTCTACCATTAAGTGTGTTACCCAAACTGTTGTAAAAATATTATAAGTGTTTTATTTCCATGCATAATTGTAATAACCAACAACATCACAACATTTCAATAAAAAAATGCACAAAATATCAGACTTTAAGAAACATTTCCACCTCTGAAAATTATTACAAGAACAAGAGTCACATGCCTATGTGAGATGAATGCGATTTTCTCAAGGAATGTCAACTCTTCTCTATATATTTTGACTACAAACACAACGTCTCCTTCAACCCAAAATGTAGCAGCAGAGAAGATGAATTTTGTCCCTTCTGAAGCCTATATCAACAGTGCATATTTTTTAAATCTATCATGAATAGCAATATCTGAATAAATAAGTCAAATAGAGTCTGTGGTAGTAAGAGTATATGATTTTGTATAAAATTATTGTAATATCCCCCATATAAAATTGTAATTTTCCGACGTAATTTGTACTAGGCTATCAATATTCCTCGAAGACAATTTACTAGTTTTAGCTGTGACTCGTTAGAGTTGTAAGTACACTTGATGCTGCTATAAAGAAGTATGAAATTATTGACTGGTAGACGGCTGGTCAGTTTCCGGACTTCATAACTTGCCTCTTAGCTAAAAGATATGTCACTTCTGTAGGTTTCACTCTTCCTAAAAGTTTGGGTCCCTCGCTTTTTACGATGGAGTTGAAACACTTGGTAAATTTATTGTTGTAGCCTACTGTGTGGTGTTTTGTTTGTACAGTTTGTCAAAGATTTGGATGGCATACTACTGTAAGAATCTCTACCATTAGTTGTGTTACCCACAGTGTTGTAAAAATATTATAAGTGTTTTATTTCCATACATAATTGTAATAACCAACAACATCACAACATTTCAATAATAAAATGCACAGAAGATCAGACTTTAAGAAACATTTCCAGCTCTGAAAATTATTACGAGAATAAGAGTCACATGCCTGTGTGAGATGAATGCGATTTTCTCAAGGAATGTCAACTCTTCTCTATATATTTTGATTTCAAACACAATGTCTCCTTCAACCCAAAATGTAGCAGTAGAGAAGATGAATTTTGTCCCTTCAGAAGCCTATATGAACAGTGCATTTTTTTAAATTTGTCATGAATACCAATATTTGAATAAATAAGTCAAATAGAGTCTGTGGAAGTAAGAGTAGATGAGTTTATATAAACTTATTGTAATATCACCCATATAAAATTGTAAAGTTCCAAGGTAATTTGTACTATTCTATCAATATTCCTCGAAGACAATTTACTATTTTTAGTTGTGACTCGTTAGAGTTGTAAGTACACTTAATACTGCTATAAAGAAGTATGAAATTATTGATTGTTAGACAACCTGTGAGTTTCCAGACTTCATACCTTGCCCCTTAGCTTAAAGATATGTCACTACTGTAGGTTTCACTCTTCTTAAAGTTTGGGTCCCTTCCTTTTTACGATGAAGTTGAAACACTTGGTAAATTTATTGTTGTAGCCTACTGTGTGGTGTTTTGTTTATACAATTTGTCAAACATTTGGATGGCATACTACTGTAAGAATCTCTACCATTAAGTGTGTTACCGAAACTGTTCTAAAAATATTCTAAATGTTTTATTCCCATGCATAATTGTATAACCAACAACATCACAACATTTCAATAAGAAAATGCACAAAATATCAGACTTTAAGAAACATTTCCAGCTCTGAAAATTATTACGAGAACAAGAGTCACATGCATGTGTGATACGAATGTGATTTTCTCAAGGAATGTCAACTCTTCTCTATATATTTTGACTTCAAACACAACGTCTCCTTCAAACCAAAATGTAGCAGCAGAGAAGATGAATTTTGTCCCTTTTGAAGCCTATATCAACAGTGCATTTTTTTAAAATCTGTCATGAATACCAATATTCGAATAAATAAGTCAAATAGAGTCTATGGCAGTAAGAGTAGATGAGTTTGTATAAACTTATTGTAATATCCCCCATATAAAATTGTAATGTTCCAAGGTAATTTATACTAGGCTATCAATATTCCTCAAATACAATTTACTAGTTTTAGCTGTGACTCGTTAGAGTTGTAAGTACACTTGATGCTGCTATAAAGAAGTATGAAATTATTGACTGTTAGATGGCCTGTGAGTTTCCGGACTTCATACCTTGCCCCTTAGCTTAAATATATGTCACTGTTGTAGGTTTCACTCTTCCTAAAGTTTGGGTCCCTTCCTTTTTATGATGGAGTTGAGACACTTGGTAAATTTATTGTTGTAGCCTACTATGTGGTGTTTTGTTTGTACAGTTTGTCAAACATTTGGATGGCATACTACTGTAACAATCTCTACCATTAAGTGTGTTACCCAAACTATTGTAAAAAGATTATAAGTGTTTTATTTCCATGCATAATTGTAATAACCAACAACATCATAACATTTCAATAAGAAAATGCACAAAATATCAGACTTTAAGAAACATTTCCAGCTCTGAAAATTATTACAAGAACAAGAGTCACATGCCTGTGTGAGATGAATGTGATTTTCTCAAGGAATGTCAACTCTTCTCTATATATTTTGACTTCAAACACAACGTCTCCTTCAATCCAAAATGTAGCAGCAGAGAAGATGAATTTTGTCCCTTCTGAAGCGTATATTAGCAGTGCATTTTTTTAAAATCTGTCATGAATACCAATATTTGAATAAATAAGTCAATTAGAGTCTATGGCAGTAAGAGTAGATGAGTTTGTATAAAATTATTGTAATATCCCTCATATAAAATTGTAATGTTCCGAGCTAATTTGTACTAGGCTATCAATATTCCTCGAAGACAATTTACTAGTTTTAGATGTGACTCGTTAGAGTTGTAAGTACACTTGATGCTGCTGTAAAGAAGTATGAAATTATTGACTGTTAGATGGCCTGTGAGTTTCCGGAATTCGTACCTTGCCCCTTAGCTTAAATTTATGTCACTGTTGTAGGTTTCACTCTTCCTAAATTTTGGGTCCCTTCCTTTTTACAATGGAGTTGAAACACTTGGTAAATTTATTGTTCTAGCCTACTGTGTGATGTTTTGTTTGTCCAATTTGTCAAACATTTGGATGGCATAATACTGTAACAATATCTACCATTAAGTGTGTTACCCAAACTGTTGTAAAAATATTACAAGTGTTTTATTTCCATGCGTAATTGTCATAACCAACAACATCACAACATTTCAATAAAAAAATGCACAAAATATCAGACTTTTAGAAAGATTTCCAGCTCTGAAAATTATTAGGAGAAAAAGAGTCACATGCTTGTGTGAGATGAATGTGATTTTCTCAAGGAATGTCAACTCTTCTCTATATATTTTGACATTAAACACAACGTATCCTTCAACCCAAAATGTAGCAGCAGAGAAGATGAATTTTGTCGCTTCTGAAGCCTATATCAACAGTGCATTTTTTTCAAATCTATCATGAATACCAATATTCAAATAAATAAGTCAAATAGACTCTGTGGCAGTAAGAGTAGATGAGTTTGTATAAACTTATTGTAATATACCCCATATAAAATTGTAATGTTCAAAGGTAATTTGTACTAGTTTTAGCTGTGACTCGTTAGAGTTGTAAGTACACTTGATTCTACTATAAATAAGTATGAAATTATTGACTGTTAGATGGCCTGTGAGTTTCTGGACTTCGTACCTTGCCCCTTAGCTTAAAGATATGTCACTGTTGTAGGTTTCACTCTACCTAAAGATTGGGTCCCTTCCTTTTTACGATGGAGTTGAAACACTTCGTAAATTTATTGTTGTAGCCTACTGTGTGGTGTTTTGTTTGTACAATTTTTCAAACATTTGGATGGCATACTACTGTAAGAATCTATACCATTAAGTGTGTTACCCAAACTGTTGTAAAAAGATTATAAGTGTTTTATTTCCATGCATAATTGTAATAACCAACAACATCACAACATTTCAATAAAAAAATGCACAAAATATTAGACATTAAGAAACATTTCTAGCTCTGAAAATTATTACAAGAACAAGAGTCACATGCCTGTGTGAGATGAATGCGATTTTCTCAAGGAATGTCAACTCTTCTCTATATATTTTTACTTCAAACACAACGCCTCCTTCAACCCAAAATGTAGCAGGAGAGAAGATCAATTTTGTCCCTTCTGAAGCCTATATCAACAGTGCATTTTTTTAAAATCCGTCATGAATACCAATATTCGAATAAATAAGTCAAATAGAGTCTGTGGCAGTAAGAGTAGATGAGTTTGTATAAACTTATTGTAATATCCCCCATATAAAATTGTAATGTTCCAAGGTAATTTGTACTAGGCTATCAATATTCCTTGAAGAGAATTTATTATTTTTAGCTGTGACTCGTTAGAGTTGTAAGTACACTTGATGCTGCTATAAAGAGGTATGAAATTATTGACTGTTAGACGGCCTGTGAGTTTCTGGACTTCATACCTTTCCCCTTAGCTTAAAGATATGTCACTAATGTAGGTTTCACTCTTCCTAAAGTTTGGGTCCCTTCCTTTTTACGATGAAGTTGAAACACTTGGTAAATTTATTGTTGTAGCCTACTGTGTGGTGTTTTGTTTTTACAATTTGTCAAACATTTGGATGGCATACTACTATAAGAATCTCTACCATTAAGTGTGTTACCGAAACTGTTGTAAAAATACTCTAAGTGTTTTATTTCCATGCATAATTGTAATAACCAACAACATCACAACATTTCAATAAGAAAATGCACAAAATATCAGAATTTACGAAACATTTCCAGCTCTGAAAATTATTACGAGAACAAGAGTCACATGCCTGTGTGAGACGAATGTGATTTTCTCAAGGAATGTCAACTCTTCTTTATATATTTTTATTTCAAACACAACGTCTCCTTCAAACCAAAATGTAGCAGCAGAGAAGATGAATTTTGTCCCTTCTGAAGCCTATATCAACGGTGCATTTTTTTAAAATCTGTCATGAATACCAATATTCGAATAAATAAGTCAAATAGAGTCTGTGGGAGTAAGAGTAGATGAGTTTGTATAAACTTATTGTAATATCCCCCATATAAAATTGTAATGTTCCATGGTAATTTGTACTAGGCTATCAATATTCCTCGAAGACAATTTACTAGTTTTAGCTGTGACTCGTTAGAGTTGTAAGTACACTTGATGCTGCTATAAAGAAGTATGAAATTATTGACTGTTAGATGGCTCGTGAGTTTCCACACTTCATACCTTTCCCCTTAGCTTAAATATTTGTCACTGCTGTAGGTTTCCCTCTTCCTAAAGTTTGGGTCCCTTCCTTTTTATGATGGAGTTGAAACACTTGGTAAATTTATTGTTGTAGCCTACAGTGTGGTGTTTTTTTGGTACAATTTGTCAAACATTTGGATGGCATACTATTGTAAGAATCTCTACCATTAAGTGTGTTACCCAAACTGTTGTAAAGAGATTATAAGTGTTTTATTTCCATGCATAATTCTAATAACCAACAACATCACAACATTTCAATAAGAAAATGCACAAAATATCAGACTTTAAGAAACATTTCCAGCACTGAAAATTATTACAAGAACAAGAGTCACATGCCTCTGTGAGATGAATGCGATTTTCTCAAGGAATGTCAACTCTTCTCTATATTTTTTGACTTCAAACAAAACGTCTCCTTCAAGCCAAAATGTAGCAGCAGAGAAGATGAATTTTGTCCCTTCTGAAGCCTATATCAACAGTGATTTTTTTTTAAATCTTTCATGAATACCAATATTTGAATAAATAAGTCAAATAGAGTCTGTGGCAATAAGAGCAGATGAGTTTGTAAAAACTTATTGTAATATCCACCATATAAAATTGTAATGTTCCATGGTAATTTGTACTAGGCTATCAATATTCCTCGAAGACAATTTACTAGTTTTAGCTGTGACTCATTAGAGTTGTAAGTACACTTGATGTTGCTATAAAAAGTATGAAATTATTGACTGTTAGATGGCCTGTGAGTTTCCGAACTTTGCACCTTGCCCCTTAGCCTAAATTTATGCCACTGTTGTAGGTTTCACTCTTCCTAAAGTTTGGGTCCCTTCCTTTTTACGATGGAGTTGAAACACTTGGTAAATTTATTGTTGTATCCTACTGTGTGGTGTTTTGTTTGTACAATTTGTCAAACATTTGGATGGCATACTACTGTAAGAATCTCTACCATTAAGTGTGTTAGCCAAATTGTTGTAAAAATATTACAAGTGTTTTATTTCCATGCATACTTGTAATAACCAACAACATCACAACATTTCAATAAGAAAATGCTCAAAATATCAGACTTTTAGAAACATTTCCAGCTCTGAAAATTATTACGAGAAAAAGAGTCACATGGCTGTGTGAGATGAATGCGATTTTATCAAGGAATGTCAACTCTTATCTATATATTTTGACTTCAAACACAACGTCTCCTTCAACCCAAAATGTAGCAGCAGAGAAGATGAATTTTGTCCGTTCTGAAGCCTATATCAACAGTGCATTTTTTTTAAATCTGTCATGAATACCAATATTCGAATAAATAAGTCAAATAGAGTCTGTGGCAGTAAGAGTAGATGAGTTTGTATAAACTTATTGTAATATCCCCCATATAAAATTTAAATGTTCCAAGGTAATTTGTACTAGGCTATCATTATTCCTCGAAGACAATTTACTAGTTTTAGCTGTGACTCGTTAGAGTTGTAAGTACACTTGATGCTGCTATAAAGAAGTATGAAATTATTGACTGTTAGACGGCCTATGAGTTTCCGGACTTCATACCTTGCCCCTTAGCTTTAAGATATGTCACTGCTGTAGGTTTCACTCTTCCTAAAGTTTGGGTCCCTTCCTTTTTACGATGGAATTGAAACACTTGGTAAATTTATTGTTGTAGCCTACTGTGTGGTGTTTTGTTTGTAGAATTTGTCAAACATTTGGATGGCATACTATTGTAAGAATCTCTACCATTAAGTGTGTTACCCAAACTGTTGTAAAAAGATTATAAGTGTTTTATTTCCATGCATAATTCTAATAACCAACAACATCACAACATTTCAATAAGAAAATGCACAAAATATTAGACTTTAAGAAACATTTCGAGCTCTGAAAATTATTACAAGAATAAGAGTCA
Source organism: Pseudotsuga menziesii (assembly GCA_001517045.1). NCBI lineage: Eukaryota > Viridiplantae > Streptophyta > Pinopsida > Pinales > Pinaceae > Pseudotsuga > Pseudotsuga menziesii. The sequence goes on from LPNX011049806.1 coordinate 375,189, forward strand.
CATGCCTGTGTGAGATGAATGCGATTTTCTCAAGGAATGTCAACTCTTCTCTATATATTTTGACTTCAAACACAACGTCTCCTTCAAGCCAAAATGTAGCAGCAGAGGAGATGAATTTTGTCCCTTCTGAAGCCTATATCAACAGTGAATTTTTTTTAAATCTGTCATGAATACCAATATTTGAATAAATAAGTCAAATAGAGTCTGTGGCAATAAGAGTAGATGAGTTTGTATAAACTTATTGTAATATCCACCATATAAAATTGTAATGTTCCATGGTAATTTGTACTAGGCTATCAATATTCCTCGAAGACAATTTACTAGTTTTAGCTGTGACTCATTAGAGTTGTAAGTACACTTGATGTTGCTATGAAAAGTATGAAATTATTGACTGTTAGATGGCCTGTGAGTTTCCGAACTTCGTACCTTTCCCCTTAGCCTAAATTTATGCCACTGTTGTAGGTTTCACTCTTCCTAAAGTTTGGGTCCCTTCCTTTTTACGATGGAGTTGAAACACTTGGTAAATTTATTGTTGTAGCCTACTGTGTGGTGTTTTGTTTGTACAATTTGTCAAACATTTGGATGGCATAATACTATAAGAATCTCTACCATTAAGTCTGTTAGCCAAATTGTTGTAAAAATATTACAAGTGTTTTATTTCCATGCATAATTGTAATAACCAACAACATCACAACATTTCAATAAGAAAATGCTCAAAATATCAGACTTTTAGAAACATTTCCAGCTCTGAAAATTATTACGAGAAAAAGAGTCACATGGCTGTGTGAGATGAATGCGATTTTATCAAGGAATGTCAACTCTTATCTATATATTTTGACTTCAAACACAACGTCTCCTTCAACCCAAAATGTAGCAGCAGAGAAGATGAATTTTGTCCCTTCTGAAGCCTATATCAACAGTGCATTTTTTTTAAATTTGTCATGAATACCAATATTCAAATAAATAAGTCAAATAGAGTCTGTGGTAGTAAGAGTAGATGAGTTTGTATAAAATTATTGTAATATCCCCCATATAAAATTGTAATGTTCCAAGGTAATTTGTACTAGGCTATCATTATTCCTCGAAGACAATTTACTAGTTTTAGCTGTGACTCGTTAGAGTTGTAAGTACACTTGATGCTGCTATAAAGAAGTATGAAATTATTGACTGTTAGATGGCCTGTGAGTTTCCGGACTTCATACCTTGCCCCTTATCTTTAAGATATGTCACTGCTGTAGGTTTCACTCTTCCTAAAGTTTGGGTCCCTTCCTTTTTACGATGGAGTTGAAACACTTGGTAAATTTATTGCTGTAGCCTACTGTGTGGTGTTTTGTTTGTACAATTTGTCAAACATTTGGATGGCATACTATTGTAAGAATCTCTACCATTAATTGTGTTACCCAAACTGTTGTAAAAATATTATAAGTGTTTTATTTCCATGCATAATTGTAATAACCAACAACATCACAACATTTCAATAAGAAAATGCACAAAATATCAGACTTTAAGAAACATTTCCACCTCTGAAAATTATTATGGGAACAAGAGTCACATGCCTGTGTGAGATGAATGCGATTTTCTCAAGGAATGTCAAATTTTCTCTATATATTTTGAATTCAAACACAATGTCTCCTTTAACCCAAAATGTAGCAGCAGAGAAGATGAATTGTGTCCCTTCTGAAGCCTATATGAACAGTGCATTATCTTGTTCTTGTAGCAGCTATTTTGACAAATACAACTCTGATGGAAGTGTCTTAGGAATAGAGAGTGATGGAATTAATTTCATATTCAGATAGTAGTGAACAAGAGTGGATATCTATGCCTGGGGATGTGTTCTTCTCCTCTACCACAAATTTCGCAAAACCACAACATGTTATTTTCCCCACAGAACAAAATGACTTCATATATTTCTCTGAGATGGAAGATGAATGGTATTTAGTCACTACTGGTGTGCCTCCTTCCACAAAATACTTTCCAAACCAAGTGTGTCTCACTCTAAAACATCAACAAAATGCTTGAAAGATGGTAAGATCTTCCAAGTAAAGAGGAATTGAAGAGGAATTATGATGAAACTTGGGAAGAAATCCTTTAGCAATTCCTAACAACTCATGAATATTTGTTTCTACTACAAGGTGAAGCATAGACTATATGTCTATGAGGAAAAATCCTAGTAATCATATGAATACTTGACAGAGTAAAAGTGTTTAAAGATGACAAAATATGTAAGGAAACTTAGATGACCTAATGAGATATTGAGTATAAACAGATTCGTTGAGCATATTTATAAGTGTGTTGGGAAGTCTAGCAAAGCTTGTTGAAATCTTGAAGAAATAATGTTAAAATAAAAGTGTTATCAAGAGTACCTCTCTATATTGGCAATGAATTGAGAGTTTAAGGACTGTTTGAAATAGACCTTATTCACTTTGCAATAGGGAATCTTCTCATTATCAAAAGCATTGTGACATTTTCTAGGAGTGACTATCATAGGACCCAAAAAAGACTGGATTATGTATAGAGGAGTTTGTAATCGCAGGCATAAGCTAGGAAAATGTAAAGTGTACAAGAAGAACAACAATGATGAAGATCGTTAACAAAGGAAGCATGAACACAGGGGGGATATGATCAAAAAGTCAAAATTCCTGAGCAAAGTTAGTAGACGGAGAAAAGTATGCATCTAGATATTATGAAAAAATTAGAGTTTAATGCATCTAGATCAATTCAAAAACCCTACTATCAAAGTCAATACAATTCATTTCACGCCTTCATATATATAATAGAAAAAGGGGGAAATAAAACATGCTGGTCATAAAATATTGATGGAAATGCATAAGCAGCAACCATATTTAGATTATTACAGGTAGAATTTAATATAGCAGCAGGACCAACAACTACCTGAAAAATATAAACAAGCATAAATAAGGCAATAATACCTTTCAAATATCCATAAATTATCTCAGGCATCTCAATGTTGCTTGAGCGATCATCACAAATAAAGGAGTTCTTACCCACAAATGCAGAACAACAGAGAAGGCACTCCATGGGAAGGCATCCGAAACCTTCAAACCACATGCTCTCCCAGCAAATCACAGGCTCTTATAGCTAAAGAAAGAATATTTACCAGTTAATTGCAAATGTTGAACACCACATAAACTAGGTTTCAAATCACAAGCTCTCACAGCAAATCACAAGCTCTCGCGGCTGATGAAAAGACCTACCAGAAACTGAAAGAGGAGGAAATTAGGTACATCTGATTGGAAATTAAGAACTCAAGACAAAACCTTAACAATGAAAAACGGATGGAGGGGCTATCCATACTCTTTTTTACAAGTGTTTGTTCACCAGACTACTTGGATAATCCTTTTTCCAAGTTAGCATAATCTTTTTCTTGCATTTGAGCAATTTCTGAAGCAATTTCAGAGTTCTAGGGTTATACACAAATTTTAATTAAAAAAAAGGGTGATCAAATTCAACCGAAAAAAACATTACAAAATCATACCAAAGAGAAATTGTTCCAATTACAAAAATAACAAGCAAAAGAACATTACAAGACTAAATTGGCCTATTGAAACGTACCTTGAGATCTATTCATACAGTCCAGAAACAAGACCAAGAAGATCAAGCTTCATTTAAAGCAGATTCACCCCTCATTGTTAATCCCTCTGTGCTATGATTAATTCCAAGATTATTTGGCACTCTAACAGTAACTAGTACCCAAAATGATATCATCATCTGATTCCTAAGTCATAACCCCAAGGGATCCATTATATCCCTGCCTTCTTACAACTCAAAGTCGTCTTCCAGCTTCAATGTTTGGGAAACAACCTTCTCTTCATAATCGTCGACCACCAAATAGGGATTGTGCTCAATCAGACGGAACCTGTAACCAGTGAACACATAGAATGAAAGGGTTACCAATTCTCCAACCATGACACTAGTCCAAACATACCGGGTAAGCAGTTATGGTGATCAGAGCATAAACTATAACGCGAGTGAAGTAAATATAGGAGACCACCACAATGTAATATTGTCTGAATAGAGTCAGCTTCATCAGATTCACAACTGCCTTACTGTGAGTATGTGAAGCCTGGTGCAAATTATTTATAGACCAGATAATGGGGAACAAGAAAGCACAACAACAGATCATGTAAACTAGGAGAAACACCTGGTTCTAGGCAAGCCAATCCTTGGCATACGGCCCAGTCTCATCGATCACCACAGTAGTAATATTGTCTAAGACTTGCAAGGGAATGAAAACAATGAGAAATTTCTTCTCCTTGCCTTGCAAGTAGGGTTTAAAGAAGGACCATCCGGTGCCAATCAAGACAATCAGGGTAAAAAGCATAATTCCCTTCAGAAAACTAAAAATATAAAATAGATCATCCCATCCATGGGTTTTTTCAGTTCTCTTAATGAAATACTTGTTCTCTTCCTCGCAGAGTATATTTAGAGCTTTCAAATAGAAAAGGGCGGCCATGAATACATGGGTCCGGTAGGTCGTAAGGCAGTTTTTCATAACCACATAGATCCAAACCCCAACCAGCGCAATAGATATCAAAGACAGTGAAAAAAAGATTCAACGGAAGGGTTTCACCGGCCGAAAGATAATGCCTAGTGCCATCACCACCCCCCTCAAGATTATAAATAACTGTAGTTACATCCATTGAAACCACGATGTCACAAATACAATTGGAAAATACCATAGTAAACTGGTTTGCTTCGAGCTCTTTGAAAGTTTTGTTTAAGGGAAATGAATTCTCCAAATCCTTAAATGTAAGGAGGGGTGTGATGAGCTTACTCTCGAGTACACAGCGAATTTCTCCATGTTCCAGATCTTGCAAGACGTGAAGCCGGACATCTCTGGTGCTCAGGAAGAACACCATGGACTCCAGGTCAATATCATTCTCCTTGATGGCCTTGTACAAGGAATCCTTCACATAGATTTCCAGGAGGCCTTTGTGTGTGAACCCGAATTCCTCGAAGGGAATGATGAAATGGTAGTCGAATCGAATCTCTGAATGTCAGATTTCAGCTGAACAAAAGGGAAAGAACCCCTAAAAAATACCATTATTTCCATTGCAGAAACCCTTGAATTGGACTCCATCCTGAAGATCTGAGATGAATATTTCATTGCATTGTAGTAGCGCCCTGGTAATCACCAAAATGCCACGCGGAGGGAAGAGCACAGGGAAAAATGGCCATAAATTGAAACACACCTTGTGCCATTGAAGCCTTGAACAGGGTCACCTTGGGCTTTAGCTTGAGTGAAATGTAAGATTGTTCTACATTGGCACCCACCACTTCAAGTTGGCGCCAAAACCCAAATTGTGAAACTACACTAACATGATAGAATGAAATTTGTATTTGTTTAACTTGAATTCTATTATATTTGTATTTGCTTAACTTAATTTTTTTATATATATTAATAGTATATAATAAAAAATTACTTATCATAAATATATTTGTTTAACTTAATTTTTTTATATGTATTAATAGTATATAATAAAAATAACTTAGCATATTTTTCTAAACTTTTATATCTATTATTAGTATATAATAAAAAATACTTAGTAACATTTTTTTAATTTATAATGTAAATAGTTTAATAATTAATATTATTTATAAATAAAATATTTAAAAACAAATGTATATAGGTATATTTGTATAGTTATTTTCAAATATATAAGTAATAGCTCACCGCTAGGACATTGTCATAGTTAATTTGGTGTTAACAATGGAGTTGTAACACATGAGGCTCTGCAATTTACCAAGTTCTAGGGTGTCTATGAATCAATTTGTAGTCTTAGAATTTAGTAAAATATACAACATTGTCAAAATTGTAATTTTTCATTGCCGAACTGATCCACAACTAAAAATGACCAAATAAATGACCAATTGTTATGTGGTCATTTTTTTCTAGATACCCTGTGACCAAAATTGGTCATTTATCTTGGTCTTTTTTAGTTTAGTTTTATCATGTGACCAAAATTGGTCATTTATCTTGGTCTTTTTTAGTTAGCTTGCTTAAATTTATCAATTTTGGTCATTTATCCCTTGAAAAAAATTGTGGTGACCAAAATTTTTGGTCTCTTGGTCACTAATCTCTCATTTTGCACTAGTGTACTCATGGAGAAGTTGGGTCACTTTGCTTACCGTTTCTTCATCCTAATAATCTCCAATGGTAGCATACTTAGGCATTTCTTCTGACCCAATGTTTACTTGCCTTGTCTTCAAGGGCTGAGTCACTTCTGGTGCTTCGACTACTGGTCCATGTACTTCGCAGTGTCCTTTTGACTCAGGAATGTTTATGTTGCACGAGTCATCATCCTCGTCAATTGCGAGGTTATAGAATTCTACTGCATTGACTTCTTGTTCTTTCCAATCAGGTTGGTACTTGGCTATTTCTTTACCATCAAACACCTTAGTGTGGATCAGCATAACAGCTGCGTCCAAAGCAGGACAAACCTCATTAATAGAAAATGTCAGCACAAAACTATCAACAAGACTATCCCAACTTATAGTACCATGGCAAAGCTCCACCTCTATATACCAATTCTTCGCGACAGGTTCTAGGGTGTGCACAAACCGATGTACCCATTCTTCACAAGGGACATGCTTCCATGCTTCATAACACTGTTCCAAATGTTATTGAAGGCTAGTATGACCATTAAACCTACTTCGCACCTCCCGAGGTTGATCCATGAATCTGAGGCAAAGAATATTTTGATAAGCTTCCCAACTATGGATGTACTTCTTATGACCATTCCACCATCTGGCAGCTGTGGCTCTGAATGCTGAACCTAGAGTCTCCATTTTCTGTGAATCTGGTACCTGCTCTGAGAATTGCAAAATAAACTCTTCGAGGTCTGTCAAGCCATCAAAAATAGGTAAGACTCTTGTGTGTGAGCCAAGCCATCTGAGAGACTTAGTAATTATTGCACATCGATGTCCATGTAGCTCATAAAGTCTATGCTGCCAATTCTCTAAACCTTCATCTGAATCAGTCATGCAAGAACTGTCACACTTCCAATCCATTATACCTTCAGTAGTAGGGTTAACATAGTCTTCTTCTTTAGCTGTGATGTTGTAGATATGATCCAGAATATCCTGATCTTCATCTCTTACTAGTTCTGTGTACCTTTCTCCTTGAGAAGGGTCCAAGGGGACTATGACTCTCAAGCCTTTTCCTTCAAAATTCATCTATCTGTTCTTAAGATTGATTACTGTAGAATTCTCTATTGCCCATTCAATTCCTAGCAAAGCTGGATAGGGGTTGCTATCATCAATTATTTCTATGACTTCAAAATATGCTAAGGTACTGACTCCATGAATGTCTACTGGGACGCTAGAGAATCTTCCTAGGGGAACAATATTCTGCTGATTGGCTAATCTCAACTGTATAGGGGACCATTCAAGGGTAGGTTTTCCCATTTTTTCCCATGTCTTCTTAGTTAAGACATTGACTTCTGATCCCAGGTCTAGAATGATATCAGTCATGTCATACTCTCCTATCTGAGCATGCAATCTCATTTCTCTTCTAGTTCTTCTAACTCTATTGATAGTTTTTTCTTTTCCAGAGCTTCGTTGAGGTTCGCAAGAAGCAATAACTTTCTGTAACTCATTTAAAGCATTCTTATTTCGTAAGAGCTTCATACAACTATGTAAAAATGCCGACAGTGTACTTACTTTATCTGTCAAAGCTTCTTGAGATTGTGACTGCTGTTGATACTGCTGCGCAGGTGCTACGGCTGTGCTCGGATCAGCAAAGTATTTTTTGGCTTCCATAAATGTTTCTTTTTCTCTTCCCACATCGAAGGTTGGAAATTTCTCTGGGGTCTTACGAACCCAAGCCTCGTCAGGATATTTCTCCTTATTCTGCACTTGTGTCATAGCTCCACTCCTTGTAACAACATTAATGGCTGGGATAGGTCTTTGTTCTATAGTAATCATCTAAATATTCTGAGGAGGAGCACTATTTCTTTCTTGTATCTTGGCTATCAGCTGTGGGCATTGCTCAATGACATGATCTACTGCTCTGCAATATCGACATGTCGTAGTTGGGTTCCGACAGTCTCTAGCTAGATGTCTTGCCTGATTATAGTTATAGCACACAACCTGGCCTCGACCTCTTCCAGGAATACCACCATGACCACGACCTCCAAAAGTACCTTGACCTGATGTACTACCACGGTAACCATATCCATAATTGCCTTGTGCATCGCTTTGTACCCTATAAGCATCATATGTTCGCTCTCTCATAAGGTCAAAGCTACGACATTCCTCTTTGTTGTGTCCAACTAACTTACAGAACTTGCAATAGGGATTCTTAGGTGCTTGTACATATCTTTGTAGAAGATAGTAGTCTTTAGGTCGATGCTGGCCAGTTGTTCTACAAATATCACAATATAGAACATTAGGGTTAAATGGGTTTGGCGCACCAGTATTCAGGTAATTTCTTAACGCAGGACATTGTTCCATGTCATGACCTTCTGTCCTACATCGTGTACACCACACCTCTTCACGAATATATTTCCCTTTTTTCATGTCCCGCAACTCTAAAGCCATTTCTGCTAACTGCACTTGTATTTGGGCTATGCCAGAATTATCTTCGACAGGAGCTGTCTCCAGTTTCATGGCAATCTCCAAAGCATCTTGCTGATCAGCAACCTTCTGTTGCATGAGTGGCATTCTGATATGAGGTAATAAGGCTGCAATGAACCATTCTTTATGCTGCGCTGGTCCAATAGTGAAACTAACTTGATCTAGCAGAAGTTTGAACCTCTAATCAAAGTCCCAAACTGATCCACCTCGTCTCTGTTGAATCTCTTTCAATTCAGTTATACACTGCGATTCTGATTTAGGCTTCTTGAACTCTTTGATCATTGCTGACCGTTAAGGCGCGCGCCCCAACACCTACCACATTGTCGAGGACCAAAGCCACTGTATTGATTGCGGTAGAATCAATCCCTGTAACTTTGGGACTATGTCCAAGGATGATGCAATCCTACCACATTCTCAAGGACTGAAGCCACTAGATTGATTACGGGAGAATCAGCCCCTATCACTTTAGGACTATGTCCAAGGATGATGCAATCCTACCACATTCTTGAGGACTGAAGCCACCGGATTGATTACGGGAGAATCAGTCCCTATCACTTTAGGACTATGTCCAAGGATGATGCAATCCTACCACATTCTAGAGGACTGAAGCCATCATATTGATTACGGGAGAATCAGTCCCTATCACTTTAGGACGATGTCCAAGGATGATGCAATCCTACCACATTCTCGAGGACTGAGGTCACCGGATCTATTATGGACAGATGTCTCGAAATGATACAATCCCTATTCATTCTCGAAGACCGAGGTCTTTGTATTACTTTAGGGAAAGTGCCCAGGGATTATACAATCCCACCACGTTCTCGAGGACCGAGGTCACCGGATCTATTGTGGACAGATGTCCTGAGATGATACAATCCCTCTTCATTCCCGAGGACCGAGGTCTCCGGATCACTTTAGGGAAAATGTCCAGGGATGATACAATCCCACTGCAACATTACTACTCCCCCTTTCGAGGAAGGTCTTTCTGAACAACACCAATCTTGTCTCAAAAGTGTTTGAACTCTACTCGAGGCAGAGGCTTCGTCAGTACATCATCATCCAAACCATCATCATCTACATCTTCAGTATCTGAATACTGATCTATCACCATCTGTATCTCTAGTAGGTGAATACTAAAAGCATCATCATCTATATCTTCGGTATAGAAATACTGAAAGCATCATCATCTCTATATTTAGTATAGAAATACGGAATCACCATCATCTATATCTACAGTATGTAAATACTGAAATATCATCTAGATCTTCAGTATGGGAATACTGAAATCATCATCATCTATATATTTAGTATGGGAATACTGAAACATCATCATCTCTATATTCAGTATAGAAATACTGAATCACCATCATCTGCATCTTATCTTGTATGTAGAAATACCGGATTTCTATGTGTTACGTCGAAGAACAGGGTTCTTTGTCAACACAACTATGGTTATCAGATAGAATCATTGTAGTATCCATTTTCAGGTCAAAGAGACCTGATATCAGCTTCTGAAGCCATATGTCTTCACAACTTAGTAGAGCAATCTGCTATGTATTCTGCTTCAACCGTGCTAAGAGAAACACTGGACTGTTTCCTGCTAAACCATGAACTCATAGCAGACCTCAAACAAAAGCATCTACCTGATGTGATTTTCCTGTCTGAGATACTTTCAGCCCAATATGTATCTATGTAGCCATACAATCTATACTCATGGCTACCATCATAGTATAGACCAAAGTCTATAGTCCCTTTCAGATATCTCATCACATGTTTTGCAGCTACTAGGTGAACCCGTCTTGGTTGAACAAGATATTGACTTAAGGTGTTCACAGCAAAACAAATGTCTAGTCTGGTATTTTTTAAGTACATCAATGACCCAATGATCTGTCTGTAGTGAGTCACATCGCTAACTCTAATGAGTCATCAACTAACAGCTTCAGGATGGAGTCCATGGGTGTGGCCATGACTTTGCATTCCAACATATTGAATCTCTTCAATATCTCTATACTTTCCCCGGTTGAGAAATATTCCTTCTGAACTTTGCCATACTCCCAGACCTAGGAAATAATGCATTAACCCAAGGTCTTTCATCTCAAATTCTTCTGTTAGTTTCTTCTTACTTTCCATGATCTGTTTCTCATTCCCTGTCAAGAATAAGTCATCCACATATAGTAATAGAATGATAGGTTCATCTTCTACAACCTTGTAGGAAAGGTTAGGATAAACTTTACTCTTGGCAAAGCCCATGCTCATCAAGAAACTATCTATTCTTCCATACCAAGCTCTGGGAGCTTGCTTCAGGCCATAGAGGGCCTTCTTCAACGTGCATACTTGATTCCATCTGTCTTCAACTTCAAATCCTTGTGACTATTCAATGTAAAACTCTTCCTCAATCATACCATTAAGGAAGGCTTGTCTTTACTTCATCATGGAAGAAACTACCATGATAGTTTTGAAGGAAGTGTACCTTGCTTCCTGGAGTAAGTGTCTATTCAGAATTAACTCCCTCTTTCTGATAGAAACCTCTAGCCACAAGTCTTACCTTACTTCTATCAGCAACATATCTTATCTTGGAAATCCATTTGGAAGATACCACATTCTTGCTTTCTGGTTTGAGTACTATATCCCAAACATCATTCTAGTATCATAACATCTTCTATGAGTTTGTCTTCTCAGGTCATCAACATATCCTAGTCTTCTGCATTCAACCTTGAAGGTTGGAACCCACTTTACTCTTGGTAAAGTCTTGATCCATCATGAAGCTATCCATCATGTCATACCATGTCGAACTCAGATATAATTTTCTGTAGTCACTCCCCATAAAGTGGAGTATCATCTTCCCTCTTCATTCTGTATAGGTGGTTCTATGCTTGATATATACTGGTCAATAGAGTATGTCAAGTCATAGTCTATTCTTTCTAAGGAATATCATGAACCTTGCTTTGTACACTTGTTCTTGTAGATCCATATGGAAGATACTACGTACTTCCCTTTATGTCTCGAAATCATATCGTGTACATAATTCCCCATGATCAACTGTTATTATTAAATTTTTGTTTTTGATCATAGCTTCTTTCATAGCATTTTTTTCTTACTCTTGAGTTATCTCTTCTACCCATGGTGGTATTCATCCTTCAAGGTGGATCTACCGCTTTCTAAATCTCTTTCTTCCGTCATGGTGTCTCTGAACCTGTGAGCTTCAGATTCATGTTTATTGGAGTGAATCTTGAATTGTCATCACTTGTTCTTCGGAACAAGTCTCATCCTTCTTTTCTTGTAGGAGGTTGTATAGGACCTTTCCTACAATTCAAATGCACCAGTTTCATGGTTAGAACTATTTCATAAAACATATGCATAACGACAAATTCTTATGCATCATGCAACTATTTAGTCAATACAACATTCATCCATATCTCACATAAACTTTCTATATTCCTTCCATCTCTACCATGACATTATTGAGATTGTGCACTAATCCAATATGTCAGTAAAGAGGTTTGATAAGTAGCAATGGAGAGTTGTATAGCACCATGAGCTACTTACCCATAACACATCAACTGAATATAATCAAATGTTAACAAAACAATATCATGAAATGACAATTGAATACTTATCTTTTATTTTTTTTGTGGGTAGACTCCATCTTGATCATTCTTCTTTATCGTCTTCTTCATTCATGAAATCATCATTTCTTATCCAAATGACAAGAATTGACTTCTTCATATTCCTCATCACTTGAGGGATCTTCTTTGAATGGTGAGAGCTTGATCTTCAATTGCTCACATCTTCTTCTTATCTTCTTATGAGTCGAGCTGAAAGCAATTAATTCCTTATGGCATACATTATTTGCATGAATCCCATGATCCTGGGAGGCCATTCAAGGTGGCTATCACCACTTCTTCATTCTCCACTTCTTCTTCTACTGCTTCAAGTTGTTCTACATTCTGGATCTTCACATTCTTCAATTGTTTTCTCAAAGCCATCTTCTGATTTAAGTTCTTATCTTCAAATAGTTTGATCAAGGAATCAAACATCTTCGGTGTCTCTAGGGAAGACACTTTTGGTACAATTTGATCCGTGATTGAATCAACAATGATCTTCTTGGCCTTGATCAAGTTCTTCTTGTGTAAGGCTTCGAGCCTCATCTCCATATGGAACTGGAACCTCTCTACTTATGTAGGTGTCCAATTCATTTTCTTTAGAGAGATCAAATAATTCCATGCTTGGAAGTTGTTAACTTTACCAAGCTTATCATCAAGCTGATGTGATATATCACTTTGAAATGAGAACTTCAAATGCAAATAGCAAAAGATTAGATCTTACCGATTTGAGGTGTCCATCCTGCTTCCAGAGCTAGTTGATTTAGGGTTTGTCAGAGAAACCCTAATTTTAAAAACTTGGAATCTTTAAGATATAATTATATATAAAGAAATATATCTTCATATGGAGCTTTCTAATGTACTCCTTTTCTAAAAACAGTGGAGGGAAGCTCCCAGAACAGGAAGCCCTAGTTTTCCAATTTCTTCTGCAGAATTGCCTGTCACTGTTTCTATGATATCGCTGAAGTTACTGCTCCTATGTGTCAAAAATTTCTCACTGAGGTAACCCCACATGTCTATGATCCAAAACCATAGGTTTGATCAGAATTTGTTTCACAAATTGGTATTTATGATCCTTTTCCCACGGTGACCTGTTACAGGACTGTTCAGAATAGCGAAGTTGTACGGACTGCCACATGTCACTGTTTGATCTTCTAGTTCTAAAATTTGGACCACAGAAATTAAATTTTGTGATATTTTTGAAACATCTTCAGGAATTCAATTTGGACCTTTGTAGCCCAAGATATAGCAATTTTCCCCAAGTTTCCTGTTTAGGGATGAATTCTAGAAGAGGTTAGAACCCTAACTTGGAGGGAACATATCTCCCAAAATCTAGAACATATAAGGCTGAATGTTGGACACAATGTACATCAGGATTTTATATTTTGTCTCTAAAATTTTCAGCTCCTGATCCTTTTCCAATCTCAGGATATAGTGAACGTACCAAAACTTAGCAGTTTTAGTATTTAGGGTTTTTCTAGCTTGGGGTCAAACTAGGGTTTGAATTTCCTGGAGTTTCACCCAACCAAAAAACTTGATCCAGGTCTCTAGACTTTGATTTCGATGAGGAGAGAAATCCTATGCTATGCTCACTCAAAAATTCTTCTTCTGCAAGAAGCCCTAATTTCCCGCACTGAAAACTGAAAATGCTTGGAATCGAATTTCGCTTCGACAGAAAGATGCGCCCTTCAATGGAGAGTCAGCCTAGCCTTCTTTTGTTGATCAATTGTGGAGAGAGAACCAAAAAGTAAGAAGCCCTATATTCTGTAGTTGCACAATGTCTTCTTTTCAGGGTTGCTCTGATACCATGTTAAATTTTCATATGCTTAGCTAGGACATCAGTATTTCATTTCATTTTCATGACAAAAGCATATAAACAGGATCACTGAAAGATAGAAAAGCACAACCATTAAAAAAGGAACACAAATATTTATCCTGGGAAAACCCTAAAGGGAAAAACCCAGCAAAAGCTTCCTCAATATAGATGCCCCAAAAAGATAAAAGATAAAAACAGCAAGGAGATCAAAGCTTGATCCTCCTCCTTCTCCAGCTACTTCTCTTCTCCACTAATGCACTACACAAGTGAGAGTGTGTGTGTCTCAAATGAGGAGCACTCCACCTCTATTTATATTCATCCATTCACTTAAGTTAACTCATTTGACATGTAGGCTCGAGTTAAATCATGTAGGCTCAAGCTACACATGTAGGCTCAAGTAACCACACTGGGGTACTGATGACCCACCTTTACAATTATAGGGGACTACCTCATGACTCTTATTAGTTCTTCCGATTAGGAACATCGAGGTACAATGTAATACAAGTGGTTCTCCCTGTAGGACCATCGGGGACCACAAAAAGATACATATAGAATATTCTTCAAAGTTACAATATTTCAACATCGTCAACACATCAGCTATCTTTTCATCCATCATAACATACTGGAGCTTCACTGCTCCCCTCTGCACGATATCCCTGATATATTGATACTTGATCTCGATATGCTTTGAATTTTCATGGAACACCAGGTTCTCCAACAACTTCACACAACTCTGGTTGTCGCAATATATACAAGAAGCATCCAACTGGAGATCAAATAAATCAGACAGTAGCTTCCTTAGCAATACTGCCTCAAAAGTATCTAAACAAGCTACAACATAATCTTCTTTAGTTGTACTCAGTGCCACACAAGATTGCTTCCTGCTAAACCAAGAGATCACACCTGATCCCATACTGAAGAAACACCCTGAAGTGCTCTTCCTATCAATGGCACTGCCTGCCCAATCTGAATCAACATAACCCTCCAGGTTAATCTTCTAACTCACCTCATACTTGAACCCATAATCAATTGTACCCATCAGGTGCCTCAGAATATGCTTTGCAGCAATCGAGTGAACATGTCTTGGATCTGTCAGAAACTAGCTCAAGGTGTTCATAGCAAAGAAAATATCTGGTCTCGTGTTCGTCAGGTACATCAAGGACCCAATCATCTGACAATACCTCGTAGCATCAACCTATTATAATGAAGAATCACTTAATAGATTCAGGTTTGATGCCATAGGTGTGATCATGGCCTTGTAGTCCATCACCCCAAATCTCTTCAGGATCTCTACTATATATTTCCCTTGTCCTAGGGAAATTCCATCTGCATTCTTCCACACCTCCATGCATAGAAAATAATGCATCATACCCAAGTCCTTCATTTCTAACTAGGCAGTGAGCTTCCTCTTCGTATCAGCAATCAACCCATCCATACTTGTTACAAACAGATCATATACATACAGTACGAGCATCATTGGGTTTCCAGCTTCAACCTTCTAGTAAAGGTTGGAATCTGCTTTACTTCTGGTGAAGCCCAAACTAGATAGAAAGCTGTCAATTCTATTGTACCATGTCCTGGGTGCCTATTTCAAACCATATAGGGATTTATTCAATCTACATACATGAGACTCCCTGTCATGTGTCTCAAAACCGAGTGGCTTCTCCACATACACTTCTTCTTCTACTACACCATTCAAGAAAGTAGTCTTGACATCCATTTGGTGTATATTCCATTTCATCATTGCAGCCAAAGCAAGTACCGATCTGATGGAACTGTACCTGGATATAAATGCAAATGTTTCTTCATAATATATTCCTTCTTTCTGGGAGAAACCACAAGCAACAAATCTTTCTTTATATTTTTCAATGCTACCATCTGCAGCATGTTTGATCTTGTAGATCCATTTTGATGTTACGACAGACTTCCCTTCTGGTCTTGGGACAACATCCCAAACATCATTCTTCATGATCAATTGATACTCTTCGATCATAGCATCCTTCCATTCTTTCCGTTCTACTGTTTCTTCATAATTGGAAGGTTCTTTATCGATGAAATCACATAATAAAGCTACATATCTGGAGCAGGATCTAGTTCTCTTTCTTTCTTTCTGATTCTCTTCTGGAGCCCCATATCTTTCCGCACCTTGGATAGTTTCTCGTACCTAAGTAGGTTTCCTCTTATAAGGATTCTTCTCCTGAGGTGGATCTACAGGTTCTTGAGGTTCTTCAAATTCTCGATCTTCTTCTTGAGTTTCTTCATTCATGGTTGTATCATGAATCCTCGGTGCTTCTGTTTCTTCAGGTTCTTTAGCAGGTTTATTTTTGGATTTGTTGTAAGCTATGTCTTCATAAAATGTTACATCTCTGCTGATGTCAATCTTCTTGAATCTTGGGAAGTATATTCTGTAAGCCTTCAATCTTTCGGATTATCCCACAAATATAACCTTCTTTCCTGAAGGATCTAATTTTGTCCTCTTCTCTTTTGGAATGTGTATGTACACTAGACATTCAAAAATTCTGAGATGGCTGACTTCTGGTTTCTCGTTGGAAAATACTTCTTCATGTGACTTGTTCTCGAGTAATATGTGTGGAGTACGGTTCTGTACATACATTGTTGTTCTGGCAGCTTTTTCCCATAGATGCATAGGAATATCTTGATCATGAAGCATAGCTCTTGCAGCTTCCATGATAGTTCTATTCTTCCTTTCTGCAATCCCATTCTATTGTGGATTATATGGAGTGGATAACTCCCTCTTAATCCCTAAGTCTTTTCATAACTCTTTGAATTCATTTGATGTGAATTCTCCACTATTATTTGATCGAAGGGTCTTGATCTTGTTTTCAGTGTGGTTCTTGATCAAGGCTTTGAATTCCTTGAACTTGCTGAAAACTTCATCTTTGTTCTTCATCTTTGTTCTGTCTTCCTAGAAAAAGCATCAATAAAATAAGCATAGTATACATACCCTCTTAGTGATCTTGATGACATTGGTTTGCATAGATCGGAATGGATGATTTCCAATATTCATTTTTCTTTGCTCTCACTACTTGGAAAATGTCTTCTTTGTGTTCTTTCCTTTCGCACATTCTTTGCAGACCCCATCATGTTTTGCTTGAATTTCTGGAAGACCTTCAATAGCTTTGCTTGCAAGTGGTAGTGCTCTGTAATGCACATGTGCAAGCATTCTATGCCAAAGTTCATTTGGCTCTACTATGTCATGGACCAAGGCTTGTTCTGGATGGCCCGTCAATTTGTATAATCCTCCTTCATGTCCCCTAATCACTACTGCATCATCAATAGTCTTTCCTTTTGGCCACATGATGACTTGAACATTTATAAATGCAACCCTCGTTCCTTTTGCATCTAATGCAGATATGGAGAGGAGATTCTTCTTTAGTCCTGGTACAAACAATACTCCCTTCATGTCATAGACTTTCTAGAGTCTATCTTATAGGAGGATTCCCCACTACCTTTTATTGGATATTGGTAGTCATCTCTGAGCTTCACCTTGTGAGGTGATTCATGTTCTGATAGTTTCACAAAGGATTCCTTGAATCCTGTCATATGTTTGGAAGCCCCAATGTCTTTAAGCCAATCATTGCTTCCATGAGTAATGTTTCCCATGAGAGAAAAAATCAAAACATATTCATCATCACTTGAAAAATCTTCACTTTCCTATCTGGTTCTCTTTGTGGAAGGTTCATCATCCTCTGCAGCATGAGCATGATGTCTTCCCTTATTTCTCTTCTTCTTGTGAGAGACATTTTTGTTTCTAGGACATTCTCTACCATAGTGTCCTTTCTTGTCACATGTATAACCTCTGATTCTAGATAAATCTTTGTGAAAGTGCTTACCTCTGGGGTGATGAGAACTTCTTCTGGTTTTCTTGGAGTGTACCGTGAGAGCTTGATCTTCACTTCCCATCTTTTCTTCTTGAGCTGCTATTCAAGATTCTTCTTGAGAGCACTCGTCCCATAGTCTGCTGAACTTGACTAACTTCTTCTTGGCACAGATTCATTGAATAAAGGAGTCCCGTGATCTAGGGAGACCATTCAAGTTTGTCATTACAATCTCTGCATTCTCCACTTCTTCATCTACTGCTTCTAGTTGTTCCTTGATCTAAGATACTCTTGTAACGTAATATTAGATGGTATCTGCATTCTGGATATTTACATTCTTCAGTTGGTTTCTCAGAGTCATCTTCCGGTTTATGTTCTTCCCTTTAAACAATTTGGTTAGGGCATCAAACATAGCTTTAGGTGTCTTTAGGGAGGACACTTGTGGTATGAGGTGATCCTTTATTGAATCAACAATGATCATCTTTTCATAACCAAATTCTTCTTATGTAAGGCCTTAGCCTCATCTCCCTCTGGAACTGGAACCTCCTCATTGATATAGGAGTCCAACTCATTTTCTTCGAGGACCCGGGACATCCTATACTTCTAGGCTCAGAAGTTATCATCTCCCTCAAGATTTTCATCAAGCTTTGTATGATGAGACATCTTAACTGAGAACCTCAAATGGAAATACAAAAGATTTAGATCTTACCAGGTCAAGATGTCAAATCTGGATTTGGAGCTGAAATTCTGTAGTGCTGGTTCAGGAGCATATTAGCGTTTTTCTTTTTATTAGTTTTTCAACATTAAGCTAGCATATCATTAGGATATTTAAGTGAGAGAACAAAAATCACAACAATCAAACACAAAAGACAATGAACACAATGTTTTTCCTCGGGGAAACCATAAATGGATAAAACCCCACAACTTCCTCTGAGATAGAATAAGCACCAAAGTGAAACCCAAAACAATAAGACAATCTCCCAACAGCAGTAACCTCTTTCCTCTTGCCCCAGTGTCTTTCTCTTCCTCAACTATGCACTACAATTAAGTGTGTATGAGATGTGTTCTAAATAGAGAGTCCAGCTCTCTATTTATACTAATCCCGACATGTCTAAAACCCTACTAGGGCCGACCTCACTAGGAGAGTCTAATAAACCTAGTGCCCCAAAACTGCAGGGACTTTAACCCTTAGACAATAGGAGGGTTACCCACAATGACTTGACATGACTTGTTTACATTATTGATTCTCCTAATCAAAACATAGGGGCATGACATGACACAAGAACATCATGGAATAAACATCGGGTTACAATAGATGAGAAATACAAGTGAATACATTTTGAAGTTATAATTACATTAACACTCCCTCTTAACTAGGAAGGTATTCTATTCAACACAATTTTCATCACTGGTCTTCTTCTCTGGGTCTTCTCGTCATCTGCATCTTCAAGTCATATTTGTCTTCAAGTCTTCTTTGTCTTCAATTCTTCTTTGTCTTCAAGTCTTGTTTGTCTTCAATTCTTCTTTGTCTTCAAGTCATCTTCGTCTCTGGATATGGATCATCTCTATAGCATCATTTCTGGATCGGGATCATCACTCAATCTGGATCACCTCTGGAGCATCATCTCTAGATATGGATCATCACTCGATCTAGATCATCTCTGGAGCATCATCTCTAGATCCAGATCATCACTCGATTTGGATCATCTCTGCTAGATCATCAATACTGAATCTTCACAGGTGCTATCTCATGATTCTTCTCGTCACAGGAAGTTCAACAGAGCCAGCCCTTTTTCATGCTAGATGTAGGCCTAGCCACCATGTAGGTATTTTCCCAACACTTCTGATCATGTAGGAACTAATCCTATAATCATATCAGAAAGGCATGCCCAGCACTCACATCTGACCATGTGAGAACCAATCCCACAACCCTGTCAGAAAGGCCCAGCACTCACATTTGACACATGCGAGGAACCAATCCAACATGCATGTTCAAAAAGGATAAGCACTTATATTTGACACATGTGAGAAACCAATCCAACATACATGTTCAAAAGGGATCTGCACTTACATCCGACACATGCGAGGAACCAATCCAACATGCATGTTCAAAAGGGCTCTGCACTTACATCTGACACATGTGAGGAACCAATCCAACATGCATGTTCAGAAGGGCATGCATTCACATCTGATCAAGTAGGAACCAATCCTACAGTCATATCAGAATGGCCCCCAGTCCCAGACTAAGCTACCTGGTAACTGACCAGGTGCCACCATTCCTAGAATGGCATTCAGCGCTTACTTCTGATCATGTAGGAACCAATCCTATAGTCACCTCAGAATGGCTCAGCACTCATATCTGACATGGGAGGAACCAATCCTTACCATGATAGAATGGCTTAGCCCTTACATCTGACCTACAATCAGAATGGCTATGGATATCAGAACTCATTTTTGACATGGAAGGAACCAATCCTCTCACCATGATAAAATGGCTCTGGGACTCATCACTTTCCCTTGGAGGAAATCTTGATCTGGAGAACACCAAGCTTCTCCCTGAAGTACTCTAACTTCACCCTAGCCAATGGCTTCATCAACACATCAGCTATTTGTTCCTCTGTCGCAACATACTGGAGCTTCACTGCTCCCCTCTGCACCATATCCTTGATATAGTGATACTTGATCTCGATATGCTTAGACTTATCATGGAACAATGGATTCTCTGACAACTTCACGCAGCTCTATTTGTCACAATGTATACAAGTAGCATCCATCTAGAGATCAAATAAATCATACAGTAGCTTCCACAGCCATACTACCTCACAACTAGTTGAACAAGCTGTGACATACTCTGCTTCAGCTGTACTCAATTCCACACAGGATTGCTTCCTATTAAGACAAGAGATCACACCTGATCCCATACTGAAGCAACACCTTGAAGTGCTCCTCCTATTGATGGCATTGCCTGCCAAATCTGAATCAACATAACCCTCCAGGTTAATCTTCTTATTCACCTTTTACTTGAGCCCATAATCAATTGTACCCCTCAGGTACCTCAGAATATGCTTTGCAACAATCAAGTGAACATGTATTGGATCTGTCAAGAATTGGCTCAAGGTGTTCATAGAAAAGGAAATATCTGGTCTCATGTTCGTCGGGTACATCAAGGACCCAATCATCTGACGATACATCGCAGCATCAACAGTCTCTGATGAAGCATCACTCAATAGTTTCAAGTTCGATGCCATAGGTGTGGCTATAGCCTTGCAGTCCATCATCCTGAACCTCTTCAGGATCTCTACTGCATACTTCCCTTGTCTGAGGGAGATTCCATCTGCATTCTGCCACACCTCCATGCCTAGAAAATAGGGAATCATTCCCAAGTCCTTCATTTCGAACTCGGTAGAAAGCTTTCTCTTTGTATCAACAATCAACCCATCCATACCTGTTACAAACAGATCATCTACATACAGTAGAAGCATCACTAGGTTTCCATATTCAACCTTGTAGTAAAGGTTGGAACCTGCTTTACTCCTGGTAAAGCCTAAACTAGATAGAAAGTTGTCAATTCTATCGTACCATGTCCTGGGTGCCTATTTCAAACAGTATAGGGCTTTCTTCATTCTGCACACATGAGACTCTTTGTCATGTGTCTCAAAACCGAGTGGCTATTCTACATACAGTTCTTCTTCCACTACATCATTCAAGAAAGTAGTATTGACATCCATTTGGTGTATCTTCCATTTCATTACTGCATCCAAAGCAAGTACCGATCTGATGGAAGTGTATCTGGCTATAGGAGCAAAGGTTTCTTCATAATCTATTCCTTCCTTCTGTGAGAAGCCACGATCCACAAATCTTGGCTTATATTTCTCTATGCTACCGTCCGCAGCATGCTTGATCTTGTATATCCATTTGGAAGTTACAACTGACTTCCCTTATGGTCTTGGGACAACATCCCAAACATCGTTCTTCATGTTTGATTGATATTCTTCAGTCATCGCATCCTTGCAATCTTTCTGTTCTTTCGCTTCTTCATAACTGGAAATTTCTTTATCGATAACATCACATAGTAAGGCTACATATCCGGAGCAGGATCTGGCTCTGTTTCTTTCTCTGTGATTCTCTTCTGGAGCCTCATATCTTTCCGCACCTTGGCTAATTTCTCGTACCCAAGTATGTTTCCTCTTGTGAGTATTCTTCTCCTGAGGTGGATCTACAGGTCTTTATGGTTCTTCAAATTCTTGATCTTCTTCTTGAATTTCTTCATTCATGGTTGTATCATGAATTCTGGGAGCTTCTGATTCTTTAGGTTCTTCAGTAGGTCTCTTCCTGGATTTGTTGGAAGCTATGTCTTCATCAAATGTTACATCCCTGCTGATATCGATCTTCTTGTAACCTGGGAAGTATATTATGTAAGCCTTCGAGCTTTCAAAGTAGCCCACAAATATACCCTTCTTTCTTGAAGGATCTAGTTTTGTTCTCTTTTCTTTTGGTATATGTATGTACACTGGACAACTGAATATTTTGATATGGCTGACTTCTGGTTTCTTTCTAGAGAAGACTTCTTCAAGAGTCTTGTTCTCGAGTACTATGTGTGGAGTAGGGTTTTGTACATACACTGATGTTCTAGCTGCTTCTACCCATAGATGCATAGGAAGATCCTGATCATGAAGCATCGCTCTTGTAGCTTCCATGATAGTTCTATTCTTCCTTTCTGCAACCCCATTCTTTTGTGAATTTTAAGGAGTGGACAACTCCCTCTTAATCCCTGATTCTTTGCATAAGTCTTTGAATTCATTTGATGTAAATTCTCCACCATTATCTGATTGAAAGGTCTTGATCTTCTTTTCTGTGTGGTTCTCGATCAAGGCTTTGAATTCCTTTAACTTGTTGAAAACTTCATCTTTTTTCTTGATGAAGTAAATCCATGTCTTCCTAGAAAAGTCATCAATGAAAGAAACATAGTATACATACCCACTTAGTGAACTTGATGACATTGGTTTGCATACATCAGAGTGGATGATTTGCAAGATTCCCTTTTCCTTGTTCTCGCTACTTGGAAATGTCTTCTTTGTATTCTTCCCTTCCGCACATCCTTTGCAGACTCCTTCATGTTTTTCTTGAATTTCTGGAAGACCTTCAACAACTTTTCTTGCAAGTGGTAGTGCTCTGTAATGCACATGTGCAAGCCTTCTATGCCAAAGTTCATTTGGCTCTACTGTTTCATGGACCATAGCTTGTTTTGAATGGCCCTTCAGCTTGTATAAACCTCCTTCTTGTTCTCCAATCACTATTGGATCGTCAATAGTATTTCTTCTTGGCCACATGATGACTTGACCATATATGAATGAAACCCTCATGCCTTTTGCATCCAGTGCCAATATGGATAGAATATTCTTCTTTAATTCTGGTACAAATAGAACATCCTTCATTTTTATAGACTTTCCAGAGTCTAGCTTGTAGGAGGATTCACCACTACCCTTTATGGGATATTTGTAGTCATCCCCAAGTTTCACCTTATGGGATGAATTATGTTTGTATAGTTTCTCAAAGGATTCCTTGAAACCTATCATGTGTTTGGAATCCCCACTATCAATAAGCCAATATTTGCTTCCATGAGTGACATTTCCTGTGAGAGCAGAAACCAGAACATATTCATCTTCACTTGAAGAGTCTTCACTTTCTTGCTTTACTCTCTTCCTTGGAGGATCATCATCCTTAGCAGTGTGAGCATGATGTTTTCTTTTGGAGTTCCTCTTCTTCTTGGATCCATTCTTATTCATGGGACAGTTTCTAGCAAAGTGTCCTATTTCATCACATGTATAACATACGAGTTTAGATGAACCTTTCTGATGAGAATGCTTACCTTGGTGATGATGCTTTTCCCTTGTTCCTTTCTTGGAGTGTACTGTGAGAGCTTGATCTTCATTTCTCATCTTTTCTTCTTAAGATGATATCTGAGCTTCTTCTTGAGAGCATTCTTCCCACAGTCTACTGAACTTGACCAACTTCTTCCTAGCACAGATTCCTTGGACGAAAGAATCCCATGACCTAGGGAGGCCATTCAATGTTGTCATCACAATTTATGCATTCTCCGCTTCTTCATCTATAGCTTCTAGTTGTTCTTTGATCTGGGAGACCCTTGTGAAGTATGACTGGATGGTATCGTCATTCTGGATCTTGACATACTTCAACTGGTTCCTTAGAGTCATCTTCTGATTGATGTTCTTTCCTTAAAATAGTTTGGTTAGGGAATCAAACATGGCTTTAGGTGTCTTGAGGGAGGACACCTGTGGAATGAGGTGATCCTTGATAGAATATGCAATAATCCTTTTTACCATAACCAACTTCTTCTTATGTAAGGCCTTGGCCTCATCTCCCTCTAGAACTGGAACCTCCTCCTGGATATAGGAGTCCAACTCATTTTCTTCTAGGACCAGGGAGATCCTATACTTCCAAGCTCAGAATTTATCATCTCCCTCAATCTTTTCATCAAGCTTGGTATGATGAGACTTCTTAATTAAGAACCTCAAATGGAAATACAAGGGATTTAGAACTTACCAGGTCAAGATGTCAGATCTGGACTTCAAGCTGAAATCCTGTAGTACTAGTTCAAGAGCAGATTAGGATTTTTATTTTCCAGAGTTTTGTCCAACCAAATGCTTTGAAATTGATCCCTAAATTCGATTTTGGGGAGGAGATTAATCTAGAATTGGGCTCACTGAAAAATTCCACTTCTGTGAAAAGCCCTAATTGCTCACAGTAGTGTTGGGTCCAAAACTGAAAAACCTCAGAATTGGATTATGCTTCGACTGAAATATGCCCCCTAGGGAGGAGAGTTATTCCACCCTATGTTTTCTGAAAATATGTGGAGAGAGATCCACAAAATAAGAAACCCTAGTTCCTGCAGCTGGATAGTGTCTTCGTCTCAGGTTAGCTCTGATACCATGACAGTTTTTCAACATTAAGCTAGCATATCATTAGGATCTTTAACTAAGAGAAAAACAAGCACAACAATAAAACACAATAGACAATGAACACAGTTTTTTTCCTCGGGGAAACCATAAATGGAGAAAACCCCGCAACTTCCTTTGAGATAGAAGCAGCACCAAAGTGAAACCCAAAATAGTAAGACAATCTCCCAACTGTAGTAAGCTCTTTCCTCTTGCCCCAATTTCTTTCTCTTCCTCAACTATGCACTACACTTGAGTGTGTATGAGATGTGTTCTAAATAGAGAGTCCAACTCTCTATTTATACTAATATCGACATGACTAAAACCCTACTAGGGCCGACCTCACTAGGAGAGTCTAATAACCCTAGTGCCCCAGAACTGCAGGAACTTTAACCCTTAGACAATACGAGGGTTACCCACAATGACTTGACATGACTTGTTTACATTATTGATTCTCCCAATCGGAACATCGGGGCATGACATGACACAAGAACATCATGGAATAAACATCGGGTTACAATAGATGAGAAATACAAGTGAATACATTCCGAAGTTACAATTACATTAACACTTTTTTGGAGTTCTATCCAACGAAATGCTTTGATCTTGATCCCTAACTTTGATTTTGAGGAGGAGATCAATCCAGGCATGGGCTCACTGAAAAATTCCACTTCTGTGGAAAGCCCTAATTTTTGGCAGTAGTTTCGGGTCCAAAACTGAAAAACCTTAGAATTGGATTTTGCTTCGACATAAAGATGCACCCTAGGGAGGAGAGTTATTCCAACCTTCTTTTGCTGAAAATATGTGGAGAGAGATCCATAAAGTAGGAATCCCTAGTTCCCACAGCTTCATAGTGTCTTCTTCTCAGGTTAGCTCTGATACCATGTTAGATTTTTAACATTAATCTAGCATTATATTAGGATCTTTTAACTGAGAGAATAACAAGAATAGCAATCAAACACAAGAGACAATGAACACAGTGTTTTTCCTCGAGGAAACCATAAATGGAGAAAACCTCGCAACTTCCTCAGAGATAGAATCAACACCAAAACTAAAACCCCAAAATAGTAATATGATCTCCCAACAGCAGTAACCTCTTTCTTTCTTGCCCTAGTGTATTCTTCTTCCTCAGTTATGCGCTACAACTGAGTGTGAGTGAGTGTGTGATAAATAGAGAGGCTAGCTCTCTATTTATACTAATTCCTGACATGACTAAACCCTACTAGGGTCGAATTCTCTAGGAGAGTCTAATAACCCTAGTGCCTCAGAACTGTGGGGACTTTAACCCTTAACCAATAGGAGGGTTACCCACAATGACTTGACATGACTTGTTTACATTCTAGAACCTCCCGATAGGAACATCGGGGCATGACATGACTCAAGTACATTAAAAATACATCCTGGAATAAACATCGGGTTACAATACATAAGAAATACCATTGAATACATTCTGAAGTTACAATTACATCAACATCTAGTTGTTCTTCTAGCCTGGTATCGACGGGATATGCTGGGA
This sequence comes from Pseudotsuga menziesii, assembly GCA_001517045.1. Classification (NCBI taxonomy): domain Eukaryota; kingdom Viridiplantae; phylum Streptophyta; class Pinopsida; order Pinales; family Pinaceae; genus Pseudotsuga; species Pseudotsuga menziesii. Next base: position 401,516 of record LPNX011049806.1, read on the forward strand.
AATCTGCATCCATATCTACTTGCAGAGCTTTGGTAAGTGCTTCTTCATATGTTTTAAATGTCTCCAAGCTTATGTGCCATTGGATTTTCTATGATAGACCCGCAAGAAACCACTGAATTAATAATTTTTCATCAATTACATAGTCTATTTGGTTGAGGAGGTCTTTCCATTGCTTATCATATTCCTGGATGGACTCTGCTGGTTTCTGTGATGTTGTTTTCAGCTTTTTGGCTGCCAGATGTTTTGCATCTGGTTTTTTAAAGAAACATAAGAATTGTTACTTAATGTCAGCTTTGGATGCTTGGGTATTTCTCTCGATATAGGTCATATACCAAGTGAGTGCTCTTTTTCGTAAAGCACTAGCGAACTGTGCCATTTGTTGTTCTTCGATTGTAACTTGATTTTCCTTTCATATTGACTCACAGATGAACCAGTGTCATCTAGGCTCTTCGTCACCCTCATAGAGGGGGATATGTGCTGATACATGACCCATGTCGGTGTTGTTTTCTCCTCCGAGAGGTGGTGGTGGTGGGGGTGGTGGTGGGGTTAGTGGTGGGGTACTCTGCGTATCTCTTTCTTCACAATTGTTGTCGACAGAACTTTCATTCCTGTCAGTCGTTTTATTTGTCGTTTCTTCTCTAACAAGAAGTCGATTCAGGTTGACTTCTTCTGTTGATGTCCAGCTACAATGTTGTGTTTGCAGGTCCGACTATTTTGTTTCTTGTAAAGCTATGTTTGGCAGGGAGGTGCTCCTTCATGTGTTAGGTAGAGAAAGTGGATACTTAGGTTGGAATGGTATGCTTGAAGTGTTACCCAATTTCCTTCTTCTGGTTGATAGATTACTAAATTATTATCATTATTTTCTTCGTCTTCTAGTCGGCTCCATATACCAAAATCACCATCTCTTAGTCGCAGGACTTCTTTGACAATGCCCTGAATTCGGGTACTCAGATTCGTCGGAGACAGATGTCTTACCTCTTGGGGAATTTCTAATTGGAGAACTTCTCGTTGCTCTATCCACAAGCCTTCTTCCATGTGTGATGCCTCTTCTATTAGGAGTATTAATCCTCCCTTTTCCAATTCGGTCATATTTCTAAATCAGGAGTCATGTCCAAATCGGGAGTCCATCGAATCTATTTTTACTCACTAGCACAATTGGGTCCACTTGGCCTAATTGGGGCACATGTTCCAGTTACTAAAGTGCGGGGAACACTAATTGAGGCCTACTGCCACTGATTGCACCTACATGCATCATTTGAGGAGCCTCCTAGACCAATCCCTATAATTTAGGAGCCATTGGGAGTGCCGATACCAACCAAGGTCAGTTGAGTTGAGTTGATGACTAGTCAAGCTCAGTTCGGAGTCAGTTACATCCAGTTCTAGTCCTCTACATTCAGTTAGTGCTAGGTTTGCATGGTTGCATGCACGAGAGGCACATTTCTCACCTACCATAGTCAGTTAGCCTCAGTTAACACTGAATTAGACACTTGAGTTTTTTTTAGAACTCCGTTGAACTTCGGTAATGGTTTAGACAAGGTCAGTTAACTATTGAGTCCTCCGACAATGATTTAGACAAGGTCTTAGTTACCTACAGTCAAGTAGAGTCTAATCAATTCGAATTTCCTCATGTGGATTCAAATTGCATGTGGCTATTTAATCCATTGTACTTCATTGTAATTATTGTCTAATTACTCTTTGATTAATGAAAAACATTCACAGCTGCAAGCCATTTTTGCACTATTTCATTCTTCAATAACTCAGTAAATTGTGTGATCTATCTTGTGAGTTGTGTTTTTTCCACAAATCTATCTGCTCAATTTAATATCTTCATCCACGCCTTCTTCCTGTCGGTCATGAACTAACTGTGGCAGATTTCCTTGTTCTGCCACACCAATGGTCATCCCTTCTTTTCTGGCTCTTCTTTCTTTCTAACTTCTACAAGTTCGACATACGTTTATGTGTCACTGTCTATTCGATTTCCTTCTCAGGTCGACTTTTCATTGTTGGTGATGGTATTTTCTTCAGTCGACTAGAATCCTTTTTACTCTACCCTGACACATGACCATCTACCCCCCCATTGCCTCCCCTACGCTTTTAGAAAGATCGAATAGTTCTATTTATTCTCTTAGGAAGTACTCCCACTCCCTTTCAACAATGAATTTTTCCCACTTCTTCTGTTTATCCACCCAGTTGGAATTTGGTGGCGGTTCGCATAGTGATGGACGAGATTCTACGATATGACCCACTCCCTTTTCGATTAGGAATTTGAACAAAAGGGTTGATAAGGAGCAAAGGAACTACTCGGTGAGGTCTGTATAAAACCTTTTCTCAATGATTTCAAGTTAAACTCTTTCCTCCATGGTTTGTTCTTCTTAGAATTCATCCGTGATCTTTTCAAACCACTTCGACAAGTTTGTTCGTTCACCTCGAATCAGTTTCTCGAGTAGCTCTTGGTCTTTAGTTGCTACCGTATTTTTCATCTAGAAGTTTTTGCAAAAGCTGAGGTACCGACTCTACAAATTTCTCACGTTTTTCAGTGAAGAATTTCTCCTTCGCCTGTGTTGATCCCCATTTTGTCACTATTTTTGGGTTCAATAATTTGCATATTAACACATGTTTTGCCACTTTTTAGTGTCTTTTGCACCATGCAGCTCCCTCTAAAAGTTTCAAGTATGACTAAAATAGGATTTATGTCAATCCTATTTATTATCATCATTTTATTGTTTCAATGGTTAAAATTGGCATAATACGGAGTGCATTTGCTATATTAATTCATGTGTCTTATTCTCTGCAGGTTATATGGTCTTCTTGATGACCTAACAAACAGACACGTGTTCTGCTGAATATATGGAGAACGTGCCCAACCTGTTTTCCATATCATCAAACAGACTACGTGTATTTTTTGGTAGCATGTTTCTATGTATTAAGAGCATGAAAACGGCAAAAAATTTTCGTCATCATGTGCTGGTATCTCAGTCTTATTCTGGAAGAAGTGCTGATGGCGTGACACCTCGACACAGGATTTGATTCAGACTGAAGTATGAACCACATTGCATGCTTGAAGTAACCTGATCAGTGAAAGAAGAGGAACAGTCATATGTTAACTGTTAATGTACTTATTCGCCATTATGAATGCTTTATCTTGAAAATCGGTCGACCACTAAAGGGTTGACTTGCTCACCTCCATTGAACAATGCATATATATAGACATTGTATGCGACTTAAAAATGAGTCTGTAGTTTTAGTTTTAGATTCTCTCTCAGTCTGGATTTTGAACCTCTGTCTGTTATTTCATCAGTTCCATCTGAAAAACTTTCTAACGCTACCTGTTATTTTAATGAAAGTATTCTTGTGTTGTGTATGATTGTGTTTGACTAGTAGAAGCTCAACTCTGTTCGTTGGGAAGGCCTGCGAACAAACAAAGTCTTTATATCCTTATGTAGGTTTTGTTATTTTTCCTTGCAATTAGTATAAATTCTGTTTATGAATTGTTTAGATTTGTTTTTATAATCATTCATGTTTCCTGTAGTTTAGATTTCAATTTAATATTATGTTGACCATGTAGGTTCATTGTATTAAATAGAAACCGGTTGCATTTAATATAGCTTTAAAGTTTTCTGCAAAGTCTTTCGATTCATAGATTAAATTTCTTTGATTAGTTATAGTCTAGTTCTGCTTATTCCAGTTTTTATCATTAACTTCCTTAAGAATATGTTAGTTTGTTTCAAATTATGAAATTAGTCTAGGTTGTGGAATTTAGTCATTAAAGTAGGTTTACTTCCTTTTTTACATTACAGTAGTACATGCATAGGGTAGTTTCTCTTCAATAAATCTTTTAAATTTATTGTTTCCTTCAAGTTTTAACATTTCCTTTAAACATACTATCATACAGACAGTCTGTTCTGCCTTTTATACAGACCTTGATTTCCACCTGTTATACAGCCGTTCAGTCATTCTTGCATGTTTTTAATTTATTTTAAAGTTTATCCTTCTAGTTTTCTAATTCTATCTAAGTAGTAATGGTTGGATAATGTTGATATTTTATTTTAAGGACCTTTAGATAAGATTGTTGGAGAGTTCTTGTTTAAACTCATTTCTCCTTCCTCTTTCTTTTACCTTATGCATAGGAATGATATTATGTAAATTAACTCATTGTATTGATCTGTAATTAATCCTTTAATTCAAGTTGTTCCTTTAGTTTTAAATTACACTGCATTGAGGGATCAGATGTTTATAATTTGTTCTTTAAAATGATACAATTATGAAAAGGATCTATAAGATAGAACTCAAATCATCCTTGTGAGTTTTCTGTTTGTTTATAAACTATGTCTGTCCTTATATAATATTTTGTAAATAGGAGTCACTTGTATATAAAAAAACATGTTTACTATTTCCTATAACTGGACATTTCTCAGTTTGCACATTTTTGTAGAGATAAAACTAGACTTAATTCCCTTTAGCTTTTATACTTATTTTGAGAGCCATTTTGATACCCCTCCTGCCCCAGTTCCTATTACAGTAAATGCCTACCCTCAGAATAATCAAGGAGAGTGGAACTAAGGTAATTTAGTTAATGTATGTATCATTTCTATTTGGTCATTGTAAATCCTTTTTAATATAGACATTTTCTCAAGTAAAAAACAATCTCTCTAGATAGAATGGTTTATTGTCATACACACTGTTTATATCCGAACATTTATAAATAGTTTGATGTCACTTTTGTTTTCATTAACTTAATTAGGTCCTTAGAAGTTGAACTTCAGATCTTTATCTTATTACCATGAGACTCTCTACCTTCGCATATATTTTGTAGCAACTCTAAGCCTACTAACCCCGGTTGATAATTAAATATTAGGTAAATTATTCAAGACAATATTTTCCCCAACATTTTTGGCGCCGTTGCCAGTGAGTTGTTTTGTAAGGTAGAATAGGATGGTAATGGGGGAGCGGTAAGACGAGAGGTAAGAACCTATGCATCTGTTATAATAGGCACCCCCAAAGCCACTAATAATAGTAGCATAGGATAGCAACATTTTGTCAATATTTTATAAAAAAATTAAAGGAAACATAAATCCCCAACTTACTGAATAGGCATTGAAAAAAAAAACACACTTATATGAAGTAGTTTTTCTAGACCCATAAAGAGATTCTTAGAAAGCGAGGGAATTATAGAAAGAAAAGAGATCCTGGAAAAAGAACCCGAGGACCCTATTTTTGATCAAATTTAAAAGGAAGTAACTAGGGAACCTCTTAACCTTCCACTAATTAATAAAGTCCGATAATATAACTTTTGAAGTAAGGAAGTTGAACTTACCTAGGTGGGAGTTATGTTTGGTAATAGTAACCCCTCAAATTGGTATATCCATAGTAGCATTCCCTACTCATATAAGAACCAATAAAAGAATGATTGATCAGAGGAATTTATCTTCTCAGAAAGAACAATGGGATGGTCCATTTTCACCTCGAAAGAATCCTTCTAGGTACACTCCCTCTAGAAATCAAACCTACACAAAAAACCAGGAATAAGAATGAGCAGCAAGAAGCAATGTGTGCCCTGAATGTAAAACTAAATAGGAATGTCCATTAATAAAAATTCCTCCATGATATATTTGCATGGGGCATCATGTTTTGACCTAGAAGATCAAGATGGATCCTATCAAGATAGAGGTAATTATTGGAATACTCCCTCCATAAAGCTCTTCCTCCTAATCTTAAAAAAAACTATTATGGGTTATCATTACTTGTATATATGTAAATATGTGTATATCTCTTTGAATAAATAAGGAGTCATTTCTAATCACTTCTTTCCATAGGACTCTTTTCCATATTTTCAAGAATAAAATGAATCATCTAATACATGGCTTTGAAGAAGCATCTATTTCTTTGAACAACTTAAAAGGTAAAGAGCTCTAATAAGGCCTTAAATCTTTTCTTGTATATCACTTTCAAATCAATTATTTTATGATTTTTCTATGCTAAGTGTTTTGATTTAGATTCTAATTATTTGAACAATCGCTCAAAGGATTTATTTCAATTATCATGATCTTCAACATTTTCATACCCAGAGACTACTAGTTCATCTACACTTGTTATTAAAACTTGACTCTTAACTATCTTTGAGGGTACTAGAGGGTAAGTGGAATTACTACTTATGGGGAACATTACCTTTTATAAAATAGATTGAAAGGCCCAGGGACACATTTAAGTTATTCTCTTTTGACATGATATACAGTTAAGGCCATTTTGTGAAAATTTTTAACTCATGTGTTTAGCAGGGCTTAGCACGCTCTAAGTACCGATCGACTTTCTATATTCAAAATATTTATACAAGGAAAACCTGTTGGGGTATTGAACATGACTGCTGGTAGCGGGGAAATGATAAGTAATAACTTACAAGAAATTTTGATAAATACAAGTAAACCTATCAAGGTACTGAACAAGCTCGGTGGCAACGGGGCTATGCTTGCATGGTACCAAGATAAACCCGCCGAGGTACTGAACAGGCCTACTGGTAGTGGGGAAATATCAGGTAATGTATCTGGTTAATGCACCACTAGGAACATGATTTGAAAGAACAATAATATATATCAAAACACATCTACATAGGCCTATTGTTTATGATGTCAGTACAGAATAACTGTAAGCTGACCTTAGATCTGACAGTCTTATTTTCATCAATATCTAGGATATGATTATCATAGAAATGGCACCCATAGCCGAAACTTTCCACAAATTCATAGGTGAGTTCAAAGAATTTTTGAGATGACAAGATATCTTTACAACAAGGCAAGGGTGACTAGTTTTCCCTATGGTACTATTCATCACATCATCAATGATCCATTTATATCTCTATACATTTGAGCATTTTTTTGAATATATCATTCTGAATCCTTTCCCTTTATTAGTTAGTCTTTTTCTCTTTTACAAACTTACAACAGCATGACTAAACTTTCTTAATTCTTTTGCAAATTACATAGTTTTTTGTATGGCTTGAGGACATACCATTTTTTTGGTTTGGGGGGGGATTAGTTGATTGTCTGTCTTCATTTTTTACTTATAAAAGACTCATTTCCAAATGATAAAGTGTTTGTAGGATAATGCAGATAGCGAAGTTGGCCTTAAAGTTGTGGATGAATAAGTAAGGATGCTAAAATAATTATTTCATATGAAAGGACGTATGAAGGATCATATGAAGGGTCAAATGTTGGTGTGAATAAAAGGACGAATGGTGAGCTGGGTAAACTTTTTTATGGTATTTTATTACCTTTGATTAAGTGTTGGCTTAAATTCATTGGGTAAAAATCCTATTCATTCCGTTAGGGTCACATCTATATGATATTATGACTAATGCCAATTAATGATTGTACGAATTAAATCTAATATGATCTTATTTTATTTCTATTTGGATATGATATGACCTTTGAATAAATGTCGAGTACCTTTTAGTTATAATGATCCTACCATCTTCATCATTCTCCTTTTATGTCTGCATGCATAATCTATTAGATAAGACTCCCTCCTCATTGAACTAAGGTTATGGTTATAAGTTTGGTTATACACTTGCATTAGGTTACATGTTCAACCTGTCCAAAGCTTGCTTTGGACATGGCTGACTCAACTAAAAATTATAAACTTGTTCAAATCATGCACTTTAGACAGCACACACTTCAAAAACTTGCCATAATGGCACAATCGTTTAGGCATGCCGAGCTGGTTGCATGATCGTTTGGAAGGATGAATGTGGCATGCTTTAAAACTAGCACTGTGCGAACCTTTACCAATTCCATCACTATCACCAACCATTATTATTCTTGAGCATTTTAGCCACCTTTCCTGAAAACCCTGTATTCCTTCCTCTATTTCCAGCATGCCAAACAGATTCGAGCCTGATAGTTATCAGGATCTGTTTCAAATGACCGAGTTTAGGGAGTGTTCTTTCGTGCCAGATGGAACCCTTTCCTCCATTTGCTGCAAAGTTATGACGAGGAGATTTCATTGTTGTTCGCAATGCGATTTGATGGGAGGACGGCCAAAGTAGGTCACCTTTCTTTTCAACTTACTGAGGAGTCGATTACCCATGCTACTAAGCTCCCGTGGGAGGGTGAACAGTGGCATAAAAATTGGTTCGTTCCGTGAGCATCACACAATTTCACACTGAAGCCTGAGTTCTGGTATGTAACAGGTGTGAAAGGCTACCATCACAGTTGGATAAAGCCGGAGTATATCAAGCCATTGATAGTCTTCATTCACTTAGTTACATGCAAAGGTAAATTTAGTGTTTTTAAGTCTTGTCACCTTTGTTTATTAGCCCACTTTGTTGATAATAGATGCTTGAATTTCCATTTCTTTTTTCGTCATAGCTTAGAGAAAATGTCAAATTTGGTCAAAAAGAATACCCTACATCCTAAGAGAAGTTTGTACCATCAGAGTATAATCAAACTATTAATCTTGGATCAACTTAAAAATCGAAGCCAATATTGGGAAACCTTTGTTTTTAAAGTGCTCAATCCCCACCTCAATATTCGTAAACGGTCTCAACATTTTCATCTCGAGTCTAGAACAACCTCGCCCACAGTAGAAGAAAACACTGATGCTGTACACCTTGATGAGGGTGTCTCAGAACCTAATTCACCCATGCAAGAAACCCCTGCTAGTCCTGTCTCTATTGAGTTTGTGCCTTTTTCATGACCTCGTACTAGAAGACAGAAGGATAAAAGCATCCACCGCAGGATTCAACCCAGTACTCAGACTGTGGTTTAGCTTAATGATCAGACTGACCATCTGATTGATGAGGCTGAGGTAGAGGAAATCAATCCCAATTCATCCCTCTTAGCACTAGGTAGCCTCTCTGCTGAAATGCTCAAGGAAATCGATCATATGGATATCCCTGCATCTGAAGATCCCCTTCTGATTGTCGATTTGGACCCGCCTTCAATAGAAATAAGTCCTCCACAAGATTTTAACCAGTCCCTAGAACCATTGACGCCACTGCATCCCACCTTAGAACAGTTAACTGCTAAGTTAACTCAATCGACGAAGTAAAATGAAGCACATGTCAAGTTAATTTCAGAGCTTCATGAAGAAAACAAAGAACTACGGTTACAAATTAACAATATGGAGGATCTACATAAAAACGTCTGTATATCTCAAAGGGTTCGGCAAGCGAGGCATGCTCTTCTAAAAGCACAGGAGAGGAAGTTGAAGTATAAGCAATCTGTTCCATCCAAGTCGGAGGCAGCTGATGATGCAGCTTCGCCTCCTTCCTTATGATATCTTTTACTTTGCACCAGTGGCACCTAGTATTCTTCTGCTTTGGGGGAATGTTGGTCCCCATTATGTCACTATATTTGGGTTTAATGCTTCACATATCAACACATTTTTTTCTACTTTTTAGTGTCTTTTGCACCATGCATATCCCTCTACAAGTTTGAGGTATGACTAAAAAAGGATTTATGTCAATCCTATTTATTATCATCATTTTATTGTTTCAATGGTTAAAATTGGCATAATACGGAGTGCATTTGCTATATTAATTCAAGTGTCTTATTCTCTATAGGTTATATGGTCTTATTGATGACCTAACACATAGACACGCGTTCGGCTGAATATATGGCGAACGTGCCCAGCCTGCTATCCATATCATCAAACAGTCTGTGCGTATTTTTTGGTAGCATGTCTATGTGATTTAAGAGCACGAAAATGGTCAGAAACTGTCATCACCACGCGCCGGTATCTCAGCATTCATCTTCTTCTGGAAGAAGTGCTCATGGCATGACACCTTGACATAGGCTTTGATTTAGACTGAAGTATGTACCACATTGCGCGCTTGAAGGAACCTGATCAACGAAAGAAGATGAATAGTCATCTGTTAGTTGATAATGTACTTATTCTCCATTATGACTGCTTTATCTTGAAGAGAAGTCGACCACTAAAGGGTCGACTTGGTCGCCTCCATTGAACGATGTATATATATGGACATTGTACGCGATTTAAAAATGAGTCTGGAGTTTTTGTTTTAGAGTCTCTCTCTTAGTCTGGAGTTTGAGCCCTTGTTTGTTACTTGATCAGTTCCATCTAAAAAATTTATAACACTACCTATTATTTTAATGAAAGTCTTCTTGGGATGTATATGATTGTGTTCAACTAGAAGAAGCTCAACTGTGTTCGCTGGGAGGGCACCTCGACAAACAGAGTCTTTATATCCTTATGTAGGCTTTGTTAGTTTTCCTTGCAATTAGTATAAATTCTGTTTATGGGTTGTTTAGCTTTGTTTTTATAATCGTTCATGTTTCCTGTAGATTAGATTTCAATTTAAAATTATGGTGAGCATGTAGGTTCTGTTAACACTCTATTAAGTTTTGTTCATAAGAGATACATGGGAATTTTAGCCTTGTCAAGAGGTGTTGGGAAGGTATCTTAGTGTTCGTAGGAAGGGGCTGATGGCACACACAAGATAGAACTTAGCCATTGGAATAAGCCTCGGTGGTGAATGTCGAAAGTGGTAAAACATTATGTGGATCGGAGATGCAAGGTAAAGAAGAGAACGTTGGATGCGCTGAAGGCATTAAGTGGGAATCATGATCGAAGGCTGAGATTGATTAGATGGTAGATCAACGGCATCAAAAAATTTCGTACGGTGAACATGCCCAGCCAAAGCCACTTTTCCAGATTGCAAAATATGTTAAAATATGGAGGCATATAATGGTCAATAATGGGATCCAAGAAAATCCATGGTTGAAATTGATTTCGCATCCCAGATTTGCGAGGACGCAACAACAATTTTGGATTGTGAAAAGTGGTACAGGCTGCTCAGATCGACAGTTTCTATGAGAATGGAGGGAGATCAGTAGTCGTAGTTCATGTCACAAACTTAATTAGCACAGAGGGAACCAGAACCTCAATTCGCAAAGAATGGTAGGGTCCGCCCAGATCAAAGGTTGTGAAGAAAATCGATCTTGATCGATGGTTGATCTGCACACGCATGAAGTAGGGAAAGATGTAGCATAAAGAACCTCACATACCTACGGTTTATATCGCAAAGAGTAATATCTATGGTGCGAGCCTCCTGGGAAGGGCGTGAAGGTTATGTTGTGTGAAAACCTATAAAGGGGTCCACGTGAAGTTGCAAAGGTTTGTCTTTTCTGAATCCTCAAAGCCGCCAAATATCCAACCACATACAGAGTGCCAGCATGGACCAACCAGGAAACTGTGCTACAGAACAAGGTAGGCCCCTGATACCCTCTCAGTGCTATTTAAAAATGGACATAATAGGAGTGGTAGAAGTGGTATGGGTGAGAGATGATGTAGAACCTGAGGCCACAGGTCGAAGAGCAGAAGAAATTCTGGTAGATGAGAATGCTAATATTTTTGATACCATCCTGGTGGGAGAATCCATTGAAACCGTGAGAGGAAAATTGGAAATTCTTAAGGACCGAGGTGGAGATACATGCGGTGTTTTTAAATCTTTCTTCTATTTCTTCTCTTTTGGCCAAACCCCCCATTGTCCTGATTTTGTCGAGTGGTGTGCAGATAATTTCTCTGTTGCCGAAGGTGTCATTATGAATAAATCAAAGTCTAAAATCCTTTTCTCATTCCAAGCTTTCGTCATCCATAAAACCCTGCATATCCTAGACGAATTTGTCCATATATCCCAAGACTACCAAGAAGAAAATATTATACGTTGTTTTAGAGAGTCTACAGATGAAAGTAAATGAACCTTCCTGAAGGCCTGTTCTAAACCCAATAGTGAACCCATCGACCTATCTTACCTTATTGACCTCAACCAACTCAATGAAGAAACTCAGTGGTGTATATCCCTGGCCAGCCAGTTTCTAGGTCTAGATACCAATGCTTATGTCACAGAGTCATTGTTGAGTCTTTTGTTTGTCTTGAGTACTTGTCCAGTCGAACTTGAATTGCTTGGATAATCCTGTCAGTCTTGTTGCCTTAAGTTTGATGAGTTCCTAGCCGAGAACATCTGTTCTTAGTTAGTGAATTTCCACGGAACTAGAGTGTTCAGATTCTAGTCCTTTTTGTTGAGGATGCTTATAGCTTATAATGAGGAAGACCTACAAGTACTAGAATTGGAAATCACTACTGATATGGCCAAGGACTACTGTAAATTCATGAACCAATTGATGGTCGAAATATATGACCTCTTCTTTCAAGAAAGGCTATTTAGGGTGTTTCCTGAGATGAGGCAAATGTTGCAGCTGTCAAATAGTAAGAAGATAGTGGCCAGGCAAAGGGACAGGTGAAGAAGAAGAATTTAATGAAAGAACAACAACAGGAAGAGCCCAAGACAGTCGAATTGCAAATACAAGAGTATGTATTTGATGGGAAGACACCAAGAAAGCATGCATCCAAAGAGGAATAGCTAGGATCTTACCGAGAGAGGGCTGATAAAACTTTCAAGGAGACAGCAGAACTATATAGCGAGGCAGCACAGTTGCCTTACCCCAATGTGGCGCTAAAAACTATAAGAGATCATGCCACTGACACCCTTAGATTATCCTTGGAAATGGGGAACAAAGTGTTAGAGGTCACTATGAACCTCTCAACGGTTCCCACTACTGACATAATACACCTCAACAAAGAGACTAGGGATATATTGAATGCCAGACTGCTTAAGGCTACCATACAGATGTCCAAGCTGGAGGAAAGTAAAGCAAAAACTTTAAACCTTTTAAGGAAGGTGAGAGTGGAGAAAAAATCACTCAAAACCCAAATCAATAATTTACAAAGTGAAGCAATGCAAATAGAAGGATAGGCACATAAATGGATTTTGGTTCAGAAATTGCTCAATGATAAGGAGAAGGAGATCCAGACCCTAAAAAAGAAGTTAAAAATCCCTCCTACCCAGCTCGCCCAAGCGAAAAAATTGGTTGAATTTGAAAGAGAAAAAGAGACATTGAATGCTGAGCTTATCGACTGCAAATCCAAGCTACTAAAGCTCAAAGAAAAGGAGAGGCAGTGGGAAGAAGACATCCATCTTTTGAAGAAAAGCGATGTAGAATTAAAAGCCAGATTAGCAATAAAGGAAAAGGAGCTTCAACGAAGAAGTGCGGAGAGTACAATTCAATCCACAGGTGTGGCTGGAGAGATAGATACCGGTTCTCTCTCTAGAGCAATGTCTTAGATAGGCTTGAAAGATATAGAGCTCATTAAACTAAAATAGCAGATCGAGGAACTAGAAAAAGAAAGGGTCAAAGAGAGATAAGGAAGAGAAAAGATAGAAGAGAAATGCCAAGTAATGAATCAACAAAATGCCAAGTGAAGCCAACAGGTGGTCAAAAAAATTGCCTTACAAGGCGCTAGACATTTGATCTGGGTTCAGATCATTATAGAAGCTGACAAGTTTCAGCCTTATCTAGATTTCATTGAAGACCAGGAAAGCACTATGGTAGAAGCCAAGAAAAAAGTCCTGATAGTATTAGGAGAAATATAGAAAAGGCCCTTGGAAACAGCGGAACATGCCATTACTTTCCTAAGCTCTTTGTCAGATGATTTTGCCAACCGATATGGTATCCAAAATAGGGTTGTTGTTGTCTCCAGAGCTATAAAGGTAGTTGATAAGCACAGGATGTTGGAGACTGTATGGGCCAAAATAGAATTTATTGAGCACAAAGCCCTGGAGGTCATCAATCTATTCAAACCACTTGTAAGCAAAGGAATCCCTTTTTTCTGGGAAGAAAAGGGTCCTTTATTGTCCCAGAAGGAGTGTCGAGAGTGCTTGGTGCATTGTTGATTAGACAACAGCAATTTTGGAGATATGCAACAATTGTTGTCAAGGAAGATCATTGTTGATAAATTTACCAGTGATTTTGAATTGTTGTTTTATTTTAAAGCCACATACGCTGAGGTCCCTGAGACTTCATACCCGGAAACGATGGAGCTCAAAGCACAAACATTCGACATGGCAGTTGCGACCTTTCCTAGTCCTGATTTATGGAGAGTCATTCAGCAATATGGGTCGACCAAATTCAAAATGCATCCATAGGAGTGGCAATGATAATACGTCAGAATTTTTCTCTACATTGCACACCTGTTCCAATGGTCGCCTCTCTCAGAACTTTGCACAGTCATCACCCGCCAGATGAAAGTATAAGAAACTCTCATGCATATTTCCTCCTACATTCCACATTTCATTGTCTAGTTGTTTTATGCAAATCGCAGCCGATGTGCCACCTAAAAGTTTGTTAGAAGATGTCCTTTAGTTGTAACAAATTTTGATTCTCAAATGTCGGTTTAGGAATTGCAAAATGTTATAAATATACCTACTAAAGAAGGAGAAAGGCTTGAGACCGATGTAATTTTCCTATGTATGCTTTCAAGAGTATTTTAATAAAGTTACAGAGCCAAGGTCGGCATTTTACATAGGGATTCATGTGTTGTTTATATTACAGTCTGTTGCTTCCTTTCTCATGTGCATTTTTTTCGAGTTTATCTCTTCCATTATGTTTTCTTTCATGTCTGCAATAAGTGTATAACAGTTTGGAATTCACACATGCTATGCTCCACCTGTTGTTTTAGATATTCACCAAAGCTTTCTTCTAAAGTAATTACATAATTCATTTTCCAATGCTCTGTGTTGATGGTCTGTTCATGTTCTTCTTTTCCACTAGACAATTATAATTTGACTGTGATTGAATGGCTATCTTGCCTTTGTGCTGAAAACGCTTACATAAGTTCTGTTTATTTCTATTACACATCTTGAATCCATCACCCAATGGATCTATGTCTTGTTTCAACCAATTTTACAAACAATTTATAGTTTCACTTGTACATATCTGACATTGTTAATATTTGGTGAGAGATCCCTCTCGAAAGAGCAGAAGGCCAGTTCTCTCTTCGAAATTGGTTCTTCTATTACCTAGGAGCAGGCCTTCCGCAACCTTTGGGATCAACTCCGGTGCTAACAAACTAGCGCCGTTGTTGGGGATCGAATTGAAGACTATCCCTGGGGGAACGACAAAGAGCTGAACGATTTCAAGAAAGAGACTTCTAGGGGAAAACAAAAATTTCTGAATTCGTGAGAAGGTTGTATATTTGTCCTGGTGACTCCACACCCACCTCAACCAGTATCGCACTAGATATCCTAGATTCTAGAAAGAGGCACACGAGAGGTAACCCTAATCCTGAAACTTTACAACGTGTGGATAATCCAGAAAGAATACTTAGAAATAGAAATAAAGAGAAAGTGTATTTTCCATTGTTTGGTATGTCATGATCTCAAGATTTGTATGACATAGCGGAACCTGAATGGGGGGTTAGAGCTGAAAGACTACTAAGCAAATCTAAATCTAAATCCGACCTGAGGAAAGCTGGAGTTAGCTCTAATACATTGCAATCCTATCTTCTTGATTCTTTGTGGCTGAACCTAGAGACCCCATTGAAATCTGAAGAGATGGCCCCTATCTTTTAGAACACCCAGTTTCCTAACCCCCTGTCTGTTCCCAATCAACCTACCCTGATGGCTTCTACTAGATTTTCCCTGTCAGCTCTACCTCTGGTTCTACACGACCTCCCTTTGAACTACGCCCAAAGAATTGCACTCTATGACCAAAAGGGAAATGTCTCAGCAAGATACCATGTGGATAAGTTTGACAACTTCATCAACCTGGAAGAGGTGGATGATGAAGATGTCAAAATGCGGTTGTTCGCTCAGAGTTTGTTTGGGGAAGCCACGAAGTGGTACAAAGATTTTCCACCTAGGTCTATCCGCAGTTTTGCTAGTTTTCAAACTATATTTCTAGAGAGGTGGGATGATAAACAAATCCCGTTACAGGTCTTGTCTCAATACAACAATCTCAATAAAGGAGGTTTTGAATCGGTCCATGAGTTTTCTAGCAGATTCATGCGGGTCTACAAATCGATACCTGCCGATATCAAAACTTCACCCAGGGCGGCTAAAATTCATTACGTTGATGCATTTGATAATGATTTTTCTTTGTTATTAATATAAAGAAAGTCAAACACCCTCCCAACGATGTTCACTAATGCCCTAGAAGTAGAGTCCAATATGATGGCGTGTGGAAAAATTAAACCGAGGGCGGATGTTGACAGAAGGAAAGGTAGAGAAAAGGCACACCCCACTACTTCTACCTCTTCATCCAGTGATATAAAATTTGATATGATGCTCAAAACTATGGAAAAATTAATGGACAGGATAACGGTGGAGTCCAAGTCGATGAACCAAGAGCAAAATGAACCTCAAATAAGGAATCCTAATTTTAGGAGGCTAGTCCCTCCCCCGCTCCAACCAAATAGACCAAGGGATGTGAGGAATCCAAGAAACCAAGAAGAGTAACCAATTAGGCCTCCTTTCCCTGAAAACTATGTGGCTAGTGAAGATGAAGCAGAGTCTGTCGAATATTATATCCATCATTTCAGTGATTTGGACTTTGATATCTACTTGACTAAAGAGGAACATGATATGTTCGCTTAAGTGGATGATAAGACCCTGACAGAGGAATTGGAGCAATATCATATAGGGTATATGCATGCTATAGACGATGTCAGGAAGATCAAGTTAAGAAGTAGGGACATTGATATACATAAAGGAGGGCTAAACCCAAACCATCCTTCTAGTAGTCAGACCGGCCCAGGGAAAGGAATTGAAAAGCAAAAGGAGTCGATAGCACCTAGAGAAGTGGAAAAAGAGAATGGTAATGTGGGGAAGTTGGAGCCAATGGCACTTGACGAACTGGGAAAAACCCCTCCCATGTTTAACCTCCAAAATGAGCTAGATAAGCTAAAGGTATTGATTCCTTTCAATGAATTATTGAGGAATCAGGAATACAAGGACACTATAACAAAGATAATTGCAAATCAAGGAGAAGCTCACCCGGATATCTTAGAAGTGACTGAAGACAACCCTACTATTATTCTGGGATCTAAGATTAACAGCATGGACAGTGAAGATGAGGAAGTTCCCCCCTTTTACATGAGCTTGAATGTACATGATATGGTTCTACACAATGCTATGTTGGATTCGGGAGCCTCACACAATCTAATGCCAAAGGGAGTGGTGGAAATCCTGGGATTGGAGATTACAAGGCCTTATAAAGACCTACATTCCTTTGATTATAAGAGGGTAAAATGTCTGGGATTGATCAAAGACATGGTGGTATCTTTAAATAAGATGCCGTCTAAAATTGTAGTCATGGATGTCATTGTGGCCGGCATTCCTCCCAAATTTGGTATTTTGGTGTCAAGGTATTGGACTTCGAAGGTGAAGGGTAGCTTGAAAATGGACATGACCTATGCGACAATTCCTGTTCGCAATGAAAACAAAAGGTTATACAGTGAGAAAATATTTCCTTACGTTGTGAGCAGTTAGGCTCAACCATACGTCCATCATGTTTATGCCGTCGACACAGACTTGGGGTCGTCTATTTTCTTCAATGATATATCTCCTTGCAACTCAAAAATCGATGTGCCATGGAATGGTAAAAAGGATAAAGAAGAGACCAGTGAACTAGAAGCTTTGGAAAGAAAGAAAAAGGATGAAGGACTATGGAAGATGTATTTCGATGGCTCGGTGGCTAAAGCGGGTGCTGGCATAGGCGTGTATATAATCTCCCTCATTAGGGATACTAAAGCTTACTCTTATAAATTTCTTTTTGAATGCTCTAACAATGTAGCAGAGTATGAGGCCTTGTTGCTGGGCCTACATGCACTAAAGGATTTAGGAGCGAAAAGGGTCCAAATTTTTAGAGATTCGGAGCTTGTAGTGAATCAAGTGAATGACAGCTATCATACTAGACATCCAAGAATGAGAGCTTACCGGAATTAGGTGTGGGATATGTTCAGAAATTTCTTCACTGAACATGTAGTCCAAGTAATCCCCAGATATGAGAATATGGTGGTGGACTCTTTGGCGACTGCAGCAGGAAAATTCAAAGGCCCTACGGCAGGAAAAAGGAAATATAAAGTAGATATTGTAAATAAACCTTCCATACCAGATAACACTAGATATTGGCAAGTCTTTGAAGACAATATGTAGATCAAAATATTTTTGGAGTTGTCCGATGAGTTTGTAGACACCCACATAGATGAAGGTGGTGCTGACCCCGAAAGCTTCCTAGACATTGAAGAGGAAGGGGAAGAAGCCGTTGGGACGGGAAAACTAAAAGACTCTTTGGGAGGCAGGAATATACTCCAGTTGAAAAGAAATCATAGTCCTAGAGGTTTGATCCCTTTAGAGTCTCTTTTTGACCAAAATGATGTAGCCATAGATCCAAAGGTCGAGCCTGGCATGGATTTCATCGAAGATATAAATATCGGCACTGAAAGCGACCTAAAAATTATAAAATTGTCCAAGAAATTACCTACTAAAGAAAAGGAAGGATATGTGAATCTGATGAAGAAATACATGGATGTGTTTGCATGGAGTTATGAATATCTCAAAGAGTATGACACTTCCATCTTACAGCATACTATTCTGATTAAACCGGGAGAAAATACATTCAGGCAGAAACTCAGGAGGATCAATCCGAATCTAGTACCCATTATTGAAAAAGAAGTGAAAAGGTTGTTTGATGCAAAGATAATCATGACTCTGAGGTTTTCAAAATGGGTAGAAAATTTGGTTCCTATTCAGAAAAAGAATGGCGAGATAAGCCTATGCATAGATTTCAGAAACTTAAATAAAGTTTCTTTGAAAGACAACTACCCATTGTCGAAGATGGACCAGATCATGTAGAGGAAGGTAGGCTCAGAAAGTATATCCACTATGGATGGTTTTTCTGGTTACAATGAGGTGAAGGTGTTACCTGAAGACCAAGAAAAAACCGCTTTCACCACACCTTGGGGTACATTCATGTACGCAAAGATTCCGTTCGGGTTAATGAATGCTGGAGCAACTTTCCAAGGTGCCATGGATATTTCTTTTGCAGATGAGAGAGAAAAAATCGTGGTGATATACATGGACGACATTACTGTATACTCCAGGTGG
This sequence comes from Pseudotsuga menziesii, assembly GCA_001517045.1. Lineage (NCBI taxonomy): Eukaryota > Viridiplantae > Streptophyta > Pinopsida > Pinales > Pinaceae > Pseudotsuga > Pseudotsuga menziesii. The sequence continues at coordinate 420,474 of LPNX011049806.1, forward strand.
GCTAAAGATCATGTCAGGCATTTGGAAATATTTTTCATCAAATGAAGGAAGTATGGCATCTCATTAAACCCTAGAAAGTTGAACTTTGCTCTAGAAGAAGGAAAGTTGTTGGGGCACATCATTTCGAAGGAAGGGATCATGATCGATCTAGACAGGGTAAAAGGCATCTTTAGAGTAGAAGAACCAAGGAGCAAGAAAGAAAGACAGTCTTTCATAGGTCAAGTGAACTTCTTGATGAGATTAATGCCTATATTTGTCAAAATCCTGATGGACATTACTTACATGCTAAGGAAAGATCATGAAATCAAATGGACGGTAGGAGCTAAGAAAGATTTCAGAAATATAAAACAGGCCATTTCAGAGGCTCTTGTACTGATCAGTCCAGATTTTGAGAAAGATTTCTTAGTGTTCTCGTATGCTTCAGACTACACTGTAGCAGCAGTGTTACTGCAGAAGAATGATCGAGGTGAAGAACAACCTATAGAATTCTTCAGTAAAATATTGAGGGATGGAGAATAAAGATATAGTATAATGGAAAAAAAAGCCTACGCTTTGGTTAAAGCCTTGAAATATTTTAGAATCTACCTCCTCCATTCCCACATAATCTCCTATGTACCTAGCAGCATAGTGAAAAGCATACTTACACAGCCAGATCCAGAGGGAAAGAGAGCTAAATGGGTTGCAGTTCTCCTGGAATATAACATAGAAATCAAGTCCACAAAATTGATCAAAGGACAAGGGTTAGCTAAGATGATGACAGACTCCCATTGTGACTCTCTGTAGTTGAATTTTCTCGCTTGTCAGTTTGATCGGGTAGAGGCAGAGGTGCAAGTGAAGCCTGATTTCTCTCCATCTCCTTGGTATGATGACATTATTTTTGTATTGCAGAATTTACAACCTCCTACTGGGCTAAGCAAAACCCGGGCTAGATCCGTGAAACTGAAAGATGTGAAATTTTGCATCATAGAACAATATCTTTATTGGAAAGACCCTAGGGGGATACTACTGAATTGTCTTCTAGAAAATGAAGCTCAACATATGGCGAAGGAATTTCATGAAGGATATTATGGAGGACATCATTCCTGGAAAGTAACCGCAAACAAAATTCTAAGGGCAGGATTTTATTGGCCTTCATTGTTCTCAGATGTCTATAAGGAAACGACTAAATGCCACCAATGTAAGATTTTTGAAGGGAAAAGGAAAGTGGTGTCTCTCCCCCTCAACCCTATATCTGTGGAAGCTCCTTTCCAGTAATGGGGGTTAGATTTCATCGAAGAGATAAATCCAAAATCCTCCGAGAAGCATAAGTGGATTCTGACTGCCACTGATTACTTCACAAAGTGGATCAAGGCCATACCCACCAGGAGGGTTACAGAAGAAGTGATAATGGATTTCTTAGAAAATAATATTTTGGCGAGGTTTGGCTTCCCGAATCAGATTGTGACAGACAACACATTTGCATTTAAATCCAAGAAAATGATCAATTTTTGTCATAAATACCATATAAGCTTAAATCACTCTACGAATTATTACCCACACGGGAACGGATAGGCAGAATCCTCTAACAAAATCCTTGTGAGGATTATTACGAAGCTGTTGGAATATAACAAGAAAGCTTGGCACACAAAATTGAAATATGCCTTGTGGGAAAATAGAATTAGCACAAAGAGGGCCATCGGTATCTCACTATTTCAGTTGGTATATGGAGCTGAGGTAATTTTTCCTGCCTCTTTAGGTGTTCCAGTCATGAAGTTATTAAGGGACCCGTTAGATGAGCCTAATCCCATTCAAAGAATGATCAACCAGATTATTGAGCTTAATGAGGTAAGGGACAAGGCTTATGATAAAGTCGAGATACACCAGGAAAAGATGAAGAATACCTTCAATAGGGGAATAAAGGAATACGTTTTCCAGGTCGATGACTTGGTGCTAAAATGGGATGCCCCGCACGAAGAAAAAGGGAAACATGGAAAATTTGACCACTTATGGGTAGGCCCATCACTTATTGCGGCACACAGAGGAGGGAACGCCTTCATTTTACAGTATCCAGATGGGTCATAGTACGAAGGAGGCACGGTGACTGGAAGGTTTCTGAAACGTTGCTTGGAATAAAGGGACTAAGGTCTGTGTATCATAGTGTAAATATGTTTTATGTTTTGATCAGTACGGATGGTGAGTCAGAAGATTTGAAGCCCATGGAGAAGGCCCTAAGATCATAAGAGGTAACCAATCTTTAAAATTATGTTTTCTTTTAGGAAGTGAAATAAAAGGAGGTTGTTAATGGAGTAGGTGACTATTCTGTGGGTTCTTTGGTACCTCACTGGGAGGATAGCATTCTTCATGGAGCCGATAGTTAACACACTATTAATTTTTGGTCATAAGAGATACATGGGAATTTCATCCTTTTCAAGAGGTGTTGAGAACGTAGCTTAGTGTTCGCAGAAGGGGCTAATGGCACACACAAGATAGCACTCAACCATTGGAATAAGCCTCAATGGTGAATGTCGAAAGCGGAAAAACATTCTGTGGATTGGAGATGCAAGGTAAAGAAGAGAACATTGGATGCGCTGAAGGGATTAAGTGGGAATCATGATTGAAGGTTGAGATTGATCAGATGGCAGATAAACGATGTCAAAACATTTCGCATGGAAAACATGCTCAGCCAAAGCCACTTTTCCAGATTACGAAATATGTTAAAGGACGGAGGCATCTAACGGTCGAGAATGGGATCTAAGAAAATCCATGGTTGAAATTGATTTCGCATCCGAGATTTGCAAGGATGCAACAAAAATTTTAGATTGAGAAAAGTGGTATGGGATGCTCAGATTGACGGTTACTACGAGAACGAAAGGAGATCAGCTATCATATTTCATTTTGCAATCTTAATTAGCAGGGATCAAACAAGAACCTCACTTCGTAAAGAATGGTAGGGTCCGTCGTGATCAATGGTTGTTAATAAAATCAATCTTGATCGACGGTTGAGCTGCACACGTGTGAAGTAGGCAAAGATGTAGCAGAAAGAACCTCACATACCTATGGTTCAGATCGCAAAGAGTAATATCTACGGTGCAAACCTCCTAGGAAGGGAGCGAAGGTTATGTTGTGTGAAAAGCTATAAAGGGGTCCATGTGAAGTTCCAAAGGTTTGTCTTTTTCGAAACCTCAAAGCCATTGAATATCCAACAACATATAGAGTGCCAGCATGGACCAACCAAGAAATTGTGCTACAGAACAAGGTAGGCCCCTGATACCCTCTCAGTGCTATTTAAAAATGGATGTAATAGGAGTTGTACAAGTGGTAGGGGTCAGAGATGATGTAGAACCTGAGGCCACAGGTCGAAGGGAAGAAGAAAGTCTGGTAGATGATAATGCTGATATTTTCGATACCATCCTGGTGGGAGAAGCTATTGAAACCGCTAGAGGCAAATTGGAAATTCTTAAGGATCGAGGTGGAGATACCTGCGGTGTTTTTAAATCTTTCTTCCATTTCTTCTCTATTGGCCAAACCCCCCATTGCCATGAGTTTTTCGAGTGGTGTGCAAACAATTTCTTTGTCGCCGAAGGTGTCATTATGAATAAATAAAATTCTAAAATCCTTTGCTCAGTCCAAGCTTTCGTCATCTGTAAAACCCTGCATATCCTAGATGAATTTGTACATATATCCCAAGACTACCAGGAAGAAAATATTATATGTTGTTTTAGAGTCTATAGACTAAAGTAAATGAACCTTCCTGAATGCCTGTTCTAAACCCAATAGTGAACCCATTGACCTATCTTACCCTATTCACCTCAACCAATTCAATGAAGAAAATCAGCGGTGTATATCCCTAGCGAGTCAGTTTCTAGGTCTAGATATCGATGCTTATGTCACAGAGTCATTGTTGAGTCTTTTGTTCGTCTTGAGTACTTGTCCAGTCGAACCTGAATTGCCTGGACAATCCTGTCAGTCTTGTTGCCTTAAGTTTGATGAGTTCCTAGTCGAGAACATCCGTTCTCAGTTAGCGAATTTCCATGGCACTAGAGTGTTTAGATTTCAATCCTTTTAGATAAGGAGGCTTATAGCTTATAATGAGGAAGACCTACAAGTCACAGAACTGGAAATCACTGCTGATATGGCCACGAACTACTGTAAATTTATGAACCAATTGATGGCCAAAATATACGACCTCTTCTTTCAAGAAATGTTACCTAGGGTGTTTCCTGAGATGAGGAAAATGTTGTAGCTATCAAATAGCAAGAATATAGGGGCCATGCAAAGGGACAGGTGAAGAAGAAGAATTTAGTGAAAGAACAGCAACAGGAAGAGCCCAAGATAGCTGAATTGCAAATACAAGAGTATGTATTTGACGGGAAGACTCCAAGCAAGCATGCATCCAAAGAGGATTGGCTAGGGTCTTACTGAGAGAGGGCTGATAAAACTTTCAAAGAGACAGGAGAACTATATAGCGAGGAAGCACGGTTTCCTTACCCCAATGTGGGGCTGAAAACTATAAGAGATCATGCCACTGTCACCCTTATATTAGCCTTGGCAATGGGGAACAAGGTGTCAGAGGTCAGTGTGAACGTCTCAAAGGTTCCGACTACTGACATAATACACCTCAACAAAGAGACCGGGGATATATTGAATGCAAGACTGCTTAAGGCTACCATATAGATGTCCAAGCTAGAGGAAAGTAAATAAAAAACTTTAAACCTTTTAAGGAAGGTGAGAGTGGAGAACAAAGCACTCAAAGCTCAAATCAACAATTTATAGAGTGAAGTAGTGCAAATAGAAGGGCCGACACATAAAGGGATTTTGGCTTAGAAATTGCTTGATGATAAGGAGAAGGAGATCCAAACCCTAAAAAAGAAGTTAAAAATCCCTCCTACCCAGCTCTCCCAAGCAGAAGAATTGTTTTACTTTGAAAGAGAAAAAGAGACATTGAACAATGAGCTTACCGACTGCAGAGCCAAGCTACTAAAGCTCGAAGAAAAGGAGAGCGAGTGGGAAGCAGACATCCAGCTTTTGAAGAAAAGCGATGCAGAATTAAAAGCCAGATTAGCAATAAAGGAAAAGGAGCTTCAAGCAAGAAGTGCGGAGAGTACAATTCAATCCATAGGTGTGGCTGAAGAGATAGATATTGGTTCTCTCTCTAGAGGAATGTCTCAGATAGGCTTGAAAGATACAGAGCTCATTAAACTAAAACAATAGATCGAGGAACTAGAAAAATAAAGGGTCAAAGAGAGATAAGGAAGAGAAGAGATAGAAGAGAAATGCCAAGGATTGACTCAACAAAATGCCAAGTTAAGCCAATAGGTGGTCGGTAAAATTTCGTTGCAAGGTGGTAGACATTTGATCTGGGATCTGCTCATTATAGAATTTGACAAGTTCTGGCCTTATCTAGATTTCATTGAAGACCAAGAAAGTGCTATGGTAGAAGCCAAGAAAAAAGTCCTGACAGTATTAGGAGAAATACAGAAAAGGCCCTTGGCAACAGCAAAAAATGCCATTACTTTCCTAAGCTCTTTGCCACACGATTCCACCAACCGATACGGTATCCAAAACAGGGTTGCTATTGTCTCCGGAGCTAGAAAGGTAGTTGCGAAGCACATGATGGTGGATACTGTACGAGCTGAAATAGAATTTATTGAGCACAAATTCCTAGAGGTCATCAAGCTATTCAAACCACTCGTAAGCAAAGGACTCCCTTTTTTTGGGAAGAAAAGGGTCCTTTATTGTCCTAGAAGGAGTATCGAGAGTGCTTGGTGCACTGTCGATTAGACAACAACAAGTTTGGAGATATGCAACAATCTTTGTCATGGACGATCAATTTTGATAAATTGACCAGTGATTTTGAATTGTTGTTTGATTTTAAAGCCACATGCGCCGAGGGAATCCTTAGACAACCTATACAGTAAACTGGAGGTCTAAGTATGTATGTGCCACTATAGGAAATTGGTGTAGAAATATGCAGTCTAGACATAGAGGAAAAACATAACAAGCATAGAAAATATTGGTTTTTAAAAGAAAATGGAAACATTTATTGCAGTTGACCTTTCAGTAGAGGTTTCTCTTACAATGAGGGTATAATTAACAGTTAGTGTACTTAGAATTAAACAGATATCTATATTAGCAATCCTTGTGTGTAATAAAAGATATCATTATTTAACATTCAAAGACAAAAAAATCTAGGGTTAAGAAGCAGTTTCTTATTTGTAGAGAAGATAACTTGGTAATAGAGGGTATCTTAGGGGTTTTTTCTGTATCTCATTCTCTTAGTCTCCTAATTTCTGGATCTATTGTGGTGGCCCCTACAAAAGTTATAGTTCAAAGCTGCATAAGAGTCATAAGACTTCCTTTTCTTCCATTTCTTTCAACAAACAAATTCTTTATAAAGCTACAATGGTTCTTGGTCATCTCATGAAGATATAAACAAAGGAACCTACAAACAATGTATTATGTTTATCATACATGCCACATATAACAAGCTACCTTTCATATTGGAGTAGCTTTACCTTGTATAGTGTAGAAATTAATCAATAGTTATGTCCTTCTTCCAACCACCATAAGCGCACGCCCGTGAAGGGAGCAATTTATTGAAAAGAGTCAGCATCACCCGCAATCGATGAGAACAAACTCTTTCAATTTTGCATCTTTATCGATCTAGTGATTTCCTATTGATTTGGGGCAGAAGCCAAAGTGGAAGCAATTCAAATTAATACAAGACTAAGGATGACAAATATGACATGCTAACAAACACATAGCTAACATAGATTAATACATTGAAGGATAATTCAAGTTGGAAATAAGTCTATCTTTTTGGTCCTACAGAAACTCAAGGTGTTCTTCTGGCATTATTATATTCCAATCAATACCCATGCAAAAAACTGTAGCATTTCTTTCTTTAGCTAAATGTAGCTCTTTGTCTGGATCAAAACATGAGAATGGATTTTCCTCTCAATAAATGAGAGATTAACTTGAACTTCAGCTATCTAGAGAGAAGGATAAGAAAGGAGCAACAATACAAAAAATATTAAAGCTGTTTCGGTTCAGTAAAATTATAGACAGCTAAAATTTGGGTGAGAATCCACTCCTTTATACTCATCTATAACATTTCCAATCCTTTCATCATTCCTTCAAGAGTTGGATCCAAGAATTTATCACCCTTTCCTTCAGTACTACCATGAAGCTCAAGATGTTGATCATAGCATTTATAGATGCCATTTATTACACGTTACCTGTAGTATTGGAGTATATTTACCTTGTATACTATAGAAAGTAATAAATACCTATGTCCTTCTTCCAACCACCATAAGCACACTCCCATGAAGGGAGATATTGATGGAAATAGTCAGTATCACTCGCAATCCATGAGCACAAACTCTTTTAATTTTGCATCTGTATTGATCTAGTGATTTCCTATTGATCTGGAAAAAAGACAAAGTCGAAGTAATTCAAATTAATACAAGACTAAGGATGGAAAATATGACATGATAACAAACACAAAGCTAACATAGATAAATACATTTAACGATAATTCAAATTGGCAATCAGGCTATATTTTTTGTCCTACAGCAACTCATGGCCTTCTCAAAACCATCAAGGGGGTCTTCTGGAATTATTTTGTTCCAATAAATACCCATGCAAAAAACTGTAGCATTTGTTTCTTTAACTAAATGCATCTCTCTGTCTGGACCATACCAAGAGCAGGGATTTTCCTCTCTGTGTGAATCAATAAATGAGAGTTTAACTTTAACTTGAAATTTAGCTATCTAGAGAGAAGGATAAGAAAGGAGCAATAATACAAAAAATATTAGAGTTGTTTCAGTTGACTAAAATTACAGACAACTAAAAATTGGGTGAGAAGCCAGTCCTTTCTAATCATCTGTAACATTTTACAATCCTTTAATCATCCCTTCAAGAGTTGGATCCAACAATTTCTCACCCTTTCCTTCAATACTACCATGAATCTCAAGATGCTAATCATAGAATTTATGCAGGTCTTTTGTGGATCATACATATCTGTGTATTCTACCTCCAATTTGTCATGAACTTCTACAAAAGGAAATATTGAAACGTGTTCATGATATCGTTGCTCTTTCCCGCCATTTTCTCATAATTTAAGAGTTCCCACCCCTCTGATGGCAATTCATGCAAATTCTCATTCTATCTTCCACCTTCCTTGTTTTGATACTGTTCTTATACATTTTTTGCACATATTGTTGACGCATTTTCTAAGTTTTGATCGCCATTTCCATATTTACTCTCTCTGTCTTCACCCAATTGCTCACTACTTCTGACTTTCGAACCAGATTGTGATTCAAACAAATCCGACTGTTTGCCATCTTTGTTATTTAGTTCAATCTCCTTCGGGTAATGACCATGCTCGGCAACAAACGTGAGACATGCATCTTCTTCTAGAAGTGCAGAAGCAATTGAAATGACAAAGAAAAATATGCCATCACTCACTTCCATGGTCAAAATTTAAACAGTGGGAAGAGTATTTGGCATAAAGAAAATTGTTCAAAACTTCAAACACTTCAAATAACTATAGGTTTGTAACTATGAAAAAATACTATACACGATGAGTCTTTCACAAGGACCAAATCATAGTTTTTTACTAAAAATAATATAGAAGCAAAAAAAATGAAACTACCATCTCTGTTTACTGGAAATCTTGCGAGCACCTCCTCAGACTCATCAATTGGATTTTCAAAGGGAGCCAACATCTTTTTGTGAATTTTAAGGAAATAAAAGGTGTTAGTTGTAACAAAAATAATGCCTACCATTCCAAATACCTTCAAAACATTTAGTAGGAACATTTCCATCTCGATTTATATACATAAAATGGTTGATCGAAATCTTGTTAATAATGTATTAAGTGATTCGATTATCGCCTAAGTATGTACTAAGCTCTGCATTTTGAAGCATTCTCTACAAATAAACTCTGCATTTTGAAGCATTCTCTACAAATAAAATATGAAGAAGTATATTTAAACCCTCGAGAGGAAAGGAATTTAAGAAAATATTGATTATCTGAGTGGTTTATTACGAAAAACCTTTTACCTTGGATATAATCATAGAGAAAGATTTCGAACCTTCCATTCCTGGTAGGAAACCGCTACTTTTCCTATTTTTCTGGTTAAGATTCATGGTAAAATTATACTCTCAGGGATTCGAATCCAAAACCTTTAGGGAATTAACAACCAACCGACATCAAAAATGGGGTTTGTTGCTGAAGCCTGTAAATTCTCATATTCTTCACTTATCAGGATATTTTTCGAGGGTCATCGTTTTCCACCATTAATTCCCATATTCTTCACTTATCAAAATTGTTTTCAAGGGTCATCGTTTTTCACTGTAGGACGCTTCGGAAATGAGTGAGCCTTCCGAATATCTGAGAAGTTCAAAATCCACACATATTTCAATATATGAGTATATTTTATCCTCTTTAGTGGAAAATGAGGGTAAATGCAGGTATAATCCCGCAGGATTTTAGTTTCTGAGAAGCTCCAAGGTTCGATCTTGAACTCGAGAATTTGCACATTCTGCCTTTTTGTGTTGTTGTTGTTGTGTCATCTAGTGGCTGAAATAAATGGTGTTCAAATGGCCTAATACATTTATTTGTATATTTTTTTATCTTCTTAGTGTTTGTTTTTAAGTTCTCAAAAAAAATTACATTATGAGGAATTTGAAGCAATTTTATTTTTATTTTTTATGTTTTGAGTTTAATTTTTTAATATTTTTTAAATTGTTCTACATCAACATAGATTCATCCTAAACACCGACATATCAAGCACCAAGAAGCATTCACTTTCTTAAGGTGTTATTTTTTTATAAACATTTTACCCCATAGTGGGTATGGAATTTGACAGGTAAATTCCCGTCATGAGCCAATTTACCCGTCAAATATAACTAAGATTTTACGAAGACCATCAAAATCTAGCTTAAAAATGCAGAAAACATTTCATATTTTGATTATTACGGGCAATTTTGACGGGCTGTCCGCTATTTGAAATTTCTACCCTACTGGGTAGTAAGCACGGAGAATAACATTATAGACGAATTTGGCATTTTACGAAAGAGACGGATTAATGATTAATAATTGCACTCGAGACCTCTATTGAACTGACTGTTTAGTATTCACTCCATCACTTGGAGGTGTTTGAAATTTATTTGGCATATTTACAGGAACATCTCCATGGATACCAAGCCAAGAAACATTGACTGCATACAGTTGTAAGCCTAAGTTATGTTAAAGTGTCATATTCAAGTTTACTTTTAAAACATAATAATCAACCGAAAAAACCGTTAACCAAACAAACATATATTCTTTTTGTGAATGGTACACCTAACTAAATCCCATAAATAACTACCACCATTGAATAAATCAAAAAATAAATTGCATTTATTTTGATAAATAATTGATGCACAAACTTGTATTTACAATACCAAAGTACAAGATGAAATAAATTTACTCTTTAAAGTTTGAACCATAGGTATGTTTTCAAAAAACTGTAATAAATTGAAAATATTTGGGTTATGTTGCCAAGGAATTCCACTTACTACAACTAAATGGTGCGTAGCAATTTGCACTTTGGCTCCAAACTTCAGTGCTTCATCATTTTGAATACCAGTAGGAAGAATTAGAGGAAGGGGATGGCCTTCCCTATATCGTTCAATAAATAGAGTACGATGCAAAAATCCCTTAAAGATAGCATATTGTCCCCATCCTGGTTAGACAAATCCCAAGCCTTCTTTAAACCTAAGTATGACACACCTAAAAGAACACCAACAATTATAATAAGGATAATGTGGTGGTGATGTTAGACAAACATTTCATTCAAAGTCTCCATTAAATACAATGCTTCTTTACAGACATGTCAATGATAACATGCATTTCAATCCAAAAATGATGCAACCATAATATCTAATGGATAATTATCATGACAACATTGTGGATTGAAAGAGCATAAAACACATCATTAAAATGAGCATAAAGGAATTCATTTTCCCACTAATGTATTTTTTAATGCAAAATTAAGAACATTTAAAAAAAATCCAATTGTCTATACTCCACCAAAACGTCTATATCAGCCTTCAAAAATGTTCATTAACAAACAATTTTAATAAGGAAGTAACCATGAATACTGTAAATAAACTTGCATAAAATTTTAATTTGAATCCAACACTTAAGTCAAAATGACATTGAAATAATCATCAACTCTATATTTTTGTCTCCTTGTCTTCTTCAATATCTATTGGAAGCCACCATCTTCGGAAACGATCACGATATTGTTCACCAGTGATTTTACCATCCCTGTTAGTGTCAACCTCAGAGAAAACCTCAGTATACTTTTGAGCATAAGACTGTGTCATCCTTGGCAAGGACAATTGAGTTTTTCTTCCAACACTTGAGGTTGTTGCACCAACTCCAATAGATACAGGCATAATTGATGTGCTTTGAGGTTTATCTAACTGATTCTGCTTAGCAAGGGATACAACAGGTGCAACAAGTGTTGGGACAAGAGACGTAGAAGATAAAACATTCTTGATTGAATACAAAGGATGGGAAGCTACAATCTGTTTTTATTGAGAGGGTGTGGACAAAAAAACATCTCCACTGAAAAATTGAATCCAAAGAAAAACCGTTTCCATCAACATATATGCTTTTAATATCACCTATTTATGTGGAGAAGTTGGATCTTATGTTATCTTCCATGGTTTTCAATGGTACTGATGGAATTGACCCTCTTTTAAAGGATAAACTTGCTTATTCGAGACCATATTCCTTTGGAGGAATAGGAGCACTCCCTCTAATTTGGGCACCGTGCACAATAGAAACATTGTTAATGGGTATGACATACGTTTTTCTAGCAATCCTTGAACCACGCCACTTTCTCGAGCCACTAAGAATTTGTGGTCGCTGACTTATTGTACCAACTCCAAGAATTCCCATGGAAGCTTTCTACGAAGGAGTTGTTGAAATAGTTTGTGGAGATATTGGCCGCACAAACTCATTATTTGTTGGAGGTGCATACTGTTGAGCATATGTCATGACTGGTTGTACCATTGGACCTCTAATGACTGTTATTTTAAATTTGTGAACCATTGATTTACAAAAAATAATGAAATCTTTAGGAAGGGAATTATGCAGTGGAATAATCAAAGAGAGTGTATGTTGAACATGAAATTCGTGCCACAAATTTCAAATAAATAGAACAAGAATTGCTCAGATAATCACTACATTAATCTTCATTCATTAATCAATAACACAATTATTATACAATAAATAGAATTCGAATTCTAAATATGGATTTGAATCTATCAGTTATAACTGGCTGATTAGCTAACTTAGTGTTTCTAAATCACTTCTGGAACTCACTAGTCTTACTCTGGATGCCTAATCAGTCTATAATCAGTTAACTAATGAGGTAGGTGGGAAAAGGGAGCCATTCTCCCTTCATGCAAAACTGGCATTAGGATAACTGAAAGTGATCTAACTGTTTTTAATTGCAAGTTAACTCAACATAACTTCGACTTACCTACCACAACCAACTGATGGAGGCTGCTGGTGGCACTTAGAGTGCTCTCCTATAATGTAGTGATTTCTCCCAAAGGTACATAAATTCATGCATGCATGTGGATTAAGTGGAAAATAAACTCTAGTTTTGTCCCTCATACTCTAGTAGAGTAATAATGAATAAGTTAGGAAAAATGACCAAATAGACTATATTGAATAAATGAGGATTAATTAATCGTAACACCCCACCTTAATCCTAACTTTGGACAACTTGGGACCTGACAACTAGGCAAAACGTCACCCATAAAATATAAATGAAATAAAATATTGCTTAATAAACTAAATAAAATGGGGAAAACCTCATGGGAACCCCCGCCCCCCCCCATCAAGATAAGTAGGTAATTAGGAAACAAGATTCCATAAGAAAAAAAGATTCTCTTTGAGCAAAACCTTGTGAAAAGATTGTTTCAATTTGCAACTCTCTAGAGTAGTCATGGAGAATCATGGTTGTTCTGTGCATCAACATCCTGGTACTATGCATATGAACCTATCCATCTTCTTCCGATATGCTGAATGTTTCTTTTTTCTCTTCTTTCTTGAGGAGGAGTGGAATGAGCCATTTTGTTCATAAGTGGGCCAAATTATGGATCATTCGCTATCATCAAGTAGCATCTCTGTGGAAGTTTGTTGCACCAATATATACGTACGGAAGTCATGTGAGAGATTGAAACATGTTCATTTTGATACTTGGGGCCTCGTTCATCTTCTATCATCTGGATCCCCAACAACATTCCTAGTTGCTTCCATGAGCTTTTCAGCCAATTTAGGCTTCTGATTTGGAATAGGAGTTGCATCTGGATCTAGATCATCTTGAGGTACAATATCAATATCAAGATCATGTTTATCTTGTTCCTCATCTTCTGAAACTGAAATATTAGGCAACATGTCATTATCTGCAAATGGATATGAAAGAGAGTTTTTACCTTCCCTTTCGAATGGTTGTTGAGATTGTACTAGAGTTGAGTATGACATAAAGTGTGAGATTTCATATGCCTTGGAGGCATGGTTTGCAACAACCTTTGCTATAATATTCGTAGTTGAGATATCTAAGATCTCCACTGAGTCAGGACCAAATACAACTTGCTTTGGTTAGCAAGTATGTGTCATATGATAAACAGATAACAAAATTGCTGCAAGAGAGGGAGCATAGAGTACATTTCTGAACTCTCCCTGCTGGATTTTAATAGAACCTCTACCTGCTACCAAGATATATGAGTTACCCCCATATGAATTCTAGGCCCTCCTGAGAGATTCAGAGTGTTGATGGATTCCATAGAAGAAACCATGTGGTTGGATGCTACAGAATCTATCAAATAAGTCTTCGACTGAGTGAGGATTTCCCTAAAGGCATGACACCTCTCATGATCTTTTGTGAGTTGTTCAACATCAGAATTATTTTCTCCCTATGGAAGGGAAATATTGTTCTATTCAAGTAGTGTTGACAATGGGCGAATATTTTTCTTCATGCACTGGCTCTCTGGATAAAAGACTCTCATACAGTAGGGACACTTAGTATTCTCAAATTTCTTCTTTTCTTGGAACTCGAGGCTCCACCGGAAGATCTCTGATTCTCCTTTGGCTTCAAATTAGTGTTTTCTAGTCTCCTTTCCTTTCTTCTTCCCTCTTTATTACGCATACTTTGAGTCTCCTACAAAGAGTGCTTGATTTTTGGAGGTCTGAATCACTCCCATTTGAACCAATTTATCTTGCTCTTGTATCAAGGACTCGACAAAGAATATAGAGAAGGAATATTCCAATTAGGAATAGAAGTTCCTCCATAATGGAATGTAGAGACAAATATAAAGTACTCTAAGCCAAGCTTTCTCATCACTGACAAAACAAGCTACTCATGTTTCCTCTCTAATCCACACTGTTTGCATTGCAGTACTGGTGACTTGTATTTTGTAAAGAATTGTTGAATATTTTTGAAACTGTTGGGATGTAGTGCAATAAGCTTAGTATCCAAACCATGCCCTCGAAGTTGATATTGTTTTCGAAAAAAATATTCAAGCTTATCCCAATCTTCCTTCGGAGTCTTTAGTCCCTCGAGGTGCAACAAAAGATCTTGGGAGATGTGAACGCACATGAAGTTGAAGGCTTCATCAAGCTGATTCAAAAATTTGTTTTTCTAAAAATATTGTTGGGGCTCATATTCTCTTCCCATTGTCATGCTAAACAGGCCAAACTTGCACAAGGATGCTTACATATCTTCCCTCCAATAAGTGTAATTGAAGGGTGTAATGGTTTAAGGTACGAGAGCTGAAGAATTCTCCATATTTTTGTATGCTGATCAGTCAATTCCTCAAGAATCTACATAGGTACCTGCAAAGAACACTGCAAAACCAATTCAATTCACAATCATATGTTAGTTCAACCCTTTCCACCTTGACATGTAACTTTCTCAGAGTCCATCACACATGGATAGACTCCTCTAGATAGGATCGATAGGGACAAATGCTATGATTTGGGATTTATGTGGAAACTCAGCTGCTTCTAGTGCACAATGGAGATTGAACAGGATTCACTACTAGCCTGAGCAAGGCTCTGATACCATGTTAAATTTTTGAACCATTGATCTACAGGAAAATATGAAAGTTGTAGGAATGGAATTATGCAGTGGAATAATCAAAGATAATGTACAATGAACAAGAAATTCATGCCACAACTTTCAAATAAATCGGATAAGAATTGCTCATATAATCACAACATTAATCTTCATTCATTAATCAATAATACAATGATTATACAATAAATATAATTCAAATGCTAAATATAGGATTCAAATCTATCATTTCTTACTGACTGATTAGCTAACTTGGTGTGTCTAAATTACTTCTGGAACTCACTAGTATAACTCACGATGTCTAAATATGTCTACAATAAGTTAAACCATGAGGTAGGTGGGAAAAAAGTGCCACTCTCCCTTTGTACATGCAAAAATGGATCTAGGCTAATTGAAAGTGATCTAGCTAATTGTTACTAGAGGTTAACTCAGCATAACTTATTTCCTACCACAACCAACTGATGGAGGCGGTTGGTGGCGCTCAGAGTGGGCTCCTATAATGTAGGCATTTCTCCCAGAGGCACATAAACTCACACATGCATATGCAGTAAGTTGCGTATAACATATAGGTGTTTCCCCAATAATCTAGTACAATAATAATAACTTCATAAGTTAGGAAAAAAGAACAAATAGTCTATATTGGACAAAGGAGGATTAATTAATCCTAACATATTAAGGGAATAATAGGAGATGGTGTTGATGCAGTAGATGATGCAATTTGTGATGTAGAAATTTGAAATGCTACTGGTCCAAAAAAAATTCCCTCAAAATATTTGGTGTTAACTCATGACCACTATGTGCTATAGTCAATAACTTTAAATCATTGTAAAACTGTACCCTTCCAAGTAATCCTCATGTGCCATTTTGATCAACATGCATTTGAATATGAAAGAGTGAATAGAGAAACTGATTAGATAAAGAAAATGGAAGTGAGATCGTCCAACTTTAGATCCAGCTATGCACATTCCTAGCACAATTGTGACAGCTAAGACATCTTGCTCTTTTTCACATTCATATTTTGTATCATCTTAAGCCAGTGTCTAAGCATCACAACAAATTAATTATGTGCAATCAAAGCATCCTTGAACAAAGAAAATTTTCACCCTAAAAGCAAAATGAATTATGAAATCAAGCATCAACTGTTCGATTATTTCTTAGGATAAATATGTTATTATGCACATGTTGATATAAAAATCAAGGAATTAAAATAGAGCAAGGGTTCCTATGCAATTAATGATCAATCAAATTCAAGTAACGAATTAAAATAGAGCAAGGTTACATGTGAAAGTATTTTCTTCGGTAAATTGGCCCCCTTGAAAGAAGACTAGGGCTTCGGTGCCACTTATCCTTCCATCATGGTTCAAATCTTCCCTGTGAAAATAGGTGTTGAATAAATTGATGTTTTTTGGGAGATCCATTGAATAGATCCTCCTCATATTCCAATCCCTTGATGCATCCAAATTCAATATTGAAACCCTCATTGCTGGAAAATCACTACAACATTTCATGTGAAAAAATAGACCAAGTCTGTAGTGAAGATCTCAAAGTTCAATCAATTTGAGGAACATGAATTGATCTAATGTTCTTGGAGATTGATTTGGAAACATGTACATGTTTCCATATACTCAATATGAAGATTGAAGTTCGATCTTGGTGCGGTCACAAACCGAACCATATTTATGGATTTTACCCTTTTACACCTATTCAATATTCATTTGGTAAAAATTATTTATTCAAAACCCAAATTTAAAACAACCCCCCAAAAAGAAGTGTATGACAACGAGTTGTAGAATGTGGGTGTTGCGTTGTATTTTATAGATCATTTGTATCCTCTATTCACAAAATATTTATCCCCTCTTTGTCTAGGATTCATAAGCAATCTTTGTACAAAACCGGGGTGGTCACATGGGCACTAAAAAGGTGGTTGGAATGATTGATGTTGTGAGGTGTGCCATCCTTGTCATTAGTGGGAGGGTTGGACTTGTCCATCATTGTTACCCCTCTCAAAGTAATTGTGTCTATGCCAATCTAGTGCTTGGTTTATGTGGGAATTAAACTTATTGTAAAGATGTTAATGCACCCAATTTTGAGCAATATGTAATAAATTGTTTGGATGGAATGGTTGTATTTTGATATCATGAAATAATTGATTCTTCATTTTTTCTTTTTTCTTTTTTTTTGTATTAAGGTGTGGGAAACAATTATTAATAATTAAAATATATTAAGATTGTTGCATCTAAATCATCATAGTAAAGCTTGATATTTTTAATTTTATTTGATATATATTTATATTAATATATATTTTGATTTTGATATTACTTTTGAAAAAATGAATATAAATTGGGTTTATTGCCTTATACGTGAAACAAAACATTTTGAAAATGAATTAAAAAAAATCTTATAAATAAATATGTCAATGTAATTTAGTAAATTGGTTTCTAAAAAGTGTCACCCAAAAAAAATTATAGGAAATGCAGACTTACAAAACAGAAACAATATAAGTGGTTGATTCAATTGGTCGCCCAAATTTTCCACCAACTCATAACAGTCCTACACTTTGTGAGTTTTACAACTATTTTGCAATACCTAAAATTTTAAGTCACTTTTCTAGCATGCCTCATGAAGTTTTTATGATTTTCAAGCTATCCAAACACATAGAGCTAAAAATAAGCTTTGAACAGTCCAATAAAACCCCAAATGGAGTTGAAATGTGAAACTTCTAGCCTTGAGTTATTGTGTTTCCATTAGGCTCCTTCAATCCTGCATTCCTTTTTCTACCTCATTTCCTAGGAAAACGATAATGGCTCTTAGGGTTTTAAATTTGATGTCAAAATGTAGTTTCAAACCCTTGTTAAGGGATTTTTATGAATGAGAATAAGCAACACATCTCTTATCATAGATAAGCTACCACCATTGTAGCCAATTTGTATTACTTTTAATATTGCAGTGTTTTCACTATTTCATTCATTAATTGAGATTGGATTCCCATGTTGCACTACAATATTTGCAATGTCTTTGTGTTAACTCGAGTTTGGGTTTCCCTATAGCACTAAGCTGTTTGCAATATTCTTGTGTTATTCATTTTTTATTGTTTTCTTCATTTCATTCACAACATAATCTAGATCACCGGTACTAGAGAAATACGGTCTTTCTTGCTTTTATATGCATGTCTCCAACAAGGTCAAGGTACATGGAGTTGGGCCTCAAACTAACAAAACATAGTGAAGAATTCCCGTGGGCCCAAGTGGCCTCCCATGAAAAATGAAAGGAAATACAAAAAAGTAGAAGATCCAACCAATGTGTTGTTTAAGGAAGCCATTGGGCACAAAGTTGTTATTCCCTTTAAGGTACAAGTTAAGTTTTACATTCCTTTATTTGAAAGAAAAATAGATGCAAATTCTTTAGAGAAATGGTTAAGTTTGGTAGGGAATTATTGCTTTGTTAAATAATTTCTAGTGGTGAGAATATCAACTTCACTCCTTAAGTATTTTCCTCGTGTCAAAGAAAGGTGCAACATTTAATATATGCAACATTTCAAATATGTACCGATTTGAACAACTTTTTTTATGTCCTCAAGGAGGAATTCTACCATATTGGAAAAACTACAATGCCCATTATGCAATATAGAACACTTTCTGTGAGGGGAACAACCAAGGGCTACCTAGTACACCAATACATTCCATACCTTGAGTTCAAAGTTATCAAGTACTCTTCACAACACTTGGTTCTAAACCTCCAAAAGTAAAATTCTCTTATTTTTATGGAGGTTTAAAAAAAACCTCCTTGAAACATATATTTAGGAGTAGTCTTTCTAACTTGCCCCTAAACGTCATGATGATTTAACAATTGGAGGCGGGTTTTTACAAATCATCGCTAAAAGTTCAATTCTCAATACTTTTAGCGGGATAATTTTTTTAAAACTGCCTTTAAAATTTCTTTAAGGCAGTCTTTAAACAACTGCCTCCCAAAGTCATGAGAATTGAACTTTTGGGGGATGTTTTAAAACAACATCCCCCAAAAGTCTAACTCTCATTTTGATTTCTTTTTTCTTCNGGAACACTCAAATGCCATTAGAGCAATTTAGCTAGCATGAAGGTAATTTACGCCTCATTAGGATTAATCAAGATCCAAAAGTACCATGATTACGATCATTTAGGTGCCACTATGATAAATAAAGATCCAAAAGTACTATCACATGGATCATGATCATTGATATTGTCATCGATATATCTGATGTTTTCCGAACACAATTCTTAGCTTTAAACCTAGTGCAATTCCTAGCGCGGTTCCTTTCGAAATTTATGGCATTATTACAGGCACTATACCTAGCTCTATACTGGGTGCTATGTTGGAAGTTTTCTAGGTGCAATTCCTGGATCTATACTTGGCACAGTGTTGGATTATTTTCCTGCCAAAATTCATGGCACAATTCCTATCGCTAACGTTGGATTAATATATGGTGCTATGATATTCAGGACGTTTTTTTGGAGGCTATTATGGGCATTATATGGGATGTTTTTTTGGAGAATAATTGGGACATTAATTGGGATGATAATTGTGATGGTAGTTAGGACGATAATTGGGACACTAATTGGGATGCTAATTAGCATCAAAAATATATTGCCATCTTCTAAAAAGGGATGCTAATTGGCACGCTAATTGGGATTATAATTGCGATGTTAATTGGGACGTTAATTGGGATTCTAATTATCATCCAAAATAGATCCATCTTTTAAAAATGGACTAAAATAACACCATTAAAAGTGGCATCCCGTGGAAAAGAGTCCACTTTTTCCAAAAAATGATTAAAAATACACTAAAAGTGATAGTGGAAACAAAAAAGGAAGCTAAAAGAGATGCTAATCACAAGGTTTTTTTTGTAGTGCATACATATTGTGGATTGATAGAGACAAAGTTAATATTTATCTATGATGGCATATAATAATTTACAAAAATTTCTAATGTATTCCTACTAGGGAGGGGAATGACCACATTGCTATTTAAGTAATTTCGAAAGAGGGTAAATATCCACAATAAGAATGAGATGGGTAATATTTGAATTTAAATCCCATATTTCTAAATTGGATTGAAATTTAAAAAAAAATTTACCATCACATAATGGTTTTAACCATATAATAATCGTACAATCAAACCTTTATTGACCCTAATTAATAGCAAAATAACCCATATAAAATTTTAAATCTAGATTTTCAGATTAATTTGGAATTTGAAAACAGTTTACCATCAAATTAAGATTTTAAACATGTATCCAAACATTTTCAAAGAAAAATACTTTACTTTTTTTCTTTAGAACTAATAATGAATTTGGATGTATCTTAGGTGGTTGGGAGGAATGATTGTTACTCTCCCCACCCAAGGTTTATTCTTGTAAGTGATATGATGCTCTTGTTGAATAGGATTATGTAATATGGCCAAATCCATGTTAGAGTGGTCCATATTTAGCACTTTCAATACACCATTGCATATTCATAAGTAGGGCCAACATATTTTTTCCTTTGATGAAAAATAATGTCAAATAATTGGACCCACTATATTTTTAGTGAAGATTGTTTTTGGTGAGAAATAATGTCAAAGAAAGAACCAACATATTTTTATTCACATTGTTTTTTGTGGAAAGTTGAAAAGTTGAAAATAAAAAAGTAATTACAAGAAACATATAACAAGAAGTATTAAATATTCCCAAAAAAAAAACTTAAAAAGAAATAAAATAAATGAAAAATTTGCTAAGAAAGGGATCATATATCAATGCATATAATTTGTCATGGACCTCTAAATTTTATAAATAAATAAAAATTTTGATACACATATAACTATATAAAAACATATTTATATTCCTAGCATGAAATAGTTACTATAGCATGAGTAATTTGTCGTTGTTGTATAGTTGTTTACACAATTACAAAAAAAAACTGCTCTTCGACAGGTTGCGCAAACTCTGGATGTTTACTAAGTTAATGTGATGTTGATGCCATACCTGAAGGTATGTTTTTGTTCCTTTTTATGTTTATCTTCTTATGGGTTTACTAAGTCTTGCTTAGCCCTAAGGCTAATCCTTTGTCTTCGTTTCTCCCCTTAATTATTAAGCATTGATGCTCTATGTGTATAAGACAATATTCAGGAGACTATGCATATAGCCTTGATCCCAGTGTTTAAATGTATTAAGGCTTAAAGGACCTGAGGTATACCTTTGTCCTAAAGTGGAAGGGTTGACATAACATGATTATTGTTTTGATTTACACGTTTATTATATATATATATACACACATATATATATGTATATGTATATATATATATGTGTGTGTGTGTGTGTGTGTGTGTGTGTGTGTGTGTGTGTATGTACATACATATACATTATGGATACGGGTTTAAGCCATAGTCGCACCATGGTTGATAGAAATTATTGACATGCAATGATGGGATTTAGCTGTGTTATGATGGTTATAAAGGTTGGTACCTTGGTCGACTTTATAATTAAAGTGATGCTTAGCTACGATTTGACAGCACAGCCGGGACTTAAAGGCGTGGTCGAGAATGAATCTCGATCATCCATATGTATAATGTGATTGCAATGTTTTTTTTTAGGGTTTAATGCATCCTTTTCCCTGTCGGAATGCCTCATTTCATTGTTGATTTGGTGGTCTGCTAGTTTTTTATGCCGAAGCTCTAGTTTCATGGTGACTCTGTAGGGATTCTTTGGGTTCAATTTTGTTTTAGTTGTTAATGGAATTTTGTTGGTTTGGTATCGGGGTGATTTGGGGATTATTGATCGTGATTGAGCTTGCCACTTGTATTGACCTTGTTGGTTACTATGCAGAGACTCTAGACCATCTTTCCTTGGTCGTTCATCTGCCTTCATCCCGGCAAGTTTCAAATCACCGTAGCTCTGTAATTGATTCATTATTATGATTTTGTGAACTCCTAGTTTGTAAGGACTGACTGATAGTTTGTTTTTCTTGAAGGGATAAGAGGGATAAGGGCGTCGAGTAGGAGTTGACCCCTGGCCCTATCTATAATCAAACAAGGTAAGGGAAGATATCCTTTACATTCTCATTTTTTCAATTTAAACAAATGGTGTTAACTATGAATGTGCGTATGTGCTGTGCAGATTTAAAGGAGACGACAAGCGTGGTGAAAGGGTCACCTCCTCCCAGCCCCCCTTCATTACAAAACTGAGGTGGGTAAAACTACCCTTAACTCTATTATTTAAATGTTTAAGAAATAAAAACTTACTAACTATTATGTGTGTATCTTTTGTAGGTGGCAATTAGCTGGGGTTTAAGGCCGTGAAGAGAATCATGATTTCTTTTTTTACACAAAATAATTTTATTATAGTTTTTGGTTAACCCTTATGGGTTTTTAATCTACTAGACAGAGTGCTTCACAACCTCTTTGTTCCAACATTTTTTTTTAAACCTTTGCTGCATGTATTATGTTTGGAATAAGGAAAAAAATGTGGTTTCCATCCTTAATGGGATCACCACCACTTAGGGTCAACGTTGATTATAAGAACATTTTTACAGTTTATGATAAACGAAAATAGTGGATTCCATCTTCGATGGAATTACAACCACTCGGTTTCATCTCTGTGTAATTATTTTTTTAAATGAAAAACGACCCCTAGGGTCTGTTCTATCCTATGGTTTGATGTTATGCTAAATCCTGTCATTATTTATATTGTGGCTATTAAATATACTTGTATTAATTTTTTTTATTCCATGGTTTCCATCCTTCGATGATCTTACTACCATGTATTGGATTTGGAAGATTCTCCATTTAAGAGAATATCTTGGGAGTTTGATTTGGAAATCTGTAGCAATGATTTATTTTAAACGTAGCCTCCGACTAGATTTGAATCATAGTATGATTTAAGGGTTTATTAACCTTGACTTCAGTCGTTGACTGTTAGTTCAATAATTAAGGAATTTGAGTCAGGTTAATTTTAAAGATAGTTCCTGTACTATTTAGTTTATACCCCAACTATCATTTATCCATGGTCGTGCTGACGCATGTGGATGATTTCAATGGTTTTGTATTGATGAGTATTTGACTCATATTTAGTAGCATTGATTCTTATTATATATATATATATATATATATATATATATATTCCTCCAGTTGAGTCATATACCCATAAGATTAGGATGGCCAAACACGATCTCGACTAGATCTAGAAGATTTAGTTATGATCAATTTTAATTTTGATGATTAGTTTAAAGATATAGAATCTTACGTTACTCGTATTCCTTCTATTTGAATATCTAATATGTTTAATATGAGATTTTATTAAATCCTTTCGACTCTTAGTTTGTTTAAGAAAATACTTGGATAATTAGATTTTAAGGTCCTTCAACTTATTACAAAGAAATATTTTAACTATGTTATCTGGTTTAGTGAGATTTGACCAATTCTCCGTGAGTTTATTAAATGGATTCATTATGTTTTCCGTATTGAAATTTAACTAAAGATATAGTATATCCTAGTACAGTTCTGGTTTCTAAATAGCTTATTTAAAATACTTTATTGTAATATAAGCAAATTTAGTCTAAATCATTTACCTAGATTTTCAATAACTTGCGTTTAATTTACTAGTTGTTTAAATAATAAACATCACTCGGAATATTCGATTCCGGTATGGATTCCCAAACTGAGATTTGTTAGAAATCCTACAAATACTAAATCAGATTATTTTATAGAAATAAAAATAAATAGGAAAAAACATTCATATTCAAAACATAATAGGAAAGATTTGAGAAGATACATAATAAGATCAATTTTCTATTCAGATTCATCATAGATCACTATCCTATACAAATGCATAATAAATCAATATTATATACAGATGCATAATAAAATTCCTGCTAAAGGAAATAGTTGTGATTCATAGTTAACCTGAAAAACCTACTGTAACTAGTTTTAAAAAGATAACAAATATGAGAAGGAACCTGGCACCACTGTTGGGAAAACAAAAATGAAATAGTTGTTCCTCCCAACCAACTCCTAGAGAAACCAAGTCTCACTTACTCTAAAACCCCTAAGCCTGTTTGTTGAACCAGAAGAGAAAAATACACTTAATGCACGATCTCTTGCACTATCAAATTTGATTCCCTATTCAATGCTAGCCTCTTTCTTGCTAATGGACACACTATTATATAGTATTTTTCCTAGGACTTGTTCATTTATGAGCCTCTTTCTCTTTAGCACTCAACAAAGAGTTGTGACCTGATTTTGGGGAATATGCCTCTTGCACCTTGAGTTCTCACTCAACAGCTTTAGCCACTTGTATTTTCCTCTTGTGGGTTAGCAAATACTCTTCAATAGCTATTTCATTTATGTCCCATCCAGTAGCTTTTATTAATAAAAGAATAATCCATTATATTTGTTTTATTTTTGACTTCTTGTCAAAAATATTTAAAATAAAATAAAATAAAATATTCGAAAAGAATTTAATAACAATTTATTAAATCTTGGTGCATTACATACACCTCCCCTTGGAGTATAATACAGTACTCTGTGTTATTAAATTTCTATATTTATTCTTCCATTTCTTCATCTTGAAATAGGATCAAATATGTCTCTTGCATATCATTTTCCAATTCCCAAGTGGATTCTTCTATACTAAGGTGCTTTCATTGCACCTTAACATGTCTGATGGTGCGGTTCCAGATTAAAAGTTCTCTTAAATGTGTTGAAGATGGGCATCTTCATTTCAAGTTTTTTTTTCTTGTTTACTTTACATTACCATATGTCTTGAATTTGCAAAGAATATTGGTGGAATTATTGAATTTCCAATGAATATTGTGGTTAGCTTAGATTGTCATTTTGAAGGCCTGTGTAATCTATGGAAAGTTTAGTAAGATAGGAAGCTTTTATCAAATTCTTTGTGTTTCTATGAATTTTTGAGTTTGTGTGAGATATCAAAATTTTCACTTACCTTGGGGCATGTTAGATATAAAAGCATAAAATTATACATGAATCTTCTATAGAGCCTAGAAGAAGGTCAAAATTAGGTAATCTACGGCTCTGCTAAATTCATTTGAAATTCCAATATCTTCGAGTTTTCCTTTATGGGATTATTGCAACCACTCATTTAATAAAGGTAACCCACCAAGTTGCAAAAATATGATCAGACAATCATGCCTTACTGTAGCAGTAATCACAACTGCAAGGGTGGTCCTAGATGCCACCTCCTTTAGCTTCCTAGAAATTTTGTTAAAGGGGCCATATGATCATTTGTCTACTATGCATATTTTGTTAAAGAGGCCTCCGAGTATTGAAAATTCAGATTTAGTAGTGGCATGGTTGCAGACTTGCAGTCTAGAAAAAATCACCAGAACCATGTATTATTTATAGTCACCACTATCTACCCATTGTTGGAAAGCAATTGATGAAAACATGATTTATATCGTGGGTGAAATTTGATCCATAAAGTTATTTTCTCTCCTATCTTTTATTCACTATGAAAAAATGCAAAAAAAGGGGCTTTTATTCAATTTATGGTGTTTGGTGGGTCTAAATTCTAATTATCCATTCAAAGGAATCGTTGGCAACAATAAAACCCACGAAATGTTTCAAGAGAATGGAAAATCACTCATACGAAGAAAGGTTTGTGTGTGTGTGTTTGTTTCATTTAAACAAATGGTGTGTATTCACCAGAGTCTATGGCTATGTTTTCACTTTTCTTAAGAAATCCAACAGGTGTATATATAATGGAAAAAGGATAAAATCTCAAACTCGCAGCATAAATACAATAACTTGTTGATGCAAGCATCAAAATGGAAGGTATTCCTCTGTCATAGTTTCTCTTTTTTTCCAACACGCTTGCTAACGTTAGTACCTCAGATAAGGATCATTGATATCTCTGTGACTTAGTTTATCATGAGAGTTTTCAACTCAGAAATTGCTAATGAGAAAATCATGAAGTGTACAATTGTAGTATAGGAAACATAGTATTGTATTGGAAGGAAGGATACCTAGTAGACCACGATAACTGTAGATGAAATTAAAGTATATAGATTGAATGAAGAATTCTAGTATTGGCTTGCAGTAAATTCATTAAGAGTCTCCCAAGTCTAGATTCTATAGCAAGCTAATTACTAAAACAATATCGACATATTTTAATGGAATATATTCCCCCAAAATATTTGTACAAATTGTGATTATATGTGTAAATTCTGACAAATTTTAGAACACATGCATGAGACAAAACATAAGTGAATAAAATTGCAATAAAAATTATATTACCTCATGAGTTTGTTGGGGTAAACTGGAGAGAACTTCCTTTCAATAATACCCTTTCTTATTTTCTGCCACTCGATCTTAAACATATGGAAAACAAAATATATTGAATCTTGATTGTTGGTTGCTTAAGACAAGTCTGAAAAGCTCTTCCCTCAAACATCCTTCACGTTGGGCACTCCATTATACTAGGATAGAAATTTGAGGTTTCACAAACTAACTCAAATGTTGTATTTATGCCAAATCAATAATCAAAATATGAATGATTGATGTTTGATTTGATAGAGAGACAATTTCATTTGAGGGGGATTAAACCTATTTTTTCTTGATGGACTATTTTGATTCCTATCCTATATCTCTATAATGAACTATTCGGATTCCTTTCCTATATCTTCCCTTAGGTTTGTTTTGGTGCATACAGATATACAAAAACATTCCTAGAATGAGAGTTTCCTCACTAATCATGTCAATAGTTTACATCTAATGATTTGGATCCACAATCTGATCATAAATCACTCAATAATAAAAATTTCCTCAATATTTAAACACAATTCAATTCCTGGGCTGCTGGAAATGGCTAATGTAATTTGATCTTGGTCAAAATTGCAAGGAATTTTGAGGAGCATCATGCTTTCTATAAATTAGGAATCATATTATTTTTTGTTGAAATGTGAACATTTCCACCACTATAGCATGTTTAGTTTGTTGACCAAAACTAGGAGGGATATATTTTTTATATGTAATCTACAAAACAGAGTGCTTCCTGATGAATATGTTGCAAAATCTTGGTTGGATGTATTCCTCATCATCTATTACAAGACTACCAATGACATTTTCCAGCATGCCTGAAAATATTTACTTTCTTAATGTACCCTCTCTGCTAGCCTTAGTATGAAAAATTAATCAATGGTTCTAAGTCTTTATGGTTTTCTTCAAGCAGTTGTCACAACATTTAATTTTAGAAAGAATAGGAAAAGAGATTACTTTGAAATTTTCTCTGATAGAAACAACTTGTGTGCATAATACCAAGGACATTACCATCTAGTCCTTTTGAATCATAATTTCCTTCTTTTTCATTCATAGGTTTCCCAAGTTTGTTGATTATGCTGCCCACTATTGTTAGGAAGTCAAAAACATGTTTGAAATTGATTTATAAACCTTAGGAATTCCCATATTGTTGTTTGTTGTTGTTTGAGGGTTAAAAACAATGTTGAATCATGCACAACATTTCCTATAAGTGTTGCTACAGGGAGTTGGATTGCTCAAAATACCCTTTCTTAGTGGATTGGATGCATGGTTCCACCCAAAATATTCCCATGTCTAAGGAAAAATGAGGTTTTGTTGTTGTTGTTTCAAGAGAACACCCCACAACATGCCAATATTTGGCTAAAATACTAAGCCTAGGTATGGCCAATAAGAGAATGTAAAGAAATAGAAGAAATGGAAAAAGTCTCGAGCCAAAAACATCTAATTGCAAAAATAACTCTGGTGCGTAAGAATGAAGGCTAACATTATTGAAAAATAAAACTTGCAATCGTGGAAACACAATAATAAGTATTTGTTTAGTTGTGTTGTTCCCTAAATATATTCCGTAACGTAAATATATAAGTAACGAAGGGGAAAGTGTGTGTCTGTCTACTACTACAATAATAGTTTTATTAGTAGTATTTTTATTGATAAAATTGTATTTTCTAAAAAATATGGGTGTCGGTATAATAATATATTCCTTCTCCCTTACCTATAAGATTTCAACTTGTTGTCATACTTGTTATGATGTTTATAAATACATAGCAATTTGTAGTTTGAGTTGACTATTGTCGGGACTTTTGTCAGTGTTGTGAAACATTTTAATATCTCGCAAATCCAATAGTTTTCCAAGACTGTTGAATGCATAGAAGTATGGCCTTCTCTAAGCCGATTATGAACATCGAACTACAAATTAGAGTGGACATGTCAAACACAAGGATTAAAGAAGGACGTGTTGACTTATTAATAGATTCAGTATAAGTAATGAAGGCCACTACTTTTGTGTTTCATCATTAGTGGCCAAAATGGATTTAGTATCTTTGGTGCATAAAAATGAAGAATAAACTATTGGCAAATAAACCTTGCAATTTTGGAAACAATATAATTAGTTTGTTTACTTGTGTTGTTCCCTAAATATGCGTTGTAAGGTAAATATCTAAGTAGTGAAGGGGAAATCGTGCATATGTCTTCGGCTCCAACAATAGTTTTATTAGCAGTGTTTATAATAAAATGGTATTTTCTGAAAAAAAAGGTTGTTGGTATAATAATATCTTCCTTCAGGATTCATCTATACCTAGCAAAGTTCAACTGGTTATCGTACTTGTTATGGTGTTTATCAATACATAGCAATTTGTAGTTTGTTTTGACTACTTGCCATCAATATATTTCGAAGGGGTTGCAGTCAAGGGATAGACTATAGTTGTAGTCCTGGAATTTGAAGAGTTGAGAGGTTTGGGTTGAGATCAAAGTCATGGGAGCCACTAGAAAAAAAAATTTCCACCTGTTTGAGTTGTCAAATTTCCTCTAGTGTGGGTTGATGCATGAGGGGAATTGAAAGGATTCATTACCATGGGAATAAGTCCCTAATTCATTAAATAGGACATAGTGTGCAATGTGTGTATATTTCAACATTTATCTATTGCATTTTGTCTTATATGTGAAAGTAATAAATATCACTTGGTATTAGGGGTTTAAAGATCATGATTCCTCTACGTGAAAGTATTACATATCACTTGGTATGAAGGTTTAACGATCATGACTCTTTAGGGTTCAACAAGTCTGTTTAATGGAGCTACTTGATTTCCCTTATGCATTAAGTAGCTAATTTCTGTTTTTGGTTACTCAATCTTATAATATTTTCCTTCAACAACAAATTTCCATTATTTCATGTAATTAAGCATTAAAAGAAGTGGTGCTTACTAGCATTATATGTTTTGATAGTGATTTTTCATAAGTGACTTGGGATTTTGTTTGAAGGTTGATTATAGTTCTAATACAACGAATTATATTTCTAATATTGGATATATTTTCTTCTAGTGTTATTATACTGGAATGTTTGTTAAAAGTTGTTCTGAGGAGATAATTTGGGGGAATTTAGGATTTTCATTGAAAGGGATTACTACTGTATTCCCTTTCCCACTGAAAGGACATGCTATGTATATTTTACTTGTTAAAAATTTAAACATTTATATATATAAAAGGTTTTGAATACATTTTTTCCATTTTTTTCTGTTTTTCCATTTTATGCTTTTTTTATCTCTAGTTTTGTGGGAAGCATTTGTTGCTATGACCTCGGATATATTTTATCATTGTTCCATGACTCTTTGGTTCTCAAATGGTATGTGGCTATATTATTGGATCCATCCTTCCCTTTTATCCATATAAGTCCATAGCCATTTTGGATATGGGTTAAATTTTTATGACTGGAATATGGATACAGCTAGTATGGGATGCTAAAATGTTTAGGTGCTTTCTAGGGGATTTTGAGAAGATGAGTTTCTTCATTTAAGGTTGTTGTCTTTATTGCAGAATTATGTTCTTCATTGTTGGATAATTTCAAGGAATTTTCTGATTATTTTGGCTTGATTCTCTTATCCTAGCTTAGTTTTGTACATAGTTGGTAGATATTTCATCATTTCCAAGGAGATTTTATTTTAATGTGATGATATTTTCATTTGTGTGTTGGTTTCCTCATAACTAGGTTGTGCTTTTCATTGATCACATATTACAAAAAAAAAAATCTGTCATTATAATGGCATAATCTTCTAATATTGTGGAAGCCATTGGAGAAACAAAATATCCCAATTCTTTTGACTTAAATACCCCAGTGTTGAGTTATGTTGTTGTGAAAGAGAAGATTACAGGGGATGGTAGCTTTTGACAGATTTTCCTATGATGTGGATGGAAAAATTTGAAAATATTTTAGTGTAGGAAAAAATGATGATTTTCTTCGGGAAGAAGATGCCACATAAAGGCTTACTACAAAGGCCAAATTCTTCCTTTTATAATTGGCAAGGAAACCCAAAGAGGTCTTGCATCAAAGCCTCTGAAGTTTGGTGAAGCTCCTCATGTAAAAGCATTTAATATTCATGATTGATATGAGGTTTACTGACTTATATACTATTGCATCTATGAAAATGTTCTTTCGTCAATTTGGCGGCATCTCCTCATTTGCAGGATATGGTTAGGGGTAATATTCAACTACCAAAATAAAATCAAAGTATTTGCTAATAGAAGATTTGCATCATGTTGTTGGCTAAACAAAAGGGAAATGCAGAGCATGTTTTTTTATACTTGAAATTCCCCAAGGAACATGCCCTTGATAAATGTTATTTCAATTCTCCCTAGATGACCAATGTTTTTGAAAGTTATAAATTGCAAAGGGGTGGAAAACGATTCCTAGTATATTGCAAACACACTTCTTGACGTGATTAAATTAATGAGTCTAATTCGCATTGCCCAAGTCATTGTTCAATTTTTTTGTTCTAGCAGTAAGGTAGAGCATTTATTGTAATGAAGACCATGTTAAAAATACAAACCTTTTTGGGTATGTTTCTTTGTTAACATAGGCCTGCGATGATGGAAGGAAATCATTGTAGATTGATGTCTCTTTTCCTAGTATGTGGGATCTCAAGTGCTTCACAATTTGGTGTAGTACAATAGTTTGTATTGTAGCATGGTACTTGTCACATGATTAGTTTGAGAAGCATCCACTTTTTATTTTACAATGTTCCTTTGAATACCATAGACTGAGATTTACATCAGTGGAACTAGGAGTGAAGTCTTATTAATGAAATAGATTTTAGGAAACCTAGGTATAGGGAGCACCTGATTACTAATGTAGTTATTTATCTATTTCTCTTAGTTTGTCCATTTTTTGTTGCTCAAGTTCAGAGTATATTTGGATTGGAATAGTATTATCCCCCTATTCTTCATGAATGTTACATACTTGGGTTTCTACATTTGTTGTATGTTATCAATACCCAAGCGTTGAATTTTCTCTGATTTATTAGTCTGCTATTAATCTAATTGAAATTTATTTTATTACATTTATTAGTTGTTATTTATTGTTTGTTCAATCACATGCCAATTTGCAAAGAACAAAACAAAGAGTGAGGCAAGTTTAAGATGCAAAAAATGGTTAAATCTGAGCTGTAAATTTCTATAAGCCAATATTCTCGCGTGAAGAGGCTATACATATTACATCATGACTCAAATGGGTTATATGTTATGCTATGTTCTTAACAAGAATATGCAAAATTGTTCAATCTGTATTTCTTATTTGGAAGACGGATTATAGTTTGAAGGAGAGAACAAAACAAAAGAGTGAAGCAAGTTTAAGATGCAAAAAATGGTTAGATTTGAATTGTAAATTTCTATAGAGTTAATTTGGAAAAAATCATGTAATATGTATAGCCTCTTAATGAGAATATATTGTCTTATAGGATGATCCTTAGTAATTAGGAAATAATTATTATGTCCAAAATTATAGCTATAGATTTTTCCACCAGTCTTTCTTACGAAGAATCATATAGATCTTGTATTTTACTTTTAGCTAAATATTATGCTATTGATCCCTATTTTGAAGACTTAGATGAAGCTTGGTTATGAATATGTTAGTGCTTAATCACAACTGCATCACCATCTTTGGCTTATTATTTTAACCCACATTTGAATGGATTGAAAGGAATACTATTTGATATGTTGCTAATAAATGAGGTTATATTATCTATTTTAATATTTCAGGGAGTACACATGTTGAAAATTTTAAATACGCCATACATGGACACACCCAAGATAATGTCTCATAGTAGATCATGTTGTGTGCATGATCTTGATCTTTTGTAGGAATTCTGTTGCTAGCATTTTAGTTTTTGTTTGTAGTTTGAATAGCTTGTGTTTGCATTTTTATGTTTTAAAGTCGTATTATTCCCTACTACAAGAAATAATTGCGATTGAGTTGTACTCAAGTTATGAGAGCTACTCCTTGGTTCAATACATACATGTGAAAATAAAACTACAAGATCACAAGATTTGATATATAGAGTAGGCCTTTAACAAGTTCAATATATTATGATCATTTATGAATGTGAATATTGTGTGGGCCATACCTTATTTTGCTGGGTTGTGGGCCATACCTTCTTATTGATGGTAATGTCCTTTATCATAAATGTGTATAAAAATTTAGGGGACATTAAAATTCATATTACCATTCATCAATTTAGGGATAGGGTTTCAATATGAAGCTTGTAAGTTGTGATTCATAGTTTTAGGGTTAGGGTTTGAGTCTTCACTTTTCAAGGTTTTTCTATTTTTTTCTGTTGGAGTCATTTACCCAACATGCACACTTATTTGGTCAATTTGGAATATTTACCCAGTATCCTAAGTTTAATTGACTTACTTGGAATCAGATGAGCACACTATGACATCAACATGAGCTCACTCATGCCCTCCTTCACTCAAGGAGGCCAACTAAGCCTTCTCCTTCATTTAGGGAGGCTAACTGGGCTTCCTCCTTCAAACAGGGAGCATTTTTTGGCTGATCTGAGTGTCATAAATGCACCTAATTGCCAACTAGTTGTTACAATCAGTTAAGCTGAGTTGTGAAGGCACCTCCGTTCATTATTTTATTATTTGTTCTCATTATTTATGAACTGGAGCTAACACTGGCACCTACAACCACTTTTGATGACATGTATCACTTCAGTTAATTCCATCGGAGCTACTTGGAGTTATGAATGTGTTATCTCCTTCAGTTGGACATGAAGTTACATGTGATGAGTAACTTTCAGTTAGACTCGGTCATCTATTGCACTCTGATTCAGTTAGGACTTAGTTCAGAGTCAGTTATTGATTAGCTTGGTGGTTAACTATGTGTGACGATTGTGGCTAACATTTAGTTAAGCTACAGATATCCATTCAATTCGAATGACCTCCTTGATTATTCAAATTGTCTTGGTATTCATGCACCTTACATGACCATTGTATTGTATTACTCATTCTTTATTGAATATACAGAGCTGCTACTCCTATTGCAGCACTATTATGTCATTTTCATGCTTAATTGTCTAAAATCTCTTATGAGATTGTGTTTTAGTCCCTATATTACTGTGACATATTAATATGGTATTAGAGCTCACAGTGGGATGAAGTTCACTCTCTTAAAAACATGGTTTTTGATGGATCTTGCATTAAAAATTGAGCAAAAGCTCAAAATTCCAGCACTACACCAGAAGCAAAGGATTACCACTTAATACCCCAAGTTAAGGAATTGTTGATCAATATTACTTGATCAATTATGATAGGTGTGATGAAATCCTAAAATATGTAGGTTGTTTGACCTTACGGTGACTTTATTGTTTTGATTTGCAAGTTTTACAGGCTCATTGCATTCGCTACAACAAGTTGATATGGCCTCTTTCGTAGATATATTGAATCCATTAAATTTCAAACAATGGAAAGGAGACATGGAGATCTAGCTACATTCCAGATGAATCTACTGGGTCACTATGGACATAGAAGAAGAGCCTACTCATGTTATAGACAAGGCTATAATTTTGAATAAGAAATATGAAGCATTCGATTCCTTGTGTCTCTCTATCTCCAAGGATCTTCTATTCCATCTCTTGGGATTGAAGACTCTGAAAGAGATTTGGGACCAAATTCCCTCCCTGTATGGAAAATGGGATGACTTGATGGTTTATCATCTTGAATATGAGTTGATGTCTCTTCAACCTAGCAATTTTGAGACCCTTAATGATTTTTTCACAAAATTCAAGCATATAGTCCTTCTATTGAAGCAGCGTGAGTTGAAGAAGGAGGATTATTAGCTCATCCTTGCCATTCTCTCAAAAATTGGAGCTGACTATTCGTTGTTTGTTTCTACATTCCATGCGGGGAAGCTCACAACCCCTGGATGGAAGATTCCTTCACTCAATCCCTTCATTGAGTCCCTAACAAGTGAGCATGATCAGCTTGTTCAAATGGGGATCACCATATTCTCCCATCATCAATCCCTGTTTTCTTTGGGACCCAAGGATCTAAAGGGGAAAAGGAAGGTAGCAGAAGAACCCCAAAACCAAATTCGAAGCTCCTAATCCTAAAGTTCAAAACCAGCAGCAAGAAGATCCTTCTAGCAAACTGGGGAAAGGGCTTCCACCCTCAACATGCATGCATGTATTTTAGGCAAGCATGTTGAGCATAAGTTTGATCGAGGGAAGGAAAGCTGAGCATCAGAAATTTTGGGGCTGATTCATTCTGATATCAGTGGACCAATGACCATCACATCCTTGAATGGATATTGGTATGTTCTTACTTTTATAGATGACTTTTCTAGATATACATGGGCCTTCTTCATCAATAAAAAGTCAGATGTCTTAGAAAAATTCATTGAAATAAAAGCACTGATTGAGAATACATCAGGTGAAAAGATCAAAATTTTAAGATCTGATAATGGAGGGGAATATATTAGTAATGATTTTCTGCATATATGTTTCGAAAGTGTTATTCGGATCCAGCATTCAGTCCCCTACACTCCCCAGCAAAACGGTGTAGTGGAGAGAAAGAATCGGTCTCTCAAGGAGATGACCACTTGCATGCTGGAAGCCAAAAAGTTGGTTTCAAATTTGTGGGCTGAGGCCATGAATGATGTTGTAAAAATTCAAAACAAATTGCATCTCTCATTTATTAAATGGATGACACCTTTCAAATTCTACTTTGGACACAATCCAGATGTGTCGAATCTCAGAGTGTTTGGGTCCACTGCATGGGCCCGAATTCCACATGATAAGAGGAAAGATTTGCAACCGCAAAGTGTTGAATGTTTGTTTATTGGATATCCTGATGAATATAAAGGTTTCAATCTATTGGATGTCATAAAAAAACAAATCACCATTGAAATAATTGTCTGGCTCAATGAGCCTCTTCAAGAGGTAGAACTAGGTGAAGGAGAAAACTGTTGAATTTCCTTCCTATTCTATTGAATATCTGGATGATGAAATTGGGGGTAATAACCTTGATTTGGAAACTTTGATATCTACTATCAATGTCAAGTAAGCATCAAGTTCAAGTTCATAACTCGAGGTGCAAACACATCTCCCAACTTGGGCCGGACAGACACTTTCTTCTGCTAGTGACAACATTGGAAATCCTGATGATTCGAGAAGAACCCAGTCCGATTTCCAAAGAGAAGGTATTACGCTCTCTTTTCATGACTCTTTGCTGTTAGAAACTTGTTATTTAATGATAAGTTCAGATCCTAATTCTTACTACCATGCTAAAAAATATTTGGGATGGCAAGCTGCCATGAACGAAGAGATGAATTCTCTTCAAAAGAATGCTACTTGGGAGCTAGTTTCTCTTCCTCCTAGGAGGAAATTAGTTCAATGCAAGAGGGTATTTCGGAAAAATATTGTTGCTGATGGAAGAAACTAAAAATATAAGGAAATTCTGGTAGCAAAAGGGTTCTCCTAGGTCCAAGGTGTGGACTATCATCAGACCTTTGCACCGGTTGCAAAAATGGACTCCATCCGCCTAGTTTTGGAAATTGCGGCATCCAAGCACTGGGAAGTGCATCATATGGATGTCAAGTCTGCCTTAATACATGGATATATTAATGAGGAGATATACATGAAGCATCCCAAGGGCTACATTTCATATTCATCTTTTATTTTCAAATTAAAGAAGTCATTATATGGGTTAAAACAGGCCCCAAGAGAGTGGTATTCCAAGATGGATGCCTTCCTTCTCTCACAAAACTTCCAAAGGTGTAAATAAGATCCAAATGTGTATATATAGAATTATCATGGCCATTTCCCTATTATTGTTTTATATTTTTATGATCTCTTTATTAAGCACTTTTGCTTCCATTTCAGTCATAAAAAATGCCCTCCATGATGCATTTGAGATGAGCGATTTGGGGCTCTTGAAGCATTTTCTCGGGCTTGAAATTGCACAAAATTTTGATGGGATAATGGTCACTCATTCTCAATACATATCAAACATATTATTTAATTTTAACATGGCTGAATGTAATTCTGGTTCATTCCCTTTCCTTTTGGGGATCAGCCTTGAAGAAGGAAAAAGCACTCCACCCATGGATTGCACAATCTACTGCCAACTGATTGGTAGCTTGATTTACTTGACACATTCTCAGCCTGATATATGTTATTCCATGAATGATGTATCAAGATACATGCAGCAGCCTCATGATCTTCATTGGAAGGAAGCCAAGAGGATCCTCCAGTATAATCAGGGCACCAAGACCTACGACATTCACTATGTTGCAGACTCTGAGCTAGAGTTGGTTGGTTAGATAGATTAAGATTGGGAAGGAGATTCTATTGATAAAAAGTATACTTATGGATATGTATTCATGTTTGGTGGTGGCCCCATTTTCTAGTCTAGAAAAAATCAGGCTGCCATTGCATTGTCTTCAGCAGAGGCCGAGTACAAGGGAGCGGTGAATGCTTGCATCCAAGCTGTTTGGTTGCAAGGCATTCTTTTGGAGTTTGATTTTAGTAGTACTTTGTCCACTGTCCTCTTTTGTGAAAATCAAAGTGCAATTAATATCTCCACAGATCCAGTTGCCAGGAAGAGGATCAAGCATGTAGAGATACACGTGCACTATATCAAGGAATTGGTGCATGACAGGACCGTCATTCTGCAATGCTGCCCTACTAATGAGTAGATTGCATACATATTCACCGAGATATTTTCAAAGAATAATTTCAATTACCTGCGTTCACTGTTGGGGGTGAGTTCATCAGCGTGATTAGATTACTTCTCCAGTTTTCATCTTGAGGGGAGGTTTTTCCCATTGGGTTTTCCCTCTTTCCTTACTTAGATTTTTTTTTTAGCATTGTTTGAGTTACATTATTATACATGGTGAACTATGGCATTAGTTTATGGGGCCCTAGAATTTCATGCATTCTTTTTACTCCTCCTGAGTATAGCTTACATGGGGGTGTTGGAGTCATTTACCCAACATCCACACTTATTTGGTCAATTTTGGCCTATTTACCGACTATCCTAAGTTTAATTGACTTACTTGGCATCATATGAGCACAATATGACATCAACATGAGCTCACCCACACCTTCCTTCACTCAAGGATGCCAACTAATCCTTCTCCTTCATTCAGGGAGGCTAACCGGGCTTCCTCCTTCAAACAAAGAGCATTTCTGGGGTGATCTAAGTGTCATAAATGCACCTAATTGCTAACTGATTGTTACAATCAGTTAAGCTGAGTTGTGAAGGCACCTCCATTCATTATTTGATTATTTTTTGTCATTATTTATGAACTGGAGCTAACACTAGCCTCGACAACCACTTTTGATGACATGTGTCACTTTAGTTAACTCCATCGGAGCTACTTGGAGTCATGAATGCACTACCTCCTTCAGTTGGACATGCAGTTACATGTGATGAGTCACTTTCAGTTAGACTCAGTCATCTATTGCACTCCAATTCATTTAGGACTTAGTTGAGAGTCAGTTACTGATTAGCTTGGTGGTTAACTATGTGTGCCGATTGTGGCTGGCATTTAGTTAAGCTACACACATCCATTAAATTTGAATGACCTACTTGAGTATTCGAATTGCTTTGGCATTCATGCACCTTGCATGACCATTGTATTGTATTACTCATTCTTTATTGAATATACAGAGCTGTTACTCCTATTGCAGCACTATTATGCCATTTTCATGCTTAATTTTCTGAAATCTATTATGAGATTATGTTTTAGTCCCTAGATTACTGTGACAGATTAATATTTTCATGTCCAAAATATGTTGAAAAATGTAACTTCTGAAGAGATTCTTATTGTATTAGTGTTATACCTCCTTCAGGGGATTTTATTGATGTATTTGGTAATGTAAAAGTCATTGAAAGAATCAATGTAAACACTCATTTTAAGTCAGGTCAATATAAATAGATAATGTGACAATATGAATTTTATATCATTTTTCTCATGCAAGATTCACTTATGGTTTCTATATCAATTTGGAATTTCAATTTTGGAATATTAAGTAAGATTTCAAACATGGATTGTAGAAATAAAAATAAAACATCAACACAAAAGGATGTAATATCATATTTTCAAAATCCTCATTCCAATATTCCACATTTTATTCATGTTTCAATCTTTCTTGAGCAAGGTATCTTTGAGAGACATGTCAACAGGTTTGAGAATGCATTTGAAACCCATACAATGGATGGTAGAATACATTCCTCTCATGATCAGAGTGAGACAAATGCATTTTCATCTGAAATTGATAGTTCAAATGTTAAAGATTTTTCCTTGGAAGGTGACACATTGCATTCATGGAAAAGGAAAAGGGGCCAATGGAACATAGGGAGAAAATTCAAATTTGATTGGGTTTCAAGATACCCATTTATTGAACCAATACCTCCAGCAAATGAGAATGAGACCTCACGAGAAGTTAAATGAATTTCATGTAGTTGGAAACTTGGAAAGGAAGTGAAATTGCAGAGGGAGTTAGACACAATAGAGAAGCATGTTGGAAAGGTGTATGATAACAAATCTTCAAATGGGGAGAATAAATATACTCCCAGATGGAAATATCTTATCTAATGTCGACATCTCCAATTTGAAGAGGAGTATAATAAATTCTTACTAAATAAGAAAAAACTCGAGGAAAGTGGAGGATCCATTACATCTCAATTTGGAAATATGATGGAAACAAATTTGTTATTAAATACGATACAATTAATCATTGTATTTCACCTCCTATCCAATGGTCATCCTATGATAGGTTTTCTAAAAATGACGAAATATCTATCTTTTATTCAAGTGCCAAATTTTCCATCTTCTCATTGGTCTTTATCGAGTGGTTGGGAATGGGGAAAATATCTAGCTCAAGTAGAAAAGGATGATATGAAAGAGAAGATTGAAAATGCTACATTTTTGTCACTCTCTTTGGAGGATGTTACAACTATTGATAATACCTCATTGATTTGCATGAGAATTAATAAGGTCAATGACCATATCAGGAATTCCTATCAACTTGGAATTCATAAAATGACCAAAAGTTCTACAACAGAAAACATTTATGAACTTGTTATTGATAGTTTGATGGAAATTGGTGGTATGTATCATTCTATGATTGCAAAAAGGTTGGTATGTGTTGGAGCAGATGGAGCATCAGTAATGTAATGAAAAAGGAATGGCCTTTATGATAGATTGAAACTCTCGGCTTCACCGTATATGCTTAGTATTCACTGTATGTCTCACGGGATGAATCTTGCATTTAAAATATTGATCAAATTTTAATTGGTTTCAAAGGTTGAATATCTTATACATGAGGTTCATGCATACTTTTGTTGGAGTCCCAAACGAAGTTTAGACTTCAAATTTTTTTCGGATGGTCTTACAAAAGGAAAAAAAAAAGATATTAAAAGATGTTGATACAAGATGGATATCATTGAAGGGACAAGTTGAAATACTATTCAATGAATATGCAACCTTGGTAGGGATGATGTATGAACATCGCTCAAGTGTAGAAAAATCTCAAACTCTTCTATTTCTACTAAGGTATATAGAGACATTATTAACATTGGTTGGAATTCATCCTATCTTTCATGAAATGAATAACCTCATAAAGATGGATGAGAGTCGCACGAGGTATATTGTTGAATACACAAGAGAAATAAAATTAACATGTACTGCATTGGATAATTTGTATATTATGGCAGTATTTTACAGGTCTAGCATTTACAAATTGGTGTAGGATAATCAATATAGAAAATGATGATTTTTTTTAAGTTTGATGAAAAAGGGATTCTATGTATGGAATTTTGTGGGCATATGGTTCCCTTTTATTATAATTACAAGATAGGAAGATCCACCAAACAGTCCCCAGTTTCAAGAGAATGATTTCACAATGTTGTAATTTCAGTGAGACGCAACTTGATAGAAATTGAAAAATCACTATCATCAGAGATAAGAGAATGGTTTCCTCAAGATGAATTGTTGGAGACCATATCTATCGTCTACCCTCCATATTGGAACCATAATCAATGTTCATATACTTTAAGGGTTGAATTTATAGAGAAATGAAAGATTTTGCAGAGCCATTTTTGTCGAGAGAATGAGATCCAAGGAGGACATATTCAAGGTATTTTAGATTGAGAAAAAATGATAGATCAAGATCAATGTTTTGCTACAACAATGTGGGACCAATTTTATCGATTGGATAATAAAGAATATGGTGCAATTACAAGATTATGGACTAAGATCAGTGATAGAAAAATCCTATGGTAAAGAATGTGAATATAATTCAAATTAGCAGATTTATGTCAAAGCATGATTTTGGGATCAATGGAGGATGAGAGAATGTTTAGTGCACTGGCATTCTTGAATTCAAAGTTGAGGAACAAAATGGATAAAAATTTGGATACATGCTTAAGATTATATGTAACAAAGTATGAGGTTGACAATTTTCCATATGAAAGAGAATTATCTCTTTGGACATCAGATCGAGAAAGAAGGGGAGAAAACAATATAACAAATTTCTCTAATGAAATTGTTGTGGAACATAATGTTTTGGATGATCATAATGACAATTCATCTGAAGAAGTTCATGTTTAGAATGTCAAAAATGAGGACCAGGGCCTTAATGTGAATTGGAAAAATAAATTCACCTAAGATTGTATATGATCTAATACACATGAGGGACTCTTGAGTCTTATTTTGGTCTAGGTGTTCCATGTACCCTTGTTGGTGATCACTATATGTGAATTTGAGGTTGTTTTTTGGGTAAAAATAGCTTCTACATTGTATTTTTTTTGTAACATTGATAATCTGAGCTACATTACCTTCATGCAGCTTATTTTAATATTGATGTTTTGATATTTATCTATTAGATTGTCTCTTTCTTGTATGTGACAGGAAATGACACTGGAATTTGAGGAAGTTTGTCCTCGGAGCTATCTCTTCACATAGATAGTGTCCCAACATTAAATAATAAATAACTAATTTGACAACACTTTCTCTAAGCAAGAATGGGATCACTCAAGTACATGAAACCATGTTGTTGTTTAGCATAAATATCTTGATAATTTTGTATGGATTGTTTATTGATTTTGTTTGAAGCATTTTGTCGCCTTTTGAAGTTTGTGTGTATTTTGGTTAAATATTGTGTTAGTCCCTTGAATGCTTCTAGTTTTCGATTCTTGATTTAACCCTTTGTTGTAGCTTGAATCAAGATTGGTTTTAGTCAATTTCCATTGATTCGAGGTTTGATAAAAAGATGTTTTTATTACCTTTTACTTGCATGAATGAATTGCCTTCACTTTTTAGATTATTTTATGTTGATTGTATATTTTCTTTGTAAATACTTATCGTTATTCAAAAAAATAAATGAGCTCTACATAGCTAAGCGAATAGAAAAATGGTATATGAACTAGGATCCTATGCATTGATCGTATAATACCTATTGGCACGAGACCAATATTCATCTAATGAAATAATCTATTGGAATAATTAAAATACATAATTGTATTAGCCTCCACGACCACAATTATCTAGTGGAGGTCAAGATTGGGAATACTGTCTGATTCTATCAGTTTCATGGTTTTTCAAGATTCATATCCCCACATGTTTGTTGGAC
This sequence comes from Pseudotsuga menziesii, assembly GCA_001517045.1. Classification (NCBI taxonomy): domain Eukaryota; kingdom Viridiplantae; phylum Streptophyta; class Pinopsida; order Pinales; family Pinaceae; genus Pseudotsuga; species Pseudotsuga menziesii. Next base: position 462,511 of record LPNX011049806.1, read on the forward strand.
CATTAACGAATGAGATAACAAGTGGAGTCTCCACTTTCCCTAAATCTAGTCAATGCAGTTGTTGTTTGACAATTGAAACCTTCCAGTTGTGACTCATGAGTCTATAGGTTCTGTTGTTGATGATCTGATTCATGTTATTTGACTAATGTTTGTGTTCCTCTATTTTTTAAGTAGGTTGAAAAGTATTTATGGTAGGAAGATCACTATATTTCAATTTGAGGTTGTATTTAAGGTAAAAATAGATTCTATATATTGTTCTTTTCGTTCTAACATTGATGATTGGGACTAAATTTCCTTGATGTTGGTTATTTAATATTGTTGTTTTAATATTGAACTATTACATTTTATTTCTTGTTTGTGACGGGAAATGAACTTGGAATTTGACGAATCTGGGGCCTATCTTTTCACATAGATAGTGTTCTAGTATTAAAGGATAAATAAATAATTTAACAAGACTTCCACTAAGCAAGAATGGGCTCATTCTAGTACATGAAACCGTCTTAATGTCTAGCTTTGTACCTTTGAAAATTTATATGGTTTGCTTATCGTTTATGTTTGTAGCATTTTGTCAATTGTGGATGTTTGGTTTTATTTTGGTTAAAGACTGTGTTAGTCCCTTGAATGCGTTATGATTCTAGTTATTATTTTATGCTTTACTGAAACCTTTGTAGTAGCTTCATTGGTTTCATTTGATTTCCTTTGATTCAACAATTTGAGGAAAGATTTTTTTATTTCTAACCCAGTTGATGCATTTCTTCACTTTTTGTTCTCTTCCGTATTTTTTTGTACTCCTTCTTAGTAATACATGGGACACTTCCTTTAATTGAGGGATTTCTTTACTTTTTTTAGTATTGATATTTTTGACCAAATACATCACAGCTGTAGCATTTTACAATGTAACAAAATCTTGCAATATGTCCAACATGATTGCATCTCTAAAATCTTAACAAGTTCTTGGAATTTCCAAGACATAATCTTGCATAGAATTTTCAGTACAAAGCTTTCTGTTAGCCCCTTGAATGCTTATAGTCCTCATTTAATTCTTGATCTAACCCTTTGTTGTAGCTTGAATCAAGATTGGTTTTAGTACATTTCCATTGTTTTAGGGTTTGAGAAAATATGTTTTTATTACCTTTTAGTTGCATGAATTAATTGTCTTCACCTTTTCGATTCTTTTATGTTGATTGTTTATATTTTCTTTGTAAATACCTATCGTTATTCAAAAAAATAAATGAGCTCTAGATAGCTAAGAGAATAGAAAAATGGTCTATGCACTAGGTTCCTATGCATTGATCGTAGGATACCTATTGACACGAGACCAACATTCATATAATGAAATAATCAATTGGCATAATTACAATGCATAATTGTATTAGCCTCCATGACCTCAATTGGCTAGTGGAGGCCAAGATTGAGCATAAAGTATGATTCTATTAGTTTATCGGTTTGTCAAGATTCAGGTCCCCACATGTCCGCTGGACCATTAAGGGATGGAGGCCAAGATTGAGCATAAAGTACGATTCTATTAGTTTATTAGTTTGTCAAGATTCAAGTCCCCACATGTCCACTGTACCATTAAGGGACGAGATAACAAGTGGAGTACCCACTTTCCCTGAATCTAGTCAGTGTAGTTGTGTTTCACTCATACCTTCTAGTTGTGACTTGTCACTCATGAGTCTACATGTTCCATTGTTGATGATGTGATTCATGTTATTTGACTAATGTTGGTGTTCCTCTATTTTTACAATATTTTATAAATTAGTGAAATATTTTCCAAGATTCTACAATATCTTATAACTTGGTGAAAGAATCGCCAAAGATTTTACAACATTATATAATAAAATGAAATATTCATCAGGATTTTATAACATTATACAATAAAAAAGAAATATTCACCAAATTTCTTATATATACATATTATATTATTGATAAAATCACCTTCAAATTTTCGTATATATCGAAGAGATTCACCCAATTTTTATACATATAAATGTAGGGGGGGTCTTAAAATCACCCCTGGTGCCTTCTTTATGTACAATTGTATGATGTATTTATGTACTTTAATCTATATTTTTTTCTCATGATGTTTGGAAGGGTTCAATACAAGCAATGAGATATGGGTATTCCTTGGTTTTAATTTTGGGAGAAATAAGCAGTAGGGAATATTGAGTCACCACTTGAGAAGGTGATTGCATTCAGAGTAGAGGAACAAAAATCATGGTGGTTCCTCTTGGAAACTTTCTTGGAATCTTGGAAATTCAATTTTGGCAATTTAGTACCAACTTTAAAGAATTATACAGAAGCAAAAAGGGATGAAAGTTCACAAAAGGTTTCCAAAAGATGGAGGTAAAGATTATTTGTTCAAACTTTTTTTCGATAGATTTTAATAATCCTTTTAGTGTTAGTGGTGATGTCATAGGATATATCAACATTCAAATGTCCATATACATTTACTTTTGGAAACACACAATTGTAGTACATGAGTGCCACTAAAATTGTAGCTAAGGTTTGAAGCAAAGTTTTGGAAGGAAAGAATATTATTCAAAATCCATGTTTGAAATTGATTGAGGACAAGAAATATTGATTGGGGAGAACTTTGATGTCCCCAATTAAATAATTTCCATATAATACTACTTGCAAATAATGTTCCACCAACCTACTAATTCCCCGGGTTGAGATTGAGACCTAAATTTTGTAATAAGGGGATATGGGACCCAAAAGGACTTTTGTTTACCATATTCACATTGAAATGGGTCACATAAATGATAAATGGTAAGGAAATAAGGTAGCACGGGTTCATGAAGACACTTGAAATCTTGTGGAGCGTTTGGATGAATAGATTCCCCACACACAGCATGATCTTCATCCAAATTTGAACACATGGGTAATATAACGTTATTGGAGGGTGGTGTGGTGTCAAATGGGATATAATGATCCAAGGAATTTCAATTAGTAAAGGAGATTAACTCCCATGGAAGAGTAAGATACTAGAAGACAATGTGTGCCACTTGAAAGGAGATCCCATGTACTCTATGACAATAAATGATGAAATATTTTATGCCAAGTATGACAAATTCAGACCTGATTGCAGAAATATGAAAAATATTACATTACATGGCTAAAAATAGACACCAAGAGGTTGAATTTGGGCGTTATAGGAATCCATTGAAATTGGGGAAAGAATTAGAGCATAAAGAGGAAAACAAGTGTCATGAGAGTTGACCTAAGTTAAAGGTGGACATAGAATTTTGAAAATCCAAAAACACTCTGGAACTTGATGCGAGGTTGGGGGTTTGGTTACCAAGGAGGGAGGTTTAACGATGCACCAGCATGGGAGAATCATCTTAGGGGGTCAGTTGGGATCAATTCAGGATGGTTCCTGCTCCTCCTCATGGGGAAAGAAACCATGGGAAAAATGCGACCTCAGAGGAGGGATCAACAATCTCCACTTTGATCTTGGACATGGGAATTGAGAAAGGAAATGGAATACTTAGACCATCTGACCTGAACAGAGATGGGAAAGGCTCTAGTGGGCTCAAGAAAGTGGAAGAAATTAATCAAGAAACAAGGAGGACAAGACAGTGTGTCCCAAAATCCAAGACAGTCCCAAAGTTGCAGATCAAATCAGAAAGAGTCAGGGAATACATTCAGTACATGAAAGAACGTGCCCTTACAGGAAATTTTGTGGGGATATGGCCCATATAAAACACCTTGGTCAGGTGGATAAAAATCACATGGAAACCCCAAGCACACTACGATGTTCAGCTGCGATCAAAAGGGTTCTTCACAATAATCTTCTTTAACGAAGACGACAGAACGAGAATTTTTTAGAATGGTCCATATTTCTATAATTCAGCAGGACTTTTACTCAGGCTATGGAAAGAGAGATTCAACCCTGATAAAGAAAACCTCATGATTTCCCTAGTATGTATAAGAATGTACTCTCTGCTAGCGGAGTACTGGAAGTAATAAATTCTGACATATATAGGGAATACGTTGGGGAACTTCATCAAAGTCTCAGAGAAAACCTGACAATGAAAATATATATCATATGCCCGAATCTATATCTACCTTGACATATCTAGAGATCTACAAGATGGAATAGAGTTAACATGGGAGGATGGATAATGGCTCTCGAAAATAGACTACGAACAAATCCCATTTAGATGTAGAAGATGTCATGAGCATGGACATCTTTTTCGGGATTGTCCAAAAAATAAAAGATGAGGAGGGAAGAAAGATCAGGAAAATCAAGATGTTGATGGGTTCATCAAAACCCAAAACAAGAAACGACAAGAAACAAAGACCTTGGGACCAGATATTAACAAAAGGGTGCAAACCTAGAACAGGTATGAGATTCTCCAAGAATATAAGGCAAGTAGCAAATAATTCCAGCAAACAGAGCGGAATAAAGCAACTAATACAGAAACCCAGCATAGGGAACAAAGTAAAGGTAAACAAGAGAAGGAGATGGAGATAAATCTAAAAAAGAAACAATATACAGTTAGAACACCCATAGATCAAGACCATCAGCGGAAGCAGGAGACAACCAAGAAAGTCATAGAGGTATCCGAGCCAACAATGGAAGATATGGAGACAGGAGATCTTGATCTGGAAGGACTTGAACCTACTTTCTCTGACAAGATAAAAACCCAAATCCCCCCCCAGCAAGTCTCCTTGCTAGAGAAGGAAATAGTTCAAGATAAAATCCTGAATTCCTTGGGAGTATTTGTCGAATCTATCAAAGAATCAGATGGAAAAAATAAATTAAAAAAATAAAAGCAGGGAAGGCCAAGCAATGTTCAGAGAATCAAAGCTATAGGGGAGAAACTGGTGGCTTTAGGGCAGTATCCAAATTTATATGTTTCCCTCTCTCCCTCTATCTAAAAATTCCTTTATGTGGATTACATCCTGGAACATTAGAGGCTGCAACAGCGCTCTGAAAATTTGTCTTCTTAGAAGAAGGATTGAAAAAGAAAAATTTGGGATCATCTTTCTGCAAGAAACAAAATTTTCTAGCGAAGAGTTAACAAGTATAGCCCAAAAAATATGGAAGGGATGTGAGTGAATCGCGATTGAAGCCAAAGGGGCAGCTGGAGGGATGGGAATCTTATGGAACCCTCGAGAGGTTAACCTCTCAGGCTTCATAGAAACACCATTTTCACTTTCAATAGACTTCCATATTGTTGGTACCAGAATAAAAGGATTTATGAACAATGTTTATGGGCCCCCGAGAGCAGAGCATATAATGTCCTTTCTGGACTCGCTCCCTGTTATCAAGGAGATTGATGGTGACAAACCATAGATCCTGGGTTGAGATTTCAACTTGATCAGGAACCTGGAAGAGAAAAAAGGTGGTATATGGAACCTAAACCCTGCAAGCGCTCAATTCAATGAATTAATTGATGATCTTAATTTAATAGATGTTAGAACTTATAACCGTATATTCACATGGAACAACAAACAAGCTAGAGACAGAGGGATAGCCTATCGGCTGGACCGTTTTTTAATTTATGATTCCATCATGATGGCTGGAGGGGAATTAAAAGCAGTGGTACTTCCAGCGGCAGGATCGAATCACTAGCCAGTCAGCTTGGAATGGGAAAATGTGGGGATAAACCCTCATACACCATTCAGTTTTGAAACTTTTTTCCTCCTCCAAACAAATTTCCATGAGAAACTCTGGGAATGGTGGGAAGGATACCCACCCATAAAGGGAACCCGAATGTATTAATTCCAACAGAAACTCAAACTCTTAAAATATAACATTAAAAATGGAATAAGGAGTCCTTTGGTAATATTTTTCAAGCAAAACAGGCTCTAGAGTGTAAGATGCAATTGAACCAGGCTCAGGGGATGAGCATGGGATTCTTTGAGGAGTTAAGGATACAAGAAAATATCCTATTACTGGAATTTATCCAATGTGAACAATAGGAGGAAGTCTACTGGAACCACAAATCTAGATTCAAATGGCTATAAGAGGGAGAATGCAACACCAACTTCTTTCACAAAGTGGCCATCCAAAACCGACAAGGCAATCGACTAGACAGGATGAAAATGGAGGATGGGAATATAGCTGAAATAGAAGAAGAACTAGAAACCACTTTGAAATCTTGTTTTTCTAATTTGATGAAGGAACTGGAAGAGGACAGAGAAGAATCCCAAAGAGAGGTATGTAGATATATTCCTAAGATTATCACTGATGAACATAATCACATGCTAGCCAAACCCATTGAGATGACGGAAGTGGAGATGAATATCAAGCAAATGGAAAAGGACAAAGCACTGGGCCCAGATGGGTTTACTACAAATTTTTTCCATGCTTGTTGGGACTGGTTAAAGGAGGAAATATGGGCCTTGGTGGAAGATTCTCGAAGAACCAGGAAAATTCTCAGAGATCTTAACTCTACTTTATTAATGCTCATCCCCAAATAAAATGGTACAGAGGAGATAGGAAACCTAATACTGATTGCTCTGTGCAATGTCATCTACAAAATCATCACTAAGGTTATGGCCAATCGTCTGCGTCCTCCACTTCCCCTCATCATCTCCCCAGAATAGGCTGGGTTTGTGGAATGAAGGAAGATCCTGGATGGCATTATACTGGTCCATGAAGTTATTCACTTACTCAAAACCACAAAGGCTCTAGGTATGCTCCTAAAGCTAGATCTCTCAAAAGCATATGAAAAATTGAATTGGAATTTTTTGGCAGGAATTCTTACATATTTTGGTTTTTCAGAGGATTGGACAAATCAGGTCATGAATATGGTCGCATCGTCCTTCTTCTCGATCTTGTTCAATGGATCCCCTTCGGCCCCCTTCAATGCTTCCAGAGGAATAAGGAAGGGGCCCCCCTCTCTCCCTTACTTTCCATCATAGCAGCCGAAGGACTAGGAAGGTTTCTTAAAAACAGAAGAATTGAGAACAAGATCCAAGGCTTATCCCTCTCTACAGGGATGGATCCCCAAAATCATCAACAGTTTGTGGATAATAATATGCTCATGGGTCCTTCCTCTATCTAGGAGGCCAGGGGCTTCAAAGATAGTTTGAACACATTCCTAGAATCCAATGTCTTAGAGATCAACAAGGAAAAGTATCAAACATTCTTCTTCAATACCCTGAAAATTACAAAAAGAAACATCCTCAGAATCCTGGAGTTTTCGGAAGGAAAACTCCAATTAAAATATTTGGGAGCACCGCTAGCAAAATACTCTATTAGATGGATCTCATGGAAGGAATTGCTAGATAAAATCAAACAAAAGCTCATCCTTTCGACCTTCATAGATCTTAACTTTCCAAGTAGACTGATCCTATTGAAATCATTTCTTCAGTCTATGCCATTATATCTCTTCTCGGTGTTGGCTGCCTCGAAATCGGTTATCAAACAAATCAGAAATATCTAGTGAAATTTCCTTTGGGGGGGATCAGAAGGACACAGGAAATGGCCATTGGTGGACTAGAACACCGTATGTACTCCTAAGGCAGTGGGGGCCCTTGGGCTCCAAGACATTCTAGACTGTAACAAGGTGATGAGTGCCAAAATTTGGTGGAGATGGATCAATCAGGAAGAGGAACTGTGGGCCAAACTCTGGCACCTGAAAGATGGCACCCTCTCTAGCCCAAGCAATCCTTGGTTCATTATGGAGAAAACCTACCAAGATCTAGTATATGGAAAGCGGCACTGGAAAATAGGGGGTTGGTCCATAAGCATAGTTTCTTGGAAGTTCAGGATGGAAGAACTGCGATATTTTATAGGGATGCTTGGAACCAAGAACTAGTTCTAACAAGCAGAGAGGAATCCTGTGTTCTTAGTTCCTTTCTTCATAACTATCCTCTAAGCATGGTGTCAAAATTCTGGGATCCTAGAGACAATGACCGGATCTTCAGGTCTTGGAAAGACAAGAATTGGTGTTAATCAAAAGCCCCAGAGGAGAATTTAGAAGATTTCATTGCAGAGCTCAATTCTAGAAAAGTCACCAAGAATGATAGCCTTGACAAACTCAGATGGGGGTATTCCAACACATGCAACTTTAACCCCAAAGAGGCCCTAGCCCTTGTGACAGGGACTCAGAATCTTGAACCAGAAGCCAAATGGGGGAAAATATGGGGAGGATGGTGGCCAAAGGTGGCACCTTTTTGTTGGCTCATGCTCAAACGACGCATTCTAACCTAGGATAAATTACAAACCAGGGGAATTAATGGACCCTCAAGATGTTTCCTGTGAGAAGGAAACAACGAATATATCAACCATCTTCTGGATGAATTCCTAGTGGTGGACTCCATATGGGAAAAAGGAGTGTCCATTTAAAAAAAAAACCGACACAAGGGAAGGCCGGACATCACAATAGCAGAATGGTCCATGAAGGTATTCAAAAACAAAATTGTTAATATAATGTGGGAGCTTCTCCCAATATTTATAGTATGGGAATTATGGAAAACTCACAATAGTTGAATATTTGAAAACAAAACAAGGAAAACAGGGGAAATCTAGACCATCATAGAAGCCCACCCAAAAGAAACAGTTACTCTAAACCAATGGACCCAAGAAGAATTCACAGTAGAAGTAAACGAAAGAAATATTTTGTATGAAATGGGGATTTTTGGAGTACCTGTCAGCAATGCACGAACCAGGATGGTACCGAATTCTGCAAACAGTGCAAAAACATGGACACGGCAACCGGAAGGCTCCTTTAATCTCAATTTTGACGAAGCTTCCAAAGGTAACCCTAGGCCTACATACTTCGGAGGCACATTAAAGAACTCAGATGTAATTATTCTCAGCATGGTTTGGGAATCAATTGGTAACAACATAAATAATATGGAGGAGATAGAAGGCCTAATAAATGGAATATCCTAGGCCCTACAATCAGGGAAAACTCCACTGGTGGTGGAAGGAGACTCACAAATAATTATCAACATGGATCGACGCCTCCAATATGGTGCCCCCACATCACTGGTTTCAAACAAATGGCAATGGGAAGGATGGCTCTCTGAACTCAAACAGATTCTAGAAGGACACTCAGCCATCCTATTCTCTCGTGTAAGAAGATATGGTAACAAGGTGGTAGATGCATTAGGTAATGAAGGAGTGGAGAGTCATATATATTTCCATGCAGAAGAGATCGACGATACTCGAAATAGGCCAATAATATGGGAACATTGCAAGAAGTTGGCGAAGGAGGACTTGGAAGGTAGGATAGGAATGAACACCTATCAAACTCATCCAAACCCTCAGCAGTTGGAAGACAGCTGTCGATCCAACTCTATCAGAATTACGCCATTTTTCACATCTATATCAAGCAGTGGGCCTTTCAGCATAGCAATGGCAGGTGTAGAAAGATGCGAGCTGTCCCAATCACTAGGTGAGGCCGATGAACCACGTGCCTAGACACCCGGTGGAGGTACGGAGCATGTCACCTCTGGAGATGAAGCGGTCACCAGTTGGAAAGGTCGTAAAAATATGAACGAGAATAATAAATCGTAGGATTAATAACCTAGTTGATCCGTGTGAGGAGAAGAAGAGGAGATGTCCCTGTGGGCCTGCGGGTACGAATCCCATGTCAGCTAATGCAAGAATGGGGAATTCCAAAGATATCTGTATCAAACAAAATTCAATGAATAAGGAGGCAGATCTCTTGTAGAGCATGAAAGATATGGCAAAGCATGGTGAATGGAAGAGAATGAAGGAGGTTAAGGAAAAAAACTTGAGTTTACTCAGTGCTCCAAACGGAGGGAGGAAATGTTTTTTCCCTATAAATTCACCCTGGTGGGATTGCAGGGTCTCATTCAAAGTTGTGTTTCTACTCCACCTGGCTGCTAGTAATATTCTGTGTTGGGTTATCATGCCTCGCTACTGGAGAGCCCATAATTTCCAGAGGGGAAATGGTAGAGGTGAAGGAACTAGCAAGGTGATGCCCAGTTCGGTAAATGATCCACACACAATTGAGGAAGAACCGACCCCACGTTCCTTTAACTAGGGAGATCAATATATGAAAGAGACACCTACGGCTATAGAAGCATACTTTTCGTTGCAATAACTAGATCTCCTTAGAGAGTATGAGACTCTTATGGGTCAGTCCTTGGCGCTAAACCCCTTCTGGACTATTTGAATTCTATTGGCCCGGGATACAAAATCCAAGGTGCATATTTACCAGGGCATCAAGGAGGCTTTGTCCATCATTCAAAGGGGGTAGCAGGAAAGTTCGTCTGGTTTTTGACTTCTTGAACAAATAGATATGGAGATTATGGACAGTCCTAGGGAAACTACCACCACCCCAACTAACACCCCTATCAACTCATCACCCAATGCGGAAGCCAGTGCTCCCCATCCTCAAAAAGAGGAGCACCATCCTAGGATGAACTTCGACACGGGGAAATGAATTTTCAGGTCTTTGGTTTCTTGTCTTGCTCATATTTTTTCTTTTGTTTTATTGTAAGTAAATGTGCAATGTTACAATTATTCTATCGTTATGGGACTAGTTGTTGTTTTGGTTGGTTCGTGTTTCATTAGCAGACCCATTTTTTGGCTGTAAGGAGAAAAGGAAAGAGTTTATATTTTCCATTGTAATGGGATGGTGTCTAGTGCTATTTAAATTACCAGTTGTAAGAAGGAAAATCTTGGTTACTTATGTTTCATTGTAATGGGATGTGCTCTGTTTCTAGTAGTTTCTATTGGCTTTAAAGAAAAGCGACTTGGATACTTTTGGTTCACTATGCTTGGGTGAATTTTTGCAACCCTTAAAGGAATTTCGGCACATCCTGTATGAGCCCTGCTGCTGTCAGCTTGGTTCTGTCTACTTTATCTAGCAAAACCAAGACTGTTTGTATCACCATTTTGTATATTAATAGAATTTTCTTCTGCTTCCTGATAAAAAAAATTGTCATGAGAGTTACTAAACCACTAAGATGAGTTGGAGGAATCACATGGAGAAAAATTAGACCTTAGAAGGCCTCATGAAAATAATAAAAGTATTTCATTTGGAATTATAAGAGATTTTGATCATTTTTTAATTGGCCTTTGGAATTTTGGAGAGCTTTTGCTTTTCCATTGCACTGTGAGTATTCACTCTCCTTGCATGTGAACCAATTTTGAGGGAGTTGGATTCCTTTCCAAGTTGTTTTATGGAGAGGACATTCATACCTCTCATTGGAAATTAATGAAGGATTTTTATTTTTAGTTTGAAGCTCCATATAGTTGAATTATCATCTATCTCCCTATTCTCTCATTCCTTCTTCTCCATTCTCCCACACTCTCATGTTGATGATGCACTTGTTGTAGCAGTGCTTGCACTTTACTGAGGATATTTGGTGCCCAAGGTTGGTAATATGATGTATGTATTTGTACTCTTCTATGCATATGCTCTGTAATTCTAAATATCAGAAATCCATGTATGAAATACTTGCATTCTTATGCTCTTGAATGACTAGTTTTCATGAATTTGGATTCCAATTTGGAAAGAGTTGTATATCATATTTGTATGAGGATTTTTATATAATTTTTATAATGATGTGGAAGCCATAAATTATTTATGCATCTGTTATTTCATGACTATATGATCTGTATTTTTAAATTCAAGAAACTCTATTTTTAAATTCAAGAAACTCCAGTGTGAAAGGCTCGCATTCTTGTGCTCTTAAATAACTAGTTTTCATGGATTTGGCTTCAATATTGAAGTAGTTTTATACCACATCTGTATGAGGGATGTTATATGAGTTTGATGATGCTGTGATAGACATATATCATGTTTTACTATGTAATTTCATTTCCCTATGCTCCGTGGCTTGAAATCCAAGAAATCCATATGTGAAACTCTTGCAATTCCATGCTACTAATTCACTAGTTTTCATGTATTTGACTCCCATACATAATGAGTTGTATACAAGAATTGTATGAAGGGATTTATATGGTGTTTAATACTTTTGGGGAATAAATTTTTATGTTATATATGTTCACTATATTCCACATCCTAATCTGAGACTTTAACTCTACCTTTCATATGTCAAAATTGAGCTAGTTATGCAATTTCACTGAAAGTTATCAAAAGAGTGTGAAACTATATAATCGGTTTGAAGAACTAATAACCATGTGTAATGATAGTACATGATGTCTTATATCAGTCCCCATACTCTTCTTACAAATTTTGGAGGTTTTTACTTGAGTTGGGAAGCCCAGTTGGCCTACACCCGATGGGGATTTCATCAGAATTTCCTAGTAATTTTGTCCTTTTTGTCATCAGCGCCAATTGAAGTTGAATAGGTATGAAATTAGTCCTAAATTCATCATATATTACGTTGAGATTTATTAAGACTCATCATATCAGTCCATTTCAAATTATGGACCCTTTGGTGCCATTTAGAACACCTAGAATCAATACTAGTTAATCCCAAATTTTCCGAGTTTGTCCATTTCTCCTAAATTTCCAAGAATCAAATTTACAGATATGTTGAGAATAGTGAGCCCTATCTTGTTGTATTGCTAAAAATATGTTGAACAACGTCTTCTTTCAGGTTGGCTCTAATTCCATGTCAAGATTTTAAACTTTGTTGTGCCAAAACAAAATGATCACTGAAAGAATAACAAGCACAAAAGAGAAAAAAAGAGAAGACAAATATTTATCCTTGGAAACCCTCGTGGGGGGATGAAACCCAACAAAAATTCCTCGATATAGACTTCAATGAAGTACAATGTAAGACCCAAAAGTTAAGACTAGACTACTTCCTCCTCCTCGAATGGATTGTTTCTTCTCTCTCTAGTGAATTTGCTTGATTTATCAGTGTGTTCAAATGAGGGAGGCACATCACCTATTTATGAAAATAAAGTTGAGAAGCATAATAACCGAACAGGGTCGACTTATCCTCTCAACTAGGTTCGAATTTCCTTAGGATACTCAAAATAACATTTTTAATAACACTTTTGTGGGCACTACTAACTTGACTTACAACAAAGGTTTTACCTCAAGACTTTACATGACCAATTACATCAATGACATCCCTAATTGGAGGAACAACATCTCTGAACTGAGGAATAATAACAATAATACAAGATAGAATATCTTCTACAATTACATTTCTTTAACAGTTACAACAGTTTTCTCCTTATGTTAGCCATCTCCTTCCCCTTCAAAAATGAGAGAAATGAGCCATGTGTGGCATCCTTTTGGCTAATTAAGGTGATGTTGGAGAAATTTTTCCTCCATCCCCTACTATTTTGTGCATATGTTGTCATATCCCTATCATATCTAGATATTGTTTGGGTGTGCTGGAGAAGAGAAACAAGGAGACTTGGAGTCAATATTTCAAGAGGTGCTTGAAGAGAAATAAGATATATTTGTACTTGTTTCCATTCATTAGTAAGAAATTGACATTTTCCCCTTCCTTAACAGTTGTGTACATTCATGTTTGAAACTTGATTATGTGTTGATGTTCATTTGATTAGATGTTTTATATCTATGTTTTGTATGAAATTCAACATTATGTTTGTATTCAAATTTTTTGAGGAAGGTATTGGAATGATTTTGCAGCTTCTTGGGATGAAGATCACGTGCAAAACTCAAGGTTTCAGAGAAAGAAAGGACCAACCTTCGTAAAAGGGTTTTGACAATCCGCTTCCCTATACCCTATCTGTGTTTTTCTTTGATACTAATTGTAAATCAAGAGTCTTTAAGTGTGTAATTAAATCCTAGATGTCATATTATTCAACCCCGATATGTTGGCAACCTTTACCCAAGTCATAGGACAAATTCCCTAACAACATATATGGACTTTAAAACAATAGTTTGCATAATTATGAGTTCCGCAATGGTGTAGTCAATATCCATTTTTTAGAGTCCATTGAAAAACAACTTCAACCTAGTTTAGAAGTTCAAAACCTTCCTATACATATATGTCATGACTTTTTCAACAAACCAACTGCTATATCCCAAATGCAAGAACTTTATAAGCCACAAAATACTCAAAATGTAAGCCACTGGATTTCATGTTAATGTTAAAAATTGGGGAGATTGAAATTGGAAGAAAATAGGTAAAGAAAAATTTGAGAAAACTAGCCATTAAATTCAAGTGTGTGTGTGTGTGGGCAGGAGGTCCTAATTGGAGATTCCATGTTTTATAATTACCATATTACCTTAAAGGATTCTTCATTTGTTTTGCTAGAAACAAGAGAGTAATAGAGGGTTGTGCTATTTTTTTTGGAACCATCTCTTATCTTGTTGTGATTTACACGTGCACACACACATTATATTTTTTTAATCAATCCCCATAATGACACAGCCTTTTTAAATACATGTGTATATGTTGTTGTTTTTGCATCATAGAATATCAATCCCAGTAAGATTTCTCTTAGTGTTTTGCATCATAAAATTTGAGTCCATATATGATTGGTTTTTGTTAGCTTACACCATAAACCATTAAATATCATCTATTTGTTTAACACCAAAATAAATATTTTTTCCAAACTCTACTCTTTTTTAGCACCACTTATATATCTCCATATTTACATCCCCAATTAAAAAAAATTAAATCTTCACAAAACAACTAATACTACTCCAAAACAAACCTATCAACCCTCTTATAAAAATAATAATTTAATTATGAAAATTTCACAACAAAGAGGTCAATATACTAGCAATAATAGACATGGAAATCGGGATGAGATTTATATCGATAATAGCTTTGGCGAGATAAAATATTTGATATCCCAGACATTTATATATTTCAATTCCTTAAATCTAGAGGATTGTTTGTGGTGTAGTTTTTCCTAGCAGCATAAGTTATCAATGTTTCACCTAACTATAAAGGTCAATGCAAGAACACTCGAGCTCGGTGTTTTACTCCAACATTTTCTAGCAGTTGTTTAAGCGTATAGTTTTACATATTAGTTAAAGAGAAAAAAGTTTGGTAAAAGTTATTTTTTAGTTATCTATTTTTTTCATTATATTTTGAATTTATGATAGAGTATAATCAGCATATATCTATCTAAAAGGGGTAGGGATCAAATATCTCAAGGTGTAAATTTTGATCCATGTAAAAGGAGATTTACCAAGCACCAAGAGGATCAAATATCTCAAGGTGTAAAAAACATTTTAGAATGAAAGTGTTGAAGAAATGTGTAATTCAACGTTTATGGTTTTAATTTATCTAATTTATATTATTTTTATATATAAGCAATTCTAAATAATTTAAATTTAATTTAATGGAACATGTTATTTTTAATAATATTTTATTATTTTTTATAAAAAATATGTGTCAATTTTTGGATGAGCACAAAAAAAGTTACACGTACCATGATTTATAGATAATGTTTATATGTAGTTTTAAGAATATATTATAGTACTTTATAACCAATAATTTAATATTATATTATAGTTTAATAAACATTTATATATATTATAATAAAGAGAAATATAACAACTATATTTAATACAAATATTATAAAATAAAATTTAAAGAATAAAAGTTTATATTTATATATAAAAAAATATAGATGTCTCTTAAAATTGGTTGTATATTTAATCCATATTATAAAATAAAAAAAATAAAGAAAAGAGATTTAAGTTTATATATAAACAATTATGAATTTTTTTTTAATTTAAATGTATAATTTTTTTATTAATGTTTTTATTAATATATAAAAGATAAAGTGATACATGAGAATATAAATGATCTATGCTATTTTTTTATGTAAAATTTAAAATGGAGTGTGTATATGTTTTCATTTAAATTATTTTTCTATAGTGTATAAAAGAAATATGATATTTACATGAAAATAATTTTCGTCATTTAAAAAAAACAAAATTTAGGAAAGTTAATTTTTTTAGAGTGACTTAAATGTATACCCATTTTAGATTGCACATTGACAACTCCATATTAGATTGCACTTTTATAATATGTTTCACACTAATCTTCCTAACCTTCTAACTTATAAAAACTGTGGTGCTTCTTTTTAGGCTCCATAAAATTTTATTGCAAATCAAGTAATCTTTTTCTTTCTTATTAAGATTATTAACTATCATCATCATTGAATTAATTGGATTTATAAAGTTCAAAAGATTTATTCTTATTATTGAATAAGTTAAATTTAAAATTTATATAAAGTGAAATTAATATTGAAATAAATATATAATATAAAATTAAGATGAATATATTCCTGTAATCTAAAAAATCCACCATTTGGAATTTGCAGATTTTTCAAGGTGTTGAATCTATTTCTACCATTAAAACAATGATTAAAACGCAATTAAATTCTGATTTTGCAAAATAAAAAACCTCAGATTGAAGCTTGAAAACAAACAAACAAACTTAGTCCAAATTGTTAAATTTTCAAATATATTTATACATAAATATGAAAAATTATTCCATATAAGATAAATATAATTCAATGAGACCACATAAAACACCCTTACATTCATAAAGCAGAGAAAACCAGAATACCTCTTGCATTCATGGTTAAACTATTTTACAATTCTATATTTGAAATTTTCCTAGATAGTACAAAATTCAAGAGCCTTCCCAACATATAGAGAATGCAAGAGTGGAATTCACATATGTAATAATCTAGATATAATAGATACACGACAGTACAAAAGCAGGTAGTAAAATCATGAGCTATAATGGAGAGACCATTGCGAATAAAGAGCAACGATGCCCTCCTATGGTTTATAGTGGAAAGTTGACCCCGAAGCTTGGATAAGCACAAAGCTCAAGCTTGGATGAGCACAGAACGAAACATCCCTTGGAATCGTCGCTCCACAGGCTTCCACCATATCCAGCTGGGATGGATCACCTTCAACTTTCCAGTCAAAACTGTGCAACAACTGAGCCAGTGCAAGATCAATCGTGGGAATAGCCATGGAAGCCCCTGGGCATCGTCTCCTTCCTGTGCTGAATGGTATCATATTGAAGTCCGATTGCTCTGTTAAATTTATATACTCATCTTCCATGAATCTATATACTGAAGTGTATGCTACTTAAAAGCTGCGTATATGGGATTCTCATTAATTCATTTTTTTTTCATTGGAGTATATTTTATCATTTCTAGGAATTCTTAGTTTCAGATGCTAGTATTCTTACTTTAATAATAGAACCTGGACCACTGATAGAAAACTACCATAAACTGTTCACAACAATTGAATGAACTACATAAGCCTGGATTACTGATAGAAAACTCAGTTGACCACGTAAACTTAAGGTATCTTGAAAAAATGAGAAAATATCTTCAATGGTGATCAAATTCATAAATTTTGTTCCATATGCTTAAATTCCAAAAACATGGGGCCCAGATCAACAATAAGTGAGGATTAATTGATTTCGTAATAGATTTATGATGAGGGCATAGTTTGATACTTCTGCTGAGAGAAAGTATTTGATTTTCTTCACACAATTTTAGCTTGTGGCTCTGTTTTAGTTGAAGTACCCTTGTCGCATGCAAGTAGCAATCCATTTGAAAAGAAACAACCCTATTCCTATATATATATTCTTTGTTTTAACTATAGGAATAATAATTTTTCAAAAATATATTCAACAGTGTGCAAGATAGATATACTAGTAACTTGTAACTTACTGTTGGAAATATTAATCACTCATAGATCCGTACCCAACTCTCAGCCGGCTCTCTGTCAAAGTCTATATCAGACATGATCTTGTGTGTCAGTCTGACATGAGGGAAGAGTCCACAATTCGGCAATCTAAACCAGTCGAATTTATTTCTGAAGCTAAGTTGTTAGGTAGATAGTTATTGCAGTCTTTAATGGTGAGTCAGTCGATTCATGTAGAAGCAATTTTCAGGTTACCTATAAATAGAAGAAGCAAATTGTAAATCAAGTTAAACAGTAGAGAGAACTCTGGGTGAGTAAGGAGAGAAAGAGAAGTTGAATCTCAAGCTTCTATTTATGTGCTTCAGTCGAAGAGCCAAAGCTCTATAAAAGGATCAGTTGGTGAGCCGACAATTTTGGATCGACAAGTTTGTAATACCTTTGTTATTTTCGCACAAGTTATATATATAAGAAATAGTTTATGGATGAATGCATGTTTATTTCGCCACACAATATTTCCAGATTTACTTGTGTAAATGTCTTTCATAATTACAGTTGAGTAAAAGAACAAGAACCCATAAATTTTACACTCCCTAAAAGTTCCAAGTTTTACGGCACAGTGGTGGACTCAAGTCTTCCAACATATTTGGGTATATGTTTTTATAAGTTCTTTGGAATTGTTAATGTGTCCATTTTTACTTCATCTTACTCACAGGTGAAAAGCATTTATAATTTCTTAAGTCTTTTAGACTAAGAAACATACTCTTAGATTTCGACTAACACCAAGTGAACCAACAAGGTCAATTGAGTAATTTAACTTGGAGGTCAAAGAGGTCATCCAACTTAGAAGTCGAAGTCAGTAGAATCGACGATTCAAAGTAAATCAATTGGGTTGAAAGGCCGACCAATGTTTAGAAACTTATCTAGTCAAGAGTTAGACAAGTTTCACTCGACAAGTAAACAAAAGAAAACGAGGTCGACGTGAAAATATTTAATTTTTAATATTAACTGAGCGGTAAACTCAAGTTTAGTTGGGTTAGTTTTGGCTAACTTGTATCAGAGCAAGGTTTATATCAAAGCAAGGTTTAGGAAATAAATCTTTCCTTAAAAGGTAGAAAACTGATTTTCTAAAGAAAGTTAATTAAAAATTAAAAATGGCTTCAACTTCTGGTTCATTGCAAACTCGAATTTTTATAGGAAAGAATTATGAATATTGGTCTCTAACTATGAAAGATTTGTTCAGAGGTCAAGATGTCTGAGAGATAGTCCAGCATGGTTATGGAGAACCAGCAAGCATGACATCATATAACAATATCACACAAGTTGAGAAAGATGTCTTGAGGGAACAGAGGAAGAAAGATGGAAAAGCTATGTTTTATCAAGCCATGCATGAAAGCATACTCCCAAGAGTAGTAGCAAAAATTAATGCTAAGCAAGCATGGGATACATTGGAGACCGCCTATCAAGGTTTGGATAAGGTAAGTTACATCCAAGCTGTAGATTCTAAAAAGATATTTTGAATCTCTGTCCATGAAAGATAGAGAGATTGCAGACACATTGTTACAGTTGATTTTACCACACATGGTGAATCACACTTTTATGGCGTTTTCTGTCCCTCTGCAGACTCCTTAAACCCCATGGACCATTTTTGTACCTTTGATGTTTCCAAGATCATCCCTAAAAACATGCAAAAATTTCCATACGCGACCTTTAATCCCTTTCTCATGTATATACGCAGATTTGACCCTTGAACCCGCGGACATCGGGATGTGTGCAAAAAGGCCAAATTCTTTTGGAGTTTTCCTTGATGTGGATCCGACTCACTTGTCTCCTGGCCTTCCACATGCCTTGATATTCCTCGGATTCGACCTTTCATTACCCCATTGAAGAGCTATATAAGGAACCCTTTGGATACATTGAAGGCACGAGGAATTGAAGAGCAAGAAAACTATAGTCCATTGTTGCCGGAGCTTATACTTGAGTCTGCATCCCTTTGTCCCTTGGAGCACTTTTGTGTTCTTCCCAACCTTGACTTTTGCTTGTGAGCTTGCTATCAAGATATGGAGGATTGAAGTGGTGGAGGCCCAAGTGGGGGACTCAGTTTCTCTGATTCGCAGATGTGCCGACAGAGGTTGTCACTATTGTAATCTCTATTTTATAGTAATAGAAATATCTTTTCCTATCCAATAATATGTTTTTAAATGATTATTTAATCCATGGATGCTTTTAAATTCTTATATGTTATTGATTATATATGCTAGAGTAGCTCTAACACGATTATATATAGCATGCTTGTCTTGTTTATTGAATGTTGAGGAAGCAATTTATCAGTTCAAGCTGGAGTTGGAAAGCTCAACAAGGATCTACATCAACCGTCCAGAATAAGGTACGAACTGAGATCCTTTAGTGTTATATATTTAGTTTCTCTTGCATATAGGAAAGGATTGATTTCTGGAGTCAAGCTGTCTATTGCGGTACCCTAATCCATAGAAATTTCTCTCTATAACAGAATTGGCGACTCCACTGGGGACGTTCCTTGTTTTTCTTTGGGGTTTGGGGGCACAATGTGCTTGATATTCTTGACTTGCTCTTTGTTTCTCCTTGTTTCTATGTTACATTATATAGTATGTTCATCCATTGACACTCCCCTTTATTGGTTTGAGCCTTGGATTTCTTTTTACCACTGTCTTCTTTGTATATGCAGATTTTTGGCCAAAAGTCGCATACATATGCAGATTTTTGGCCAAAAGTCACGTATATACGCAACTGTTCTTTAAACAGTCATGTGCATCCTCCCGTTTGGTGAGTTTGATGTTGTAGGAAGTTGTTAGTTGGGATGTGAGTGTGGTTGGGTCTTCCTTGGGTCTGATGTTGTCTGTTGGATATTTCTTTTGTGACTAGAGACCGCTTTTTCATTGATTTTTCTTTGAAAGTAGTTTTAGTCATTTCTCCTTTTTGTTTTGCCATTAGTGAATTACTCTTTTTTATCTCGGTGTCTTCCTGGGCTTGTGTTTTATACTTGCTACAGAGACTAAGAGTTTTATATGACTTTTATTGCATTTTTCATTCTTTTATATTGAAAAATACAAGGTAGTTGCATTTTTTGCATATGGATTTGAGGAGGAACTTGCATTGGATTACTTGGATGGGAGTTTTACTTAGGCTTTCATATAGGAAGGATTGAATTGGAATTCGGAAAGGAATATATATTTATGCATCTCATGTAGTGGAATAACTTGTTTTTCATTTGACAAAGATTGCACTTAGCATTGTTTGTTATGGTGTGCATATTTATTTCACTGCTCAGTCATAATGTCATTAGTTGCATAGTCATTTCCCTTTGAGTAATTACAGCCAATTAAAATCAACGCATAATAAAATGAATTACACTCTTTTCTTTTGTAGGGTGCACCAACAAGACTAGGTTTTAGGGTCTTGGAATAGTTCATTGTGAGTAAATTCTCCAAGACCACTAAACAAAACATGTATGTGTCTGTCCAGGTGAGAGTTTGAAATTCCTTGGTATATATAGTATTTCTCAAAATCCTCCTCTTACAAGGTAGTTAAGCATGAGGTAGTGTGAGCGGTTATTGATTGGGATGACCCCTAGTCACAACTGAGTAGCACCAAAGATATTTCCAGGATTGTATTTGTAACTGGGGGCTCTTTCGAGAGTTTCGGGCTTTGCTACCCTACTCATACGGTCGATCTTGCCTGTGACTGTCTACCTGAGCATTGGTTATATTGGGGTGACCTTAGTTTCCTTACCTAGGTTATCACAGGGGGTACTTGCATAGGTTATTCTGTAGGTGTCTCGGTCAGGTAGTGGTCGAACAGCACAGTCGCTTTATGCGTTGAAGCTGAGGGCCACTATAATTGGTTACATACCTCCGCTTGTAGTGTATGGGAGTTTCGAGCCTCTCCTAGTTGAGACATACCTGCTCCATTCAAGAGCTCACATATCCTCCCCTTGGTTTACTTGTATTTTGGTTGTATATTTTCTTATGAGTGTGCTCTTTGTGCGCAAGTTGGCCTTTGGGATCGTGGTTACTTGAGTATATTTATGCTCTCTTGAGTTTAGGTCCTTTTATTTTCGGCATGTCTAGTATCCTATCACCTATCCTTGGTCCTAGTATGGACCCTAGTGTCAGAATTGGGGGCATCACAAGCCCCTTACCGTGCTCATAGATTTGGGAATGGTCCTATTCCATCCTCTACTCCATTTGTGGAGGATTTTTATTCCATCAGCTCGGTCTTTACACCAGTGGTCACCCTCACGGGGGTGGTAGTGGATACGTGAACGTTGGGTCTACACTTTACTTTCCTTTTTATGGCCCATCATCCACCACATGGTTTCCTTTGAATTTATTTCTCATGATCATTCCCCCCTATTCCCTATAGTTTGGATTCTTTATTGACTATTTTGGGTTGTTTTGGACTAATATGGTTGTCATGTAGGGTCCAGTTTTTGTACACTCTCTCTGAGGTTTTGACCCGTTCGTTCCTATCACAGGTATCATGTCTAAACTGGCATATAGGTTAGGATTTCACATCCGCTTGCATTTTGCATGAACTTATGACTGTTTCATTTTAACCTTAGGTATGAACCCATTCCATGGTATCACGAAACCTTCATGGTGTTGTTAGAAGTGGTACTATGTGAATCGTAGAGTTTTCCTATACATGGGTATCCTAGTTAGCACCCCCTTGTCATTTGGTACCCATGCTATGAGTCCTCTCTTAGGTCCAGGAGTCCTCTATATAGTACTACCATGACTTCACGCAAGAGCCTCATACTCCTCTTGATCTTTTTGTTGGCCTGTTTCCTTAGGAATCCCTTATGTCAAGTTGTAATTGCATTATCATGAGCTTTTCCTGCCTCATTGAGCCTTATGCCCGCTTCCCTGACTTTGATTATCAGCCATATAGCCCGAGATTGTCTCATGTCTAGCCATGTAGAGCCATTTTGTATATCATTTGCAGCTTGATTCCCTATTTTTACTGGGAGGGGACTTTCCCCCGAGTGTTGCTATCCTACACATGTGTCCTTGCATTGAGCATAGGAATGTTCTACTGCTTGGAACTAGTTTCTTTGTCCATTGACACTCGTCTCCTCCTAGTCTGTAACTATAAAGAACTTTTATTCTTTTTCAAGATTTTCAAAATATTTGAAAAAGTCTAAAAAAAAAAACCTGAAAATCCAGACAAGGAAAGATGTTATCTTTGGCAGCAGTCGAGTCGTGTCGCCTTCGAATAGAGCACTGTATATCACATCTATTGGTTGGGTTAATAGTTTGTCTTTAGGAGTTGTACTCATTTCTATGAGTTTATCTCCACTAACTAGTTAAGCTTCTAGTCCATATGGAGCCTCTGTCAATGCTTCCTGTGTCGCAGAGATGTCCCAGTTTTGTATATCGAGTTTATGTTGCCTACATTCAGTCACCATTTGCCTTTATGCTCTTGTTCAAAGGAAGTTGAAACTTGAGTCAGCCATTCCTCAATTATCTTGACTTTGCATGTCGGGCATTCCCAGTACGGTTACTGGTCTTGCACATTATGATCGAGTCCTTCCACATTATACAACTTTGCTGAGTACCTCGTGTTGGATGATGGGGGGTGCCTTTATACCCTCCTTCTAGCAAATTTCATCCCATCGACTTCAGATCATTTATTATGGGATAGGAATCTAGAGTCATTTTGAGTGCCTTGAGACTTACAGTCATCAGTGGCAGGTTCTCTCGCCATCGACAGTTTTTGGGAATACATCAATGTCCCATGATCGATGGATTCTCTCAAATGTTATACCTCAACACATTTATTCACACTTGTTAGTTTGCACTCTAGTACCTTGATTCCCATTTTCATTATCGATGGGTGATCTGACATCTATTAACGGTATACATCAATGATCAGTAATCAGACAATGGACTACTATGTTCGACCTCAACACCTCTATTCACATAGTAGGACATGTACTCATAGTGGTTTTTGTAGAAGACCTTCCAGACTGGTGGCATCTCATATATGCTACTTCCTTGATCGTGCCAGTGTTCATGAGATTTCAGCTCTCATGACTTGATTCCAGTGTATGTCAAATATTTCTAGCCATTATGAAGATCTTGATCCATTATATATCTTCAGCTTTCATGGAGATCATGATCCTTTGTATATATTCATCATGAAGATTCTGATCTATCTATATTGTACGTGGCGATGACCACACATGTCATATTGTATCATGTCTATTCATGGCCATTGTACTCTTATGTATCCAGGACTACTGTATCTACTTGCAGTTATATGCAGAGCTTTATCATTGTATTGTACTGATTGGATGGCTAGTTCTTCCACTGGTTTCTTCATCACTTCACTTCTAGGATGGACTTATAATGTATTCTGGCCATCGTATGACCCCTCTGACCTCACACACTAGGGGGCGTCTGTTACAGCTGATTTTACCACACATGGTGAATCACACTTTTATGTGACTTTTATGGCCTTCCCTGTCCCTTTGCAGACTCTTTAGACCCTATGGACCATTTTTGTACCTTTGATGTTTCTAATATCATCCCTAAAAACATGCAAAAATTGCCATACGCAACTTTTAATCCCTTTCTCACGCATATACATGGATTTGACCCTTGAAATCGTGTACATCAAGATGTGTGCAAAAGGGAAAATTATTTTGGAATGTTCCTTGATGTGGATCCAACTCACTTGTCTCCTGGCCTTCCATATGCCTTGAGATCACTCAAATTCGACCTTTCATTACCCCATTGAAGAGCTATATAAGGAACCCTTTGGATACATTGAAGGCATGAGGAATTGAAGAGCAAGAAAACTATAGTCCATTATTGCCAGAGCTTATACTTGAGTCTGCATCGCTTTGTCCCTTGTAGCACTTTTGTGTTCTTCCCAAGATTGCCTTTTTCTTGTGAGCTTGCTATGGAGAGATGGAGGATTGAAGTGGTGGAGGCCCAATTGGGGGACTCAGTTTCTCCGATTCATAGACATGCTGACAGAGGTTGTCACTATTGTAATCTCTGTTTTATATTAATAGAAATATCTTTTCCTATCCAATAATATGTGTTTAAATGAGTATTTAATCCATGTATGATTTTAAATTCTTATATGTTATTGATTATATATGCTAGAGTAGGTCTAACACGATTATATATAGCATGCTTGTCTTGTTTATTGAATGTTGAGAAAGCAATTTATCAATTCAATCTTGAGTTGGAAAGCTCAATGGGGATCTACATCAACTGTCCGAAATAAGGTACAAAACGAGATCCTTTAGTGTTAGATACTTAGTTTCTCTTGCATATAGGAAATGATTGATTTCTGGAGGCAAGATGTCTATTGTGGTACCCCAAGCCATAGGAATTATGTTACGAAGAGAAATTCCTATGGCTTGGGGTACCACAACAGACAACTTCACACCAGAAATCAATCCTTTCCTATATGCAAGAGAAACTAAATATCTAACACTAAAGGATCTTGGTTCGTACCTTTATATGGACGATTTATGTAGATCCCCGTTGAGATTTCCAACTCCAGCTTGAATTGATAAATTGCTTCCTCAACATTCAATAAACAAGACAAGCATGATATATATAATCGTGTTAGACCTACTCTAGCATATATAATCAATAACATATAAGAATTTAAAAGCATACATTTATTAAATACTCATTTAAACACAAATTATTGGACAGGAAAAGATATTTCTATTAATATAAAACATAGATTACAATAGTGACAACCTTTGTCGGCAGGTTTGTGAATCGGAGAAACTCAGTCCCCCACTTGGCCCTCCACAAATTCAATCCTCCATCTCTCGATAGCAAGCTCACAAGCAAAAAGAAATCTTGGGAAGAACACAAAAGTGCTCCAAGGGACAAAGGGATGCTGACTCAAGTATAAGATTTGTCAACAATGGACTATAGTTTTCTTGCTCTTCAATTCCTCATGCCTTCAATGTATCCAAAGGGTTCCTTATATAGCTCTTCAATGGGGTAATGAAAGGTCGAATCCGAGTGATCTCAAGACATATGGAAGGCCAGGAAACAAGTGAGCCAGATCCACATCAAGGAAAACTCCAAAAGAATTTGGCCTTTTGCACGCATCCTATTGTACACAGGTTCAAGGGTCAAATCCACGTACATACACGAGAAAGGGATTGAAAGTTGCATATGGAAATTTTTGCATGTTTTCAAGGATGATATTCTAAACATCAAAGGTACAAAAATGTTCCATGGGGTCTAAGGAGTCTGCAAAGGGACAGGGAAGGCCATAAAAGTGTGATTCACGACGTGTGGTAAAATCAACTATGACACATATTCTACACCAGAGTTGTTGGTTTGATAAATCAACTGAAATCTCATGGAGAAGAAATAGAATACCAAAGGGTTGTTGAAACAATTATTAGAAGTATTCCCCCAATATTTGAAAACTTAGTTGTTACCTTGGAAGAACACATAGACATGTCGACATTTACCATTGATGAGCTGCAAGCTTCACTCATCAGTTATGAACACAGACTCAACAGAACATAGAAATCATTGGAAGGTGCATTCGCAGCATAGGAATCCATAAGCCATGGTAGAGGCAAGGGGAGAAACAACTTTAGAGGTAGAGGAATAAGTTCTTCAAGATGAGGACGAGGAAGAAGTCTTGCAAATGTCGGTGGTAGAGGAGAGAATCAGAACCCAAGTCAACCAAGTGGCCAGAGGTTTGATAAATAAAAAATTCAATGTCATTATTGTAAATTTGGTCATTATGCATATGAATGTAGGAATAAACAATATGAACAAGGAAGGAAAAGCCCAAATCAGTCAACTAGCACCAGCACTTTGACAAGTGCAATGTTAATGGCATCGACATCTCCTCTTGAATGCAATGATGTTCAAGAAAGTCCACATGACATATGGTACTTAGATTCAGGATGCAGCAACCACATGACTGGTAATTTGAATTTGTTTTCCAGTCTAGATGTAATTCAGTTCAAACTGATGTTACACTTGGAAACAATGCCCAATTTACTACTTTAGGAAAAGGAACTGTTGATTTTCTAACCAAACGGAGGGAGAGTAAGTATATCCCTAATGTCTATCATGTCGAAGGTATGAGACATAATTTGTTAAGCATTATACAATTGATACAAAAAGGCTACAGATTCTATATGGAAGATGATCACTGTGTGTATAAAGACAAGCGTCCAAGCGACCAGCTGATAGCAAAAGTGCTAATGACAAGCAATCGCTTGTTTCCATTGAGGATAGTTCCCGACATGAAAGGGAATACAAATACAAGAGCTGCATTCAAGGAAACAATTAAAGAAAAAGTTGATCTCCTCGACAAGAAAGAAAATGGCAGCACTAATTTGCAAGTTGTAGTTCAAACAGAAGTTCAGGATGAATCCTGGTTGTGGCATTTTAGATTTGGACATCTGAATTTTGGTCGGCTGAAGCTACTGCACACAAAGAATGTGGTGAAAGGATTGCCACTGATCGACAGAACAAAGAGCATTTGTGAAGGATGCATTTTTGGCAAGCAACATAGAGAGACTTTTCCAGTAAAAAAGTCTTATAGAGCTCGCACACCACTTGAAATTGTGCACTGTGATATTTGCAGTTTAATGCAGACATCATCCATTGGTGGCTGCAAATATTTTCTAACTTTTATTGATGACTACTCAAGAAAAACATGGGTCTATTTTCTAAAACATAAATCTGATACATTTGGTTATTTTCAGCAGTTCAAGGCACTCATGGAGAACCAGAGTGGACACTGCATCAATATTTTAAGGAACGACAAAGGAGGTGAATATGTGTCAAGTGAATTTCTAAATTTTTGCAAGACCCATGGCATACAGAAGAAATTCACTACATGGTATACAACTCAGTAGAATGGTATTTCCGAAAGAAAGAATAGAACCATCATGGAGATGGCATGCAGCATGTTGGAATCCAAGCATTTTCCAAATGAGTATTGGGGTGAAGCAGTTGCAACTGCCGTATACATTATGAATCAATGTCCAAAAAAAAGTGTGAAGAACAAAGTTCCCCAAGAACCATGGACATGTATGAATCATAGCGTTTCTCATTTAAATTTTTTTGGGTGTGTTGCATATGCTCATGTTCCATATGATCTAAGAAGGAAGTTAGACAAGAAGGGACAGAAATTTATTTTTGTTGGTTATTATGAAGACACAAAAGCATACAAGTTGTATGATCCAGTCGCAAGGAAAGTGATAATCAGTCGAGATGTTCAATTTTTCAAGAATGAATCATGGGATGGAACCATTGACATAAATGTCAAGATTGTGTTGAATGTCGACAATGATTATATGGAAGAGGAAGTGCTTCAAAAACCACATGTAAGTCAACCGGTCGCAGCACTGTCGACTCCCATGACACCACGACATGGTTCAACACAAGGACCATCGACACAATTAGAAGCTCAAGCTACACCGACAAGTACACCAAGAGGACAGCAGACTCCATCAAGCATTTCATCAAGGTCGACATCGACAGAACCGGTGAAGACAAGAAGTCTGCGAGAGATATATGAAGCTGGTACACCAAATTCATTCTCTCTCTTTGTATTATTTTCTCCTATATATGATCCACTAACATTTGAAGAAGCTGTTGAAGAAGAAGTATGGGCACAAGCCATGGATGAAGAAATAGAATGCATTGAGAAGAACCAGACATGGGAACTAGTTGATGTACCAAAAGACAAAGATGTAATCAATGTCAAATGGATTTATAAGACAAAGCAAGATGCTGATGGGAATGTGCAGAAGCACAAAGCAAGAATGGTAGTAAGAGGGTTCACTCAGCAACCTGGCATAGAATTCAACGAAACATTTGCACCTGTTGCATGCATGGATACAGTCAAAATAGTCTTGGCCATTGCTGCACAAAACAAATGGCATGTTTATCAAATGGATGTCAAGTCGGAATTCTTAAATGGATATCTAGACAAGGAAGTATATGTGGAATAGCCACAAGGTTATGAAGTTCCAGGTCAAGAGCATAAAGTTTACAGGCTGAAAAAGGCACTCTATTGTTTGAAGGAAGCTCCTAGAGCTTGATACATTCAGATTGATTCCCATCTCACTGAAAATGGATTTCACAAAAGTGAAAGTGAGCCGACATTGTACACCAAAGTGGATGAGCAAGGTAAGATTTTAATTTTCTTCTTGTATGTAGATGATTTAATATTTACTGGTGATTTTGGCATAGCAGATTTTAAATCAGTCATGGAAAGTGAATATGAAATGACTGGTCTGGGGCTTATGAAGTTTTTCCTGGGAACTGAAGTTCAGCAGTCTGAAAGTGGTATTTTTTTATCATAGACAAAGTATGCAAGTGAAGTTTTAAAAATATTTAACATTTCTAATTGCAAGATAGCCCCAACACGAGTGATAACAGGTTTAAAATTGACCAAGGATGATGAAGGATCAACTGTAGATCCTACATTGTTCAAAAGGCTTGCTGGTAGCCTTATGTATTTGACAGTGACAAGACCAAGCATCATGTATGGAGTAAGTTTGATCTCAAGGTTCATGGAGTTACCAAAAGACTCACATTAAAAATCAGGTAAAAGAATTCGGATGTATGTATGTGGCACAAAAGACCTTGGCATTATGTATTCAACCTCAAAAAAAATTTAACTCATTGGTTACAATGACAATGACAATGGAGGTAGCATAGACGACAAGAAGAGCACATATGGGTACACATTTCATTTTTGTACAGGTGTTGTTTCATGGGCTTCAAAGAAACAACCCATAGTAACTTTGTCTTCAGCTGAAGCAGAGTATGTTGCAGCAACAAGTGCTGCATGTCAAGCTATCTGGATGAGGAGAGTGTTAAAAGACTTGTCATAGAACCATCAAGAACCAAAAACCATCTTCTATGACAACAATTCAGCCATAGCATTATCAAAGAATCATGTTTTCCACAAGAGAACCAAGCACATCAACATAAGGTTTCATTTCATAAGAGAGTTGGTGAACAACAAAGAAATTTGTTTGGAATTTTGCATGTCTGAAGATCAACTTGAAGACATCTTCACAAAACCATTGGCAAAGGATACTTTCTAGTATCTGCGTAGTTATCTTGCAATGACAAGTTTTGCACAGTGAACTCTGTCATAAATAGAGCATGTCTAAGATATGAAACATTTTTTAAATTTTGTTTTAAAAATCCCCATATGCTCATAATTAAGGGGGAGTGTTGGAAATATTAATCACTCACAGATCCGTACCTGACTCTCAGTCGACTCTATCAAAGATTGTATCAGTAAATATCTTGTCGGTTAGTCTGACAAAAGGGAAGAGTCCACGATTCGGCAATCTAAACCAGACGAATTTTTTTCTAAAGCTAAGTTGTTAGGTAGATAGTTATTATGGTCTTTAATGGTGAGTCGGTCGATTCATGTAGAAGCAATTTTCAGGTTGCCTATAAATAGAAGAAGCAAATTGTAAATCAAGTTAGACAACAGAGAGAACTCTGGGTGAGTAAGGAGAGAAAGAGAAGTTTAAGCTCAAGCTTCTATGTATGTGATTCATCGAAGTGCCAAAGCTCTATAAAAGGATTAGTCGGTGAGCTGACAAGTTTGTAATACCTTTGTTATTTTCGCACAAGTTATATATATAAGAAATATGTTATGGTTGAATGCATGTTTATTTGGCCACACAATATTTCCATATTTACTTGTGTAAATTTCTCACTCTGTGAAAGTTCCAAATTTTACGTCATAGTGGTGGACTCAAGTCTTCCTACATATTTGGGTATATTTTTTTATAAGTTCTTTGCAATTGTTAATGTGTCCATTTTTACTTCATCTTACTCACAGGTGAAAAGCATTTGTAATTTATTAAGTCTTTTAGACTAAGAAACGTACGTTGTAGATTTCGACTAAAACCAAGTGAACCGACAAGGTCGGTTGAGTAAGCCGAATTTGAGGTCGAAGAGGTCAGCCAACTTAGAGGTCAAAGTCAGTAGAACCGACAAGTTGAAGTAAATCAGTCAGGTCGAAAGGCTGACCAAAGTTTATAAACTTGTCTAGTCAGGAGTTAGACAAGTTTCACCTAACAAGTAAACAAAAGAAAAGGAGGTCGGCATGAAAATAATTAATTTTTAATATTAACTGAGCGGTAAAGTCAAGTTTAGTCGGCTTGGTTTTGGCTAACACTTACTAGGATTCAAGACCTCTCAAAGCCCACTTTGGTGACTCTCTATCCAAAGGGTTCCCTACTGTTTGTCCTAGATCTATTAGCTATTCTTCTTAAGATAAGTTTCTCCTCAAAACCTTTTTAGCCTTGGCTTTTATTTTTCCTTCCCCTTAAGTTTGAATTGTTTGGATCTCATTTTCTGAATATTCTATGCATTTGTCAATATTTTAGTTTTTAACCTTAAATTCCATTTATAAATTCATGCAAAATCTAAGATTTAATAAGGCATTGCTTATATTTAACACAAGCTGGCAGCGCATCATATTTTTAAATGCATGCACCCTCCCAGCTTGCCGAAGTTAGGGTTTTTGTGCAGGGTTATCAAAAAATAATGTTGTTCGAAGAAATTGGGAGAAGAGGTTCTAAACAGGCCGGAAGATATGGTTGTGGATAGCCATGGATTGATTTACACCGCGAGTCACGTTGGGAAGGGAATCTGGTTTCCCATACTGCGGCTTTTTTGAATCATGTGTTTCTTGGAAGCTGGAAAGATTCCATAAAAGCACTTCAAAGCTATCAGCATGTGCTTCCACATGAAGAGGAATTACAAATTGTAAAGAGATGTGTTCATTCATTAGCCGTCAAAGCTTGCACTGATCCAAAATTATTTGGATGGCCTATGATGGAGCATGGATCTATGCAAAGTCTTGGAGGATCTATCTTATGGAATGGAATTAGTACAAGAGCTGGACCAAAAAATTGCTAGTTCATATTGGTGGTATGACGATGTCACGGTTTTGATTATGTAACTATATAAGGGGTTGATATCAGCAGTGGAAACTAGAGGCATCAAACCTAAGTATATCGCTAGATATTTGACACTATATGAAAAGTGGTATCTATCATTGGATGGAGATCATGATCTAGAGTTATGCGCTTGCGAGAAAGAGGATTTGGTGGTCACTGCAGAAAAAGGGCCTGTAGCATGTAGGGACTTTCCTCATTCATGACATTTTTTGTGTAATATTTCCTTTCAACGGCACTCCCCATAAGAAGCACTATGCATTGTGCCACTCTTATGTATGTGATAAGCTTGCTCCATGTTTTCTCCTTGGGGAAAAGGGAATGCCAGTAGTTATCATTGTCATTCTTTAGACAAAGAAGAGAAGTGGATAGAATTAAGGAATTCTCACAAGATACACAAATCCCCCTAAATGGCTATACCCTGCTCTTCCAATGCCATCCTCTCATTAGCAACATGTGGGTCTTTAGTTCTAGTCAGTAGAAACAATTAATAAGGTACAAGGGAATTTCTTCCTGTTCCATCAAATCTCAACACTTATGCTAGACAATCATCATTATCAACAAGACCAGATCAATGCAGGCTTTTGTCTTCAATACAAACTGGAAATCATACTGCAAGTGTAGAAATACCATCTTCTGCTTACAAAAATTATGTGCCTAATAGAATATTTGGCTAGACTGGAAGTAGATTTGGAAGTTCTGTACAAAGAAATGCATTAGATCAAGGTGTCCATAGGCAAGGATACTTGATCCATAGATCAAGTAGAAGTCGATTGGATTCTATAGATAGTTTGCATCACTAAAGGGATTCTATTAACTTATTGTTGTCAAGAAGAAAGAGGTCAGTGTGTTATGGTTGGGTGTTGCATGTGAAGAATAGGGAAAGAATACGAGAATGGGTGCTAGCATGAACATGGAGGAAGAGGAGATGGGTGAGAAGCAGAAAATGGAAATGGCCAAGTGGTTCCTTCTAAACTAGCCCCACCCCCCCAGAGAGATCCAATACATCGCTAAAGATGTTATATAAGTGTTGATGGATGGGTATATTTATGCAATGACCACAACAGAAGCCTTCCCCATCCACAACAAGTCTCACATGATAACCCTTGATATGCCCAATCAAAGTGGTCAGGTGATTGTGACTGAATTTAGTGAACTTGATGGAACTCATTATTTGGATCCCCGAACTACTCAAGTTGCATCTCTCAACCATGTTAAACAATTTTTTACAACAGTGAGACCTGCTGCAGATGATGAACTTGCATCCATGTATGTTGAGGAATTCTCCAATGTCTTGGATGTTGAACTTTATAAATATGTCAAGGAAGCTTATCTAAAAGGACAATGTTCATTTTATTGCATAGCTGGAAAAGATGTCAAAGGAGAAGGATACAACTTTGAACTTACAGCAATGATATCTGTGGGTAACAATACAAGAGAGAACACTGCAGATACTTTTGCAAATGCTCATGATGCCATAGTTGTGCTCGCAGAAGCATCAAGAAGGATTTGATTCAATGATTGAGTTTAGCTGGAAGAGACACCTGTCATAATCGAGTAGACTTTAATCTTAATTAAGCTTGAAATTGCCTATTTTGGTACAATTCGATCCTAGGAAAGTGGATCTAGAAAAAATCTGTTTTGGGTTACTTTTCCTATATACTGTAAAACTTTTCTAAAGATTGCGAGAGACACACATGGGAGTCGATAATATACTTGCATCTTCTACAGTCATGCAATGCTTATATGTGTAAGAACTTATTTGTTTTATGAATGACTTAATATATCTATATGGAGGTAGGTCATTGAACTTATATTGTGTGGATATTTTCTGGTTCAGTTTGAACTCTTGTTTACATTGTTGTTTATGTAGATACTATGTATGCAAGTGGATATTGATGCCTATTGATGCTTGAAATGTTATTTCAAGTACCTTTACCTTTAACATATGCTGCAATGATAAATTGTCTATTTATTACTTGTGTTTATATGTTTTGAAACCTATCTCCTAGACTCTAATTTGTATTGTCATTCATTTTGCAAAATCTAGTCTTTATACTTATATTTTCTGATGTTTTCATATTATTGTGTCTCTGTATATTGTCTTTACATTATCTGATTATCACATTGTTATCCAAAAACCCTTAAAAACTGTCTTTGAATGTTGAGGTTCCTGAACATAGCTATCCCATAGTCTAGTTAGCAAAATTTAGGATAAACACCTACTCTTCGAGCCTTGTCACAATGAGCCAATGAACAACCCTGTCCCCTATTGGTTTATCTTCCTTCACATTGTTACGCTATAGGGGTTTCTTAGTGATAAGTGTTTTTTAGTAATACAGGTTTAAACTTAATTTTTGAATTAGGTTTTTTCTTTGACTTTAGGGTAGGGAAGGGGTGTGCCCAAATATGGCTGCCCCATTCCTCTCAAAAGTGAATTATGCCTCATGTTCCCAAGATAGTGAACAACATGTTGCTAGTGGATCAAAGGCTGCTCAGCTGAAATATTCTCACCAAAAACACTCAAAAGGAGAAACAAAGACAAAAAAAGGTCTCGGCAAAATTGTTTTTCCTACAAAACTAGCAGATGAGGAAGCATGTGCCTCACATGCAAGGCCTAATCACACAAATGTCAAAACTCCTGTTAAGGTGTCAATCAACCCCAAACTTGCTCCTTTGCAGGATCCAAAAGACTTTCAAATGGTAAACTATGGCACTTCACAAAGCGTTTTGAATAGGACTAGGAGGAAGTTGAATTGTAAATACAAGTGGAAACTCATGCAGGACGATGGAAAGATGGTTATTGGTCATGTTGTTGGTTTCTAAGAAATTGGTGTTCTTCCCTTGACAGCATTGGTAGGGAAATTCAACTATAAAGTAATGGATTGTTGGGAGATTGAGGCCTCGGATGTGGAAGTCTAGCCACCACATATTGGATACATGCCATAAATTTTGATTCTTCACAGAGGTTGGTATGGTTTTGTGTTCAGGCATGAGGAGCATGCCACCTTCATTTTGGAGAAAAATTGGCTAAAAGGCCACATGAACTTAATGCTAAAAAGATGGGATTTTGGCTTCGACCTAGACCAGGAAGGCATAAAAAAAGACATTTATGGGTTTTGATGTCGGGCCTTCCATTAGTGTTCTAGAACAAACATGCCTTCATTGCGATTGGAAATCACTTGGGTTTCTTCCTGGACGTGGATGAAAATAATTTAAAAGGGGTTGCTAAAAGGGTCAGGCGCATGTTAATTGAGATTGACATGTCAAAGGGCTTGCTTGAAAAACTAGAAATTGAGTGGTTAGGAAGGAATTTTCAACAAACCCTTGATTACTAGGGAATACCCTTTTGGTGCTCAGAGTGAAAAGAGGATGGGCACCTCTGGAGGAAATGTTCATCCTTTGACTCGGAATTCGACAGGGGGTCTTCAAAAGAGTTTGAGGCTTGGACTTCAGAAGATAGTAGAGACATAGAAGAATATGGGGATACTTCCGTGAATTGGTTGTCGGAACTAGAGCTATCTATCCCTCAGATGTTATCTCAACCTTTTCTAGGTAAGCTAAAAAACCTCAACCCTGAATTTTTTAACTCTTTAGATGCTCAGGAATGTGATTTTGTTCTGATTCTTCAGTGAAAAGGGGATTGTGTGGGTGAGAATACCACTGGTGGTAGATCTTTTTTTTACCAAGGTGTCCCCACTTCTTTCCCAAGACAAGTAAACAAAGTCGAACCTATATTCATACTGAAAGTTGTCCTAGTTCTGATAATGTTTTGGAACCTTAGTTGTTAGGGGACAAAAATCCTGAAATTGATCCTAGTGATAATGACGAGAATGGGATAACATTTAAAAGGCAAAGCCTTCCCAACCTAGTATTCCCTATCCAATAGTATTCCAGGAAATGGGGATGGGATTCCTTGACACCACGACGAGTCTTAGTTTTGTTGATATTGAAGAAACAAACTCAAGTGATGAGCCCTCCCTGACTTGTTGAGGAGCCCCCCTGCCTAGTCTGAGGCCTCTCTCAGAATCCCACCCTTCATACCACGATACCCTTAAAAATATTCCTCTTAAATCATATATTGGTTCCCCCCGACGTGAGTCTTTTCCTACTAGAATGGATTTGTATATGTTCCCTCCCTTACTGATACACAAAATAATAATAACCAAATGAAAAATGAGAATGGTGTCATTAAGGGTGGGATTTCTCATGATTTCTCTTTGATAAAAGGCAGAAGTGCTTCCTTCTCCCTTTTCAAGTGAGATTTCTTCTCCTCAACACTATTGTCTTGCTCCTTCTAAAAATGCATATGAAATCAAGGCTCTTGGAGAAGTTAAAGCCCTAGCTAGGGTTAAAAGATTATCTATCTTTCTATGAAGATAAGGGGAGTCGGGGGGTCTCCCAAAGCACCTATCCCTCCAAAGATGCTTGGATTGGGTAAATTCTGACTTAATCTTCTTGCAAGAAACTATGGTGGATGAGGAAAAATATCATTCTTTTGTCTTAAAGATTAAAAAATATTGGGAAGTGGTCTTCTAGTGCTTGTGGGATGTCAAGAGGCCTTTTGGTAACTTGGAACCCTACTAAAGAAAGCCTGAAATTTTTTCTTGTATCCACAGGTATACTTCTAATTGGGAGAATAATTTTATTCCCAACAAAAGTCAATCTTCTGAACGTATAAGGACCATATCGGGCCAACGAACCTTTCTGGAATAAAGTCAAACTCGATGGGTTACCAAGTCTTCCAAATTTAATGATCTCATGAGACCTTAATTTCACTTGGCTTACATCAGAGACTTGGGGCCAGCATGCTCGAGAGGACCCTTTGAAAATCTTTTCAAATATTTGTTCCATAGTTCAAATCTAGTGGATGTTGAACCGCATACTCTGAGGCCGAACTAGAGAAATGATCGTGCTGGAAATCAAGGTATTTCAAAACATTTATATAGATTTCTCTTTGGTGAAACGTTTCTTGGTAAATTACGCAGGTATAGATCATGGGTTGACTCTCAAACATATCATACCACTATCGTATAATCTATGAAGTAGACTTTGAAGGTGTGCATATGCACTATCCTTTCAAGTTTAACCATAACTGGTTAAAAAAAGACGAATTCAAAGATTTAGTGAAGCGGTCTTCGACTAATGACGAGGAGTTTCATCACTATTCATCTATGGATAGACTAGTTCAAAAGCTTAAATCCTTGAAAGTGACTATTATAAAGTGGGAAAGAGAAAAGTGGGCTGCTGCAAATATGGAGGTCCAAGAAATTGAGTATCAGATAAAAAGAAAATTCATAAAATGTCATAGGTATTTTTTATCCAAAGAAGCTGGAAATTTGGGTAAGTCTGGAACAAGAGATTTAAAATTATGAAATTGGTTGAGGAGAAACAACACTTATGGAGGTCCAAGAAATTGAGTATCAGATAAAAAGAAAATTCATAAAATGGCATAGGTATTTTTCATCCAAATAAGCTGGAAATTTGGGTAAGTCTGGAACAAGAGAAATTTAAAATTATGAAATTGGTTGAGGAGAAACAACGCTTGAACAAAGGAGGAATTAGAAGGCTATGACACTTGAACAAAGGAGGAATTAGAAGGCTATGATTCATAGTACAAAAAGGAGGAATTAGAAGGCTATGATTCTCTAGTTGGATTTACACAAAGCATGTGATCGACTGCACCAGGGATTTCTAAGATTAATTTTGATGCAGATTGGGCTTAATTATAGAGTTATAAAATGGATCATGGCCTGTGCATCCTCTGTAAATTATGCGGTGCTGGTCAATGGAAACCCAACATAATTCTTTTCTACTTTTATAGGTTTATGACAAGGTTGTCCATTATATCCTCATCTTCTTACTAGTGATTGAAGGTTATAGCAGGTTGATAGCTAAAGCAAAAATGAGATGGAAGTGTCGAGGGTATTAAATTTAGGACACTCTTATCTATTACTCAGCTTCTATTCATGGATGACATCTTATTAATTGGAATTGGCTCAGAAAAAGTATGGGACATATACAACCAGTTAATTCAACAAATTTGTTATGTATAAGGTATGGCCATAAACCTCAGTAAGTCTCATTTTGTTGAGAATGAGATGGATTTGGCGGACATAGCAATTATAAAAGAAATATTTCCTCTGCAAGTGTCCTCCCTATCTAGCGAATTGAAATACTAGATATTTTATCAAACCAAATGGATATACAGCTGGGGACTGGATTGGAGATGCATTTCCCTAGAAGGTAGACTGATACTAGATAAATATGTATTGGAAAAATTAGCTGTATACTGGCTTTATTTATGCAAAATCCCTATACAAATTCTAAACAATATAAGAAATAAATTCCTATGGTCAAGGAACTTGGAGTATTCAAAATTGCATCTTGTCAAATGGGAACACCTGGCTTCTCCAAAGGAAACAGGTGGATGGGCCTTGAAGAATATTTTATGCTTCTCGAAATCTCTTCTAGCTAAAATCTCGTGGATGGAAATATTCGGAAACAACCTCTGGTGCAAAGTTATGAAGTTTAAATATTTTAGAAAGATTACTGTCACTTAATGGATCTGTGGTAAACATACCTTGATTAAAGGTGCTTCAAGCTTCTGGGATGGAATGGTAATTTATTTCAACATATTAGGTGATTGGATGGTTTGGTATCTGAGAAACGGGAGCCTATTCATATTGGCATGGATCTGATTAGAGGTAGCCCGAAAATCTATGAACTTTCCAGCCATCTTGTTTTCTTCTTTCACTCTCTAGGTTACTTTAATCTAACACAGATTTCTATCACTCCTTCTAGAGAAGGTGGCCCTCATCATTAGATATCCACTATTCAACTGGTTTTATCAGGATCTTTGGATGAAGAATCGTTTGCACATATACTTGGCCTCAAAATAGGATATATACTTCTCGACAACATGGAGGACTCCTTAAAATAGACTTATAAAAATCAGTTTGGGGTCATCACTGCCAAGTTAGCATATTGATCTTCATTTAAATATTTCACAAGTGAAGACATTTGGTGGCATAGATCCATCTGGGATTGGCGGAATCCATACAAAATAAACTTTTTTACATGTTTATCCTTGAATAATAACATTCTTTCCTGGGACAACTTATCTGACAGTGGGTTCTCTGGGTCAAACATATGCACTCTCTGCAAAATTAACGAAGAATCAGTTCTCCACCTCTTCGTGACCTGCCAATTTCGAAAAACAGTATGGTTAAATGTTTCGTGTATACGTGATACATCAACTAATTGGGGTGGTAGTTTGTTGTATGAATGTTTTACAAATTGGAAAGGAAATGACAAAGACTGGCGGGCTCTTCTAATATTTTTGTGCTGGTAAATATGGAAAGTTAGAAACGAAAAGTCTTTAAAGGGTTAAATATGGACGCCTCCCAAGTTGTTATAAAATCCATTGTAACTTTATGAGAATATGTAGTCTTTAGGCCTATCATCATAATTGTTCCATCTATCGCCCATGTTAAGCCTTCTATGGATTATAACAAAGTCAATGGTTTTTTTTAATGGATCTTCATAGAATGACTCTTTGGTTTGTGGAGCAGGTGTTGTCCTTTGGCTGAAGCAATAATGCTTGTTTTAACTTTGAATGTGTGAATTACTTGATTTATGGATGCTCCTCCATTTCTCCAAACCCCTTTAGCTGGATTTATTATTGACTGGGCTTCAAACAAAAACATCATCAACATCCTTCCTCTTTCTACATGGTTGAAAAATACTCGACATCGGATTGAATCCTTTAAATATATCTTTTCTTCCATGTTTATAGAGAATTCAATCATTTGGGGGACGCTCTTTCGAAAAAGGCGTTATGAGGAAGGATTTATCTTCAGCCAAAAGTGAGTGGATGGATTTCTTGCATTTAAAGATAGGGTTCGGATTTTCCAATCCTAAACCTTTTCTCATATTTTTCTTGTTGCTGGTTGTCTCTCTTTTGGCCAATCTGTCTATATATATTATCTTTGGTCTATCAGGCTCTATTTTTTGCCTGTGAGTGACTATCGGCATATCTTTTGGGTTGAACCTTCTTGTTTCTGGGATAACCTTGCCTTATATTGTCATATTTTGTGTACATCTTTACATCTACTAATGCAATGGTATAGTTTTTTCATGTGAAAAAAATAAGCAATCCGTTTTCCATAAATTATCTCAGATCTAGTTAAAGAACCCTTGTCACGTGTAAGTAGCAGTCCATTGGCAATAAATGACGCTCTGTGCAATAGACACAAGTGGGAAACATGTATTCGAGAGAACTCATCAAATTTAAAGGATTGGTTTTAATTTCATACTAAAGAACATACATTCATCATTTCATGTTGAAATACTAAATGACATATATTCATCAAATTTTATCAACGTTGAAACATCTAAAATAAAGAGGAAATTAACTAACACAAAAAAGACATACTAAAATATTGTATTCCCCAACTTTAACAACGTTAAAAATAACCGAACATCTAATGAAGAATTTTTAAGTATATTCCTTGTATTCACCAAATGCTTTAATGTTGAAACATTAAATAGGAGATATTCACCAAAACTTTCAATGTTGAACCATCTAGAAAATATTCTAATTTAATTGAGAACATGAATTTAACTACACACTTCATACAAAAAAAGTTAATAAAATATTGTACTTCCAAATTTAAACAATGTTAAAAAATAGTAATGAAGAACTTTTAATTTCAATAAAACTATAAATTAACACAGTTTTTTCAAATCAAATTATCCACAAAACTATCATTATACAAAAGTGGATACAATTAAAAAATTATTAATCAAGGAACTTGATTCCATTTATTTCATATTCTTCAAAATTATAAAAAAAAAATTACATCATGTAAAGATGAACCTATTTACCCACTGGAAGACCATTTCAAGATTTTATTAGTTTCCATATGTTGTTTCCAAAGTATTCAGAAAGATGTATTGAGGGGCGTGATATATTTTGTATAAGGGGTTTATTAATAATATTAATTGAAATTTAATGACTCACCTTCTTAGGTTTTAGGGTTCTTAATTCTATATAATGATGCTCAGGGAAGAGAGAAAGACACAGAGTGAATGTAGTGAAATATTAACAATTTTGTATTGAGATTGACTCAAGGGTTTGCAGCAGTGCACCTCCCTATCTTTATAGTAGGGATGGATTTTTTATAGTTCTATTTTCATGTGAATAAAGATCTCGATCTATTGTTGTTGGTGATAAATATGGGCATTGTGCCATGTTTTTGTATAGTTTATTGTTCTTGTTTGTAAGTTTCTGGAAACTCTCGATTACGTTTCAACATGCAAATCTGAAAATTGCAGACAAAGATCTATCTCTGCACAAATTTATGGAAATGTCAGCATACCAAGGAAACAAATAGTGCACCATATATGCTAGGAAATTCTACAGTCCCCCCTTAGCTTGGGTGGCAGTAACATCAATGGATGATAAAAAACCTTGGTCAAAATTATTTTTTCCATAGATCTATGTGGAGGAATCACAAGAAGATTGTTTTTGCATATTTTCTTGAGTTAGAGAACTGTTCTGGCCATTGTCGGATTCTCAACCAAAATTTATGGGGTTTGGTGGCAGGAGTTGTCAAGAATTGTTTTTTGGAGGTTCTTTTTTTTTTGTTCACTTTTGGACGTGGAAATGTGGCAAAAAAAGGCTTCTGAAATGTGCATAAACTTGTTTCAGTATGTGCATAAACTTGTTTCAGTATGCAAAGGTGAAGTTGTCTGGTACAAAGTTGTCTAGCATGAAGTTGTTTGACGCAAAATTGTTCGATGTGAAGTTATTCAATGGGAAGTGGTCCAACACAAATTTGTGCAATGCAAAGTTGTATGACGTAAAGTTGTCTGGTGCAAAGTCATGTGGAATGAAGTATTTTGGCATGAGGTT
Organism: Pseudotsuga menziesii; assembly: GCA_001517045.1. NCBI lineage: Eukaryota > Viridiplantae > Streptophyta > Pinopsida > Pinales > Pinaceae > Pseudotsuga > Pseudotsuga menziesii. The sequence continues at coordinate 503,951 of LPNX011049806.1, forward strand.
GTCTTTCGGAAAGTGTTCTGGTAGGATACATGAAATGTTATGGCACCCTCAGTGGAATTTTCTTGTACGAAGTTTCAAACGCAAATCTTTCTGGCACAACCGTTCAGAGCATGATGTAGCTAGTTTGAAGAAGTGTTCTAGTGTGAAGTAGTTGAAGACATGTTGTTCTTTATATGTTGTTTTTATGTTATGTGTAGTTGAGTTTTGATTTGAAATGCAGGAGTGCGTGGAAAAACTATGATTCATATTTTTTGTGTTAGAGATCTACACAACACATGAAAGTTAATTTAAGCTATATCAACCATGGGTCACTTTTATTTGAATCTAGTTAATTATATCCCTGTGTGGTTGTGTGGCAAAATTTTATGATTCATTGCATTGGTTATGGTATTGCACAAAAACTATATAAATACACCCCATTTTAGAATAATTGTGGGACACGTATTTCACCTTTTTTTTGAGAAATATCGAGACCCATGTTCAAAAAACGTTAGAGCAAATTGTTACCTCTATGCAAAGAAGTTTTACATGAAGAGAACAAGATGTGATATCAAAACAATTGAACCTATTACATCTAGATAGGAGGATTGCGCAGAAGAATATGAGGAAGAAATAAAGATGTTGCTCATCTGTATATAATTAGAATTAGTTGTAGGAGCATTGTATTCATCATTAGTTTCTATTTGACTTGGTGGTTACCCTATATGGATCCTCATGTAATGTAGACTAATGGCCATATGGACATGTTATTTAGAGTATAAATATAGCATGCGCCACCCATATATTCCTAGAGATAATAACATAGAGAGATGGGGACGAGGCTATAACATGGTGCCAAGAGGTTGCACCCAAAGAGATTCAAATTGGGAGCATATTGTAGCAGCAGAAGATCTACAAAGAAACATATAGACAAAATAGGGAGTACAACAGAGAGTTGCAACTAGGTTGAGGAGTTCATTTGTGGATCATCCATATATACATGTCTCGAGGGCGAGACACTAGTTTTGTCATGGGGGGCGTTGGTTTCCAAGTATGCATAAAGATGTAAAGGGGAGAATATATTTTTTATAAGGGGGTTTTAATGATATTAATTGAAATGCAATGACTCATCTTCTTATAGTTTAGGATTCACAATCCTATATAATGATGCCTTGGGAAGAGAGAAATATAAAGATTGAATGTAGTGAAATATCAACAATCTTGTATTGAGCTTGACTCAAGGGTTTGAGAGGTAATGGTTTGTAGCAGTGTGCATCCCTGTCTTTATGAAAGGGATGATTTTTGTGTAGTTTTGTTTTCATGTGAATAAACTTCTAGATCTGTTCTTGTTGTTAATTCTGGGAATTGTAGTTGTTGTTGTATAGTTTACTGTTCATGTTTGTGATTTTCTAGAATCTCTCGGTTATGTTTTAGCATGCAAATATGAAAATTGCAGAAAACAATCTATCTATGCACATATTTATGGACTATTGGTGCAACAAGCCAACACCATACATCATAAATGAAATTTCAATCTACCTCATTTAGAGAATGAGGTGCACTAATAGAGAGAAACATTAACATATCTAATGTGTCAAATGAAAGTCTTGATCTATCATCATTTTTTCCTATTTAATTTTGAGAAGCCTCTTTCACATATTGTTGTACCAACTGCAATAACAAGAATATTTTTCCATAACAGCATTAGACATGGAAAACACTCGAACCATTCACGTTCATCCCCATATAGGTCCCATGATCCAACCATATTATTTTTTGGGTATGATTTAAAACTAAGAAAAACAAACTTAGCCACCCAACACAAACATCTAGCAATATCCACAATAGGTGAATCCCTGAAACCAAAATTTTTCACATTAACACATGTTAACCATGTTCTTGTTTTAGCATCTTTATCATCCATCTCCTCATAATAATGACGACGATCGAAAAAAATTGCAGCATCAAATATAGGGAAATGCGTAAACATCATATTTAGATAATCAATCAACTTGGTTACAAAGCTTTTGTCCAAAACAATGTAATTATATTGTGCCCCTAATATTTTCGTAATGGAACAAATACCAAACCTTAATGGATGTACATGTACATACTTGCATTATCTGAAAGATCAAGAGTTTATTTTTGTGCTATATTTAATAAACATGATCTGTGCACTGCACCTACTCCAAATATGCTTCCTATAAACTACTTTAAAAACATGTTAATTGTAAGCTCTAAAGTAGAACCAATAGAAGTTATATCCATGTGATCTTCTTGGAACTTCTGATTCAACTTATTTAACTCAATAAGCATGTCTAGAAGTAAGTGGATGCAAAATTGCACTTGAAATATTGTTTCCAAGTCATGCATTTTTTCTCCCCTACCTCCCAATATTTTAACAAAGCATGCATGGGATTAATGAGCCTTTCCATGAACTTTCCTCTTGACAACCATCTGATTTGGGGAATTTGCAACATATCTAACCTAGTGATTTAAAATGTTTCTATTAGCTCTTTTAGTTCTCTATGTCTTTTAGGACATTTCCCATGCCAAGAATAATATATTTTATTTGCAAATTTATCAATAAATTATAACTTTGGGAAATGAGAGGAAGCATCATTCACTGCTAATGCTTCTCTATGTTATTTGCAACGTATATATAATAATTTAGGAGTATATTGACAAATTTTAGTATACCCCTCATGGAAAAATCACCATTGGATCCAAATCCAAATAGTTTCATTAAGGATAGATCCGTCTCTACTAAAAGAGTTGTTATTGCATCATACATAGATTGAGTTGTTCCATTTATAAATTGAAGAAAATGTATGAATGTTGTCACACATTGACCTCTTCCTTCAATTGGAAAATATGTAATATAGATAATCAAATCATGCTCCATATTTCTATCTGAACTTTCATCAAGTAAAACTAAGTAAAACGAATTATGGCGAATCTCATCTTTTAAGATTTTCCAATATGGCTCTTTAGTATCTTGTAGAAACACTTTTCGAGATGTTGTGTTTGTATATGTTGAATATTCATATGTTGAAGGTGTGTTTGGGATGCATGTATACCTATTCAAGCCACAAAATGACTTATACACTTCTAATGGTAAATCATGTATAGCAACAAAATATATATTTTCAATCACTAATATAATTTCTCATTCCAACATTTTCCATTAGTTCTATATGTTCTATAATTGGAAGATGGATTTTTTTGTTTCTCCCTCCAAAAGTTGCAAAGAAAATTTGCGGGCCTTTGATTTAGCATGGGAATTTATACCACCAATTACAAGAGTGGTACTTTTAAATGTATCAAATGGATTTTCCCTTTTATATTTAATAGCACACAAATAACATTTTATCTTTTATACACCATTACAATCTTTTATAGCATAATCCCAAGGAAACGTGTTCAGAAAAAAAAAAATTAGGGGTGAAATTTAGACCATGGGCTATTTTTTTATGTTTTTCCAAAAAAGTATTCACCAATTTGCATTTTTTCTAATATGATTTGCTCACTTTCCATCGAATACTTTATTTTTACAAGATTTTTCAAAATTGTCCAAAAAATCTATAAAGTTCTTCAAATTTTGAATGTTTTTTTTTTTAATTCACCAAACATTTTATGGTTGAAAAATTTAGAATTAGTACGATTCAAAAAGGTTACTACGCTTTAAGAAATATATGGATCCTTAAATTTTCCTTGATCTTGTCTTCCATTTCGTTTTGAATGATTTTTTACATCTCTTTGGCGCTTGCTCCTCATCAACAATATCAATTATATCCGAGTCATGTTCTTTAGGTGGATGAACATCAACATCATTTCGGAAAATGCATGGACTATTATAATATTTGGTGGTACAAAATGAATCAAGAATTTAATATTGTTTTTATCTTTTTTAGAGTGACCAATGGGAACTGTTAGTGCCAGAAATTGTTCTCACACTACAAAAGAACAAGGCAATACAATCTCATAAAATAAAATCAAGTAAAATAGGTTTTTGGGGGTTTTGGTTGTGCAATTTGCAAACAAGAGGGTAAAAAATTCACAAAGCTAAAGCGAACACTAAATCATGCATAATTTAAGGAATTAGATGCATAACATATCAAACCTAAACCAGATACAATAATCATAGCACTGAATCCCATCCACAGTTAACAAGCATTTCATGAATAATAACCTCAAACAAGAAATGAATATATCAACTGAGTGATTAAACAAATCAGAAATGAAACCAGCAAATAGGCTAAATAAGGCTTATAGTTGCATATATTTCATAATAAGTCATTCAAAAATACATAAGAGTTTTTTGACACTTAGCTTCATAAACCACAACTTGATAGCCTCCCCTTGTAACAAAAATTCGAACCCCGCGGCACTGCACCCTTGTCCAACTTTTATAATTACAAAGAAGTAGTTCTATCTTCCCTTCATTAGATCGAATTTGAAACTACTCAGCAGTTACATTAGCCAACTTTCAACTAATTGGCTAAAAATAGCAAAATCGGATTCCTGTTGATTTTGGCGAATTTCTGAGAAATAGGTCTCAAAGAAGCTTCCATATCTCTCGATCCGTGACACTTGTGTGAAAACTGAGAGAGGTTTTTGTGAACGGGTCCATGATGGAAAAAAATTTCTCTTGGTTTTTAAAAATTCATCTCCAACCCATCAAAATATTCCCCGCGCGATGAAGACTAAAACAGGAAAATATTAAATATTTTTAAAACCCTGAAAAATAGGCCGTAAAGATTAAATTGAATCTTTCAAACCTTGACAGCTGTTGCAAAACTAAGAGAGGTTTTTGTGAATGGGTATCTTGCGAACAAAAAAATATTTTTTTTTCCTAAAATTCATCTCCATCAGCTCATGATATGCACTCAATTGCAATAACCCAAAACAGGAAAAACAGTGCATAATTCTCAATAATCCTTTCACACTTCAAGTCTTGCAATGGTTGTCATTTAATTGTTTTCTTCCATCACAGTTGTGATGTATTCACTACCAATGAGTTCTATGTGGCTTCCTCCTATTTCATACTATTTCTATACATCCTGTTCAGTGTCAACCCTAGCTTCATTAGATAATGACTTTTCCTCATCTTCAGACTGCACTATAATAGGAACTTGTTCATGTTCTTTTACATTTTCCTTTACTTCTTGGTTTAGTTATACATGAAGAGTAACTTCTACAGGCTCCACATCTTTCACTCCTGCCTTTGAAATTTCATTTTCCTCAATATTGGTCTGCTGTTCAACTTCAACATTTTCATCTCCTTGAGTCATAGAATTTTATGGTACATTATCCTCTTCAATCTTAACCGTCACTCTCTTTTTCAGTTTCTTGAACAAATTATGACCTTTATTCAAATGTCTTTTCTAAGCTTGATCTTCCTTCTCTGTCTGAAATCCAGACCAAAATAGAAAATAATCCCATGTTTTCTCCTTCTTTCGAAGCGCAGTACTTATGATTAGCTTTATTAGCCCATGATGAAATATAGATTGTTTAGTATGGTCTTGATGTTCCTTTACCCTGCTAGACATCTTTTGTAGATTTTTAAGGAAAAATAATGGAAGATTCAGCTTTGCTTTATGGTTAAGATGCTACAAAAAACCTGAAATGATAGTAAAAAACAAATGCAAATCTTCCTTCACAAATGATATAACTTTGCAGAATTTTTATTAGCTCTCTCCATTCTAGTTTGAATTTCTAGATATGTACTCCTTTACCCCAGTCTGCAACCACATCTGGAAGTACGTAATTCTGTGCATCGAAGGTAAAAGGTACTTTTTTTAAACCAATATTCGCCTTCATGAGGGATCCCTGTAGCTTCTGCTATCATTTATTTGGTCAACTCAATCTTCAAGGTGTCAAAAGTAACAATATCTTTATCCAAACAATGAGCAAACTTATATGAGACCCTTGTGTGATACCCATCAATTTTCTCAAAAAAAATTAACCATCCTGCTTCTAAAAACAATCTTCCACAGTCTCGGAAAGCTTGAACCCCAAGACATGTCTGAGGGTTCAGCTCTGTTTGTTTTCCCACTCCTCTTCATTTTAAATGACTTTTCGAATAGTGAATTCAACTACTAGAAATGTTTTTTCTTGTCTGCTAGGTGTCTATTTTCATTCTTTAATCCTCCTCTGACCACCACGATCGTGCCAAACAGTCGTCCTTCGAAGCCCTAAATTATCAACTTTCTTCCAACCTTGATTACAAGCTGCCAAACTTTGCCACGAACTCGTATGCTCTTCATGTGCCTCAGGATATGCGTAATTCAAGGAAGATTTTCCTCATCATGGATAATTATCATTGTTCCACTACTTTGTATCATAACTTCCAGACCACCGCAACTTACCCTAATGATTGCTTGCTTGAACTGTTAACACCTGTCACAATGATCACTCTGGCCAAGAACACGTATCAAACCCATTAGCAAGTGTGAATGACCTCTCCTATGCACGAATTTCCAAAACTTTGATCCAAAAATCATGATTTTCAGATAGCGCGATTTTCTTGTAGCACGTGTGTGTAACTTTTTCAGGCTTGCACTACAAGAATACCTGTTTTATGATTTTTTTAACCAAAACTCCAAACAAAGTGTTATTTTTTGGTAAATAACTTTAAATAAGGTCTTACGATATTTCTTTAGAACCTTTCAAAAATATATACATCTTATAAGCCCATAAAAACCATGGCATTAACTAAGTAAAGCCAAAATTAAAAATAAAACCTATTAAATCAACTATAAACATAAGCCTAAAATCAAAATATTTTAAAAGAAACCAAGGTTAACACTTTAAAACAATAAGAAAAATCATATTTTTAAGACAAGCAAATGGTTGAAAAATAGAAAACAAAAACAGGCTATAACAGGAACCATTTTTTTAAAATGTACACCTATACAATCAATTTAAGCCATGGAAATGATTAATTATAATTCTAAACATAAACAATAATACACCAAGTATTAATACGAAAACAAAACAATTAATAAACCTAGAAGTATGTTGTTTTGGTGATGTTCCTAACACATATAGCTCAAAATATGCCATCGAATACTTATTTCTTACTAGTTTTAATGTATAACAAAAATTGTTCATATTATTTTAAACTATGTTATTAAGAAATTTGGACTTCCACCCTTTATATGTAGAGTACATGTGCATATATTTAACATAGATGTTATTGAATGAGTATTCATAAGATTTGTTTAATAAGTATTTTATCACTTAGTCAAGAATCATATATTACCACATACATTAAACATTAAAAAATAGTTCCACAAAGTGAAAAATGGTTCCCTTGATTTTTGTGCAAGTTTTCAATAAAAAAGAGTAAATATAAAAAAATTGCATGATAAATCTCTTGCAAAACCAATATTCATAACGGATAAATTAGGGCTCCATTCATGTGCAAGTTGGGTATTTTCAATTCGATCATCCACATTTAAAAAACAAAATCATAAAGTTATCACAACATTGAAAAGTGAAAGGTTTGTTCGTGTTTACATAACAGAGCCAATACATAATGTATTATTTTACACAAAATAAAATTTTAAATAGATATCTGATCCTTGATTAAAAAACTATATGATCCTTGTTCTTAATGCAAAATAAGGAAAAAACAATTTTAATAATATGAAATCAATTATAAAAATGGAAACCAAAGAAGAAATCTGCATATAGGATTAATTGAAATACCGTGTATTTTTAATGCACTTCTTTGTTTGATTTCTTTGAAATGGGAAGGCCATCTCTACACTAAATTGCTCCAACTCTAGTTGCCTTAAATAGCGATACATAATATCGTGTGTTGAATGTTGAATAGATTATTAGACTGATCACTATTATATACTACAAGGTTGAGCATTTGATGAAGATCACTTCGAAAAATAGACATTGGAAAACCAAACTATGCATGTGGAATTGAAGTAGCTACTAAAAGCACACCAGATGGCCACTCATTAAACATATTATATCTCTTGATCATTGGTGAAAGTTGATATGTCCAAAAACATTGTGTGTGTATGCAAGTTCAGGCTCACCACTTAGACAATTCTCTTCTTCACCTAAATCAAAATGTAGCCAAATTAGCATAATATCATATGTGTGGCATGGATGAGGAAAACACCCAAACTAAAATATACACGACATATTAGAACATGCATGTAGCATGGAATAAGGTACAGTGAACCAATATTATAAAGACAACAAATTTCAATAATAAAGAAAGGCTGTTAGAAAATAGGATCATAGAACAATAGCATAAAACAAGATGCAAAAATAAAACACATAAACACAGTATAAGAGAGACACCAATATAACATGGTTCACTCAAGATGGGCTATGTCCACACAAAAATTGACAGTCCTTTCTATTATCCAATCCAACAAAATGAAGGGATATAACCTACAACACATACACTGCAACTTCATCTTCACTCTCTCTCACAGTCTTGTTTTTCGCAATACAACAATACATAACCTTAAAAAAATTCCTGATAGAAAATAGGTTTTCCTTCTAGGGATAAAATCCCTAACATAAATTACACCATCATATGTGAGATCTAATGAATGTATCAGATTGACTACAAAATTACAACATTTTACAAGGAAATTTTCGCGACATTTCAATGGTCGAAAAAAACACAAAAATGGACCCCCAAGTGCCCCTATAGCTCGGTTGGGAATTCAAACACGGCTGGAATAATAATCAGACTCTACAATCAACAATATCCCACATGGAGACTAATCAAAACAAATCCCTCATTGTTCCACTTATTGTAATATGATCCAAACCTTGGACCTAGAAAATTTCTCATGTTCACCTTCATGCTTGAAGTCCAACTCAACTCAGAAGGAAGTTATTTTCTCTCTAGTTACAACCTTTGTTAGCATGTCTGCCGGATTCTGGCTAGTATGTTTATTTTCCAACTTCAATAGTTCATATTCTAGAATAGATCATATGGAATGGTACTTTATTTGTATATGCTTAGTCTTAGAATGGAAAGCTGAGCTCTTTGCAAGACAAATGGTGCTTTGGATGTCACTATACAACTTGTTATTCTCCTTCTTGGGTGTGTGCAAAAAGTTGAGGGACCTTTTAGATGCAATGGTGGAGTGAAGTCAATCACTCTTGATCCAAAAAAAAAGAAATCATCCCAAGCAACACCGAACCTTCCACATTAGAGGAAATTTCAACTCAAAATGGGACTTTTAATTTTTATTCAAATTCCATTTCATCATGTGTTAGCCAATGAAATTGATTTAAATTTGAAATACCGTATAGGTCTTAAACACTATTTTAATATAAATTTGGGGATAGGTATCATAAAAGAAACTACTTTTTTTGTTTGTATTTTTGACATATCTCCTCGTGTTTTTACTCAAATTTCGATCGTGAGAGCTCGTTGGATGCGGAATTAAATTCTGCATCCAACGAGTACCCACTTGGTATACTTTTGACGGACCCCTCTACCCCAAAAACAATAAATACCTGAAAAAATGGAATGATAATGTCATCATTCAATTTTTTCAGGTATTTCTTGTTTTTGGGGTAGTGGGGTCCATCAAAAATATGCCGAGTGGGTACTCGTTGGATGCAGAATTTAATTCCGCATCCAACGAGCTCTCCCAATCGAAATTTGAGTAAAAACACGAGGATATATGTCAAAAATACAAACAAAAAAGTAGTTTTTTTCTTTTCTTCCTCCAAAATTAATAAATATTATTTTATTATTTTAACTATTATTTTATTAATTCATTTTAAGAGGCCCATTTTGAGTTGAAATTTCCTCTAATGAGCCCAGTCCCAAGGCTGGCAATAGTCATGGCAACTAGGATAGTAAGAAAAATCGCACCTCCATTTTAGTCAAGAGAATCGCGTGCACGATTTCCTTCACTAAAACGGAGGCGCGATTTCTAAAGTCTGTTTTTTTTTTTAAATCAGCCAAGGCCGTCTTTTTCTCATAACCACACGGCTATTGGATGAACGAGGATGAACTCTCGACTGTACATGTGCGATTTTGGGTGTGCTTGAGCCCTCCATCTCCATCTTTGGATAAACCTCCCCTTTGTGAGGTATTTTGTTCATTTTTTTTCATGTTTTTTTCATTTTCTTCATCAATTTATTTGCCTTAGATTGAAAAATTAAACCATATTAAATTAAATTATGGCCAATTGAAACAAAAACCCAATGGAATTGCCCAATTGAAACAAAAACCCGATGTAATTGGCCAATGGAAACAAGAACCCCAATGTAATTGGCCAATTGAAACCAATTCCTCAATTTAATGATAAAAATGAAATAATTTTTATTATTTAACAAAATTCCCATGCCCAATGGAAACCAAAACCCCAATTAACTCAAAAAACAAATGAATATATTGGGATTTTTTCTTTGTCATGTTTTTTTTTTTGACATTTTGTACACTCTAATGTTGAGTCTTTAAGTTGTGTATTTTATATAGTTGGTTGTGATATGATCCAAACCATCCCATTATGTCTATGATAACAATTATTGATGTAGGAATTGACAAGTGGCGTCATCTAAAGTAATTACCCTGCCTTCCTCATAGAAATATAGTCACCCTCATTAACAATAGCTACCATAACCATTGAATATCACCCTCATCAAAATGACAATAATCTTCATTATTAAAAAATGGCTTAGAAATTGATTACCAACTTCATTCAACAATAGCCGCTCTCATTAACAATAACTAGCTTATGAATAGACTAACACTCTAACAACGTGATCCATAACTAGAATATAGACTAACTACTAGTCTCATCCATATTACAATTCCCGTCATTAACAATAATTAAAACATGAAATAAGGATCCTCACAAGGATCCGTCTGAATCCATACCAAAATCCACAAATAAACACCTTATAATTTCAATGAAACTTCTCGAAGTTGCTCTTCCAAGAACATCAATAAACACCTTATAGTTTTGATGAAACTTCCCAATCCAAGTGTCAAAATAAGGTATAGTTCAACTTCCCATGCTTTTAACAAATATTTCATCTTGAACGAAGGGTACTTTTTGGTTAAGTTCAACAATAGACTCTATGAACGTGAAGATACATAGGTAGGTTGATGTATTTGATTAAACATGCCAATCACATACTAGATCATACATGATATTTAATCCAGTGGAACCCTTGCAACCATAGAATCCATAAAGTTTTGCTAAATAGCCTTTGGAGTCCAAAAAACATCACACTACAACAAATAATTACATATCTAACAAAATCGTTGCCTATACTGGTATTTTATTCATCAACAACACATTATGCGGCCTATTCTTTACTATAAAATTCAAGATCAATATTTAAATTTACATGATAGATTTAGTTTCTATGTCAATAGTTATATAGTTTTTCAATTCTTAGATATGTCATTATATCATGTGTTTATATTTCTAATAATATTTTATTTGTATTTATGATTGCAGTGGCTACTATGGATCGTAACAATGCGGAGATACTGAGGTTCATTGGCCATTTGAGAGAGATTGGGTCGGCTTGTAGGGGTGGAGATGAGCTCCGCCGCTCCCTGTTAGATTCATTGTTATCTATTGTTGATACGATCGCAAGATCGAATGATGCGTTGTATAGCATCACATCTTACAAGGAGAGAAAAAGGCAACAATATGCTGATGGCTTGAGTTACAATGAGATAAAAAACTGAAAATAACAAAACAAACCATCTATTCATTGTTTAGACTACCTAGGACGGATAACATCCTGGAGATCAGCAGGCCACATATATCTATTGAGTGGTGCACTTTTCCACCCATCAGAGACAACTGGATGGATAGGTGGTACATGGTTTTTGACATTCTCCTTCACAACAATAGGGAAGTACCGATGTACTTCCTCCGAAAATTGTATGTAGAGTTTGTGATGGGGAAACATGTCAACTATTTTGACATGTTGGGATTCGAGGGAGTTGGTAGGGGAATGCCCCAACACCAACCCCATGCTAGGCATAGAGATGCCAATCCATAGATACCTGCACCCCATGCCCAGCTACCGAGGGCAGACATCCCTCCTGCACATGACATGGTTTCCCAGACACAGGATGCATTTTTTACTCTAGCTGAGATGGTCTCTCGACACACGACCACTATTGACTAGAGAGCACCAACTTCCTCTGTTGGTGTAAAACCACCAGCTTCTGGTGGTGGAGGGACATCTGTTGGTGGGGATAGACGGACATCCCATGTGCCTCAAAGTGAGCCGCATGTCTGTACATCGTGTGGGGGACCCTGTTATGGTCCTAGACCAAGACATGGTACCAGTACGATGACTGGTGGTCAGGTAAGGACTTTGTTTTAAAACTTTGTTATTGAACTCAATTTTTAATTGTTCCATACTATATCTAACATATTAAAAGATTCGTAATATATATGCAATATTTACTCTTGTAGGGGTTTGATGCCTCTCACGGGAGTGGTACTACACCCGGTGTGGTTGTACCCGAGACCCAGAGAACCATAGTTGAGGTAATATTTAAACACTTGTCATTTTGTTATTACATGTATAATTTTTTCAATGCATGTGTTAGTCTTGATTAATTTATTAAAATGTCTAATATTTACAATTTTTGAAGTTGCAGGAACCCCACTTGGAACATGATGCCGAAGACATTGATATCAACGACATAGTCCAAGGTGGAATTTACGACTACTTGAATAATGTAAGTACATGGTTTATGATTGAATCTTGTTCAAATTATTAAAATTTATTACTATACACTCCTTTATAGAGATCGCTAATGTAAATATAATTTTTAAACTTGCAGATGCTAGAGGCGTCTGAACAGGGGCACGAAATTGATGGAAGCGATCACTCCCATGGTGGAGATATGTCCCAGGAAGGGGTAAGTATATTACAACATGTTATTTTTTCAGTACATATTATTCCATCCATTCAAATCCATGTCTAACTATGGTAACACTTTATGAATGCAGACGTCATCACAGATCCCTGCACCACCTCTTTGGTATGGATCTCCCCGTAGTCCAAACATAGATAAGGGGGTTTTTTACACCAGACGAGGTCCCTCTTCCTTGAACAGAGTGGTTGTGCATGAGGATCAACCTACTCATCCCATGGTAATGTACACACTTCCAATGGCAGTTTTTGGTTAGCTATGTATTCACTTCACAAGTGGTTTTTATTAATGTTATTTTCGCATGTTTATAGCATCAAGAAGTAGAGTCTTCCATGCCAGACCTTACTGGGATTGTTGATTCCGCTGTCAATGCCGCATCTACAATAGGGATAATTCATAGTGAGGTACATATACTTGAATATTTGTAATTGTACATTTCATTTGTATTGTTTCTAGACATGTACGATGTCTAACTATTTAAGCATTTGGTGAATGTAGCCACACCCTGGTCCATTAGTGCACACAAATAAGGTTTATGTTCAACCTACAGCTCCTCTTACTACTGAAGAGTCCCAGCCTCATCCCCTAGAAATGGTTTTTTCGGTGAGATGTTCATTTTTTACATAATTGATTAGTACTATCTCATTCATGTACATGTTGATAATTCTTGAGATAATTTACATTTTTTTTTATTCGCAGAGAAGCATGGCAATGAGGCTCGCTGGAAGGAAAAGCACAGCAGAAGCACCTACACCCTCGACACCACAGGCACCTATACCCCCGACGGATGCAGTGAGTCTTTGTTTTATTTACAAATGAGTCATATTTTAAATTTTCAAACTTTGTTATTGATGGATAGTACTAGCTCAGTTACCTGATCAATAAATATTGTCATTGATTGAGATGCACAGTGGTCGTAGACAGAGCCAAAGAGCATCAGGGTCCAGGAAAAACAAGAGAAAGATAGAATTTTGATGTGTTAGTCTAGGACAAATAGGTATTTTTATGTACAGTCTGGACTTAGAGTATAGGGAAGTGGTCCAGGACAGATGTACTTTTGTTTACACATGTACATCAAATATGTTTTTGATACATGTACATTAACAGGCCATAGATCTAGGCCTTATATTTTTGTATTATAACTTTCATGGTATAAAAAATATTTCATATCAAGGCTCTTGAGGTATTCATGGTTTAGTCTTTTAAGTGTGATTATACATGTGTGGTGAAGAATGTTTCTATGTGTGATGTTCCCAATTTTTTATAGATTTTATGATTGTATGGAGATATCAATTATAAATTTGAGAACAATGCACAATTACAATAAATTACGTAATGACAAAAATGTACATTTTAATTGTTTTTTACCACGATCCAATTGCATATACAATGTTATATTAACAATGTCAAATTGTATTCGAAAATATGGAACATAGGTCTAATACACATTTAAGCACCCAGCACTGCTAAGCAACTGATCCAACTTGGTGGAATACAAAAGCACCTTACCCACATAACAACCTAACAAACGTTTAAAGGATGCATGAAGTTGACACACTTAAATGATGCACCAGTGTGGTCTACATAAATAAAATTATTTTTTGGCATGATGTATTTCATCTAACGAATACATGGGATACACATCAAACCTAAAAGTATCCGAGTATTATAAGGTTGATTCAAAATAACAGTTATGACTATATCCTACACATTATGTATGTCCTGCGCATCATTTTATCATTTTGTTAATGTACATGGCATTTGATGAATGGCCTCGAGTAACAAATTTGAAAGAGATTAAAGTTATGTGTGATTAACGTACATGGCATTTTTGAAGCATTCGTAGTGTGAAGATATATATATATATATTGTAATAATGGTGTAATAGAACGGCCACTTGTTTCTAAACATAAACATGTTCCATTACATGGTTACTGACTTAATGGCATTGTCTCCTCCTGCGTTTCATCGTACAAACGCTCACATCTCTTATATGACGGGAAGATCTACAATCACCTTCAAGCTGACCTTTATGTGCAAAAATTTCACATTCACTTCCTAAGCAAAACCCTAGTTTCCAAAATTGAAAAAAAAAATGATCCCTTGTCCATGGACCCAGAGTAGAGGGCCACTCTAGCACTATCCCGATGTACTGAATCCAACGAAGCTGACGGTTCATTGATCCGAGCAACGGTCATCAATCTATGGAAATTTGAATCCCACCTCCCACAGGCTTTTAGGGACACCCATTGAATCCCTAACCAGGGCATAGAGTGAAAACCGTGCATCAAAAAGGGATTTCGGTGGGTCATGCAAGCGTGTTTAGGCAGGTTCCATGTGGGAACGCTAGCCACATGTTCACGGTCAAGGAATTTTCAAAGCCGACCCATATGTGCAGAAATTGGACATTCACTTACTGAGCAAAACCCTAGTTTCCAAAATTGACCAAAATAATGGTCTCTTCTCCATGGAAGCAAATTAGAGGGCCACCCTAGCACTATCTCGATGTCCGAAATCCAACAGAGCTGACGTTTTTTCGATCCGAGAAACGATCATCATTCTATGGCACATTGAATCCCACCTCCTCCAGACATTCAGGGACACCTATTGAATCCTTACCCGGGGCATAGAATGGAAACCGTGCATCAAAAAGGGATTCCGATGCTTCGTGCAAGATTTCTTAGGCATGTATTAAGTGGGAATGCTAGCCACACCTTCACGGTCGATTAATATGTGAATTTGACCCCTATGTGCAAAAATTTCACATTCGCTTACTGAGCAAAACCCTAGTTTCCAAAATTGACCAAAATAATGGTCTCTTCTCCATGGAACTAGATTAGAGGGCCACCCTAGCACTATCCTGGTGTCCTAAATCCAACAAAGCCGATGGTTTGTCGATCCAAGCAACGGTCATGATTCTGTGGCATTTTGAATCCCACCTCCTACAGGCTTTCATGGACACCTGTTGAATCCCTACCCAGGGCATAGAATGGAAACTGTGTATAAAAAAGGGCTTCTAGTGGGTCACACAAGTGTGTTTAAGCATGTGTTATGTGGGAATGCTAGCCACACCTTCACGGTCAAGCAATATGCGAATTTGACCCCCATGTGCAAAAATTTCACATTCACATACTGAGCAAAACCCTAGTTTCCAAAATTGACCAAAATAATTGTCTCTTCTCCATGGAACTAGATTCGAGGGCCACCGTAGCACTATCCTGATGTATTGAATCCAACGGAGCTGACGGTTTGTCAATCTAAGCAACGGTCATGATTCTGTGGCACATTGAATCCCACCTCCTACAGGCTTTCAGGGACACCTGTTGAATCCCTACCCGAGGCATAGAATGGAAACCGTGTATCAAAAAGGGCTTTCGGTGGGTTGTACAAGCGTGTTTAGGAATGTTTTATGTGGGAATGCTAGCCACACCTTCACGATCGAGCAATATGTGAATTTGACCCCCATGTGCAAAAATTTCACATTCACTTACTGAGCAAAACCCTAGTTTCCAAAATTGACCAAAATAATGGTCTCTTCTCCATGGAACTAGATTAGAGGGTCACCCTAGCACTATCCCGATGTCCTGAATCCAATGGAGTCGAGGGTTCGTTGATCTAAGCAACGGTCATGATTCTGTGGCACATTGAATCCCACCTCCTACAGGCTTTCAGGGACACCTGTTGAATCCCTACCCGAGGCATAGAATGGAAACCGTGTATCAAAAAGGGCTTTCGGTGGGTTGTACAAGCGTGTTTAGGAATGTTTTATGTGGGAATGCTAGCCACACCTTCACGATCGAGCAATATGTGAATTTGACCCCCATGTGCAAAAATTTCACATTCACTTACTGAGCAAAACCCTAGTTTCCAAAATTGACCAAAATAATGGTCTCTTCTCCATGGAAGCAGATTAGAGGGCCACGCTAGCACTATCCTAATGCCTTGAATCCAACGGAGCTGATGGTTCGTCGATCCAAGCAATGTTCATGATTCTGTGGCACATTGAATCCCACCTCCTACAGGCTTTTAGGGACACCTGTTGAATCCCTACCCAGGGCGTAGAATGGAAACCATGTATCAAAAAGGGCTTCCAGTGGGTCAGGAAAGTGTGTTTAGGCATGTATTATGTGGGAACGCTAGCCACACCTTCACGGTCAAGAAATATGCGAATTTTACCCCCATGTGCAAAAATTTCACATTCACTTACTGAGCAAAACCCTAGTTTCCAAAATTGACCAAAATAATGGTCTCTTCTCCATGGAACTAGATTAGAGGAACACCCTAGCACTATCACGATGTCCTGAATCCAACAGAGTTGACGGTTCATCGATCCGAGCAACGGTCATGATTCTGTGGCATGTTGAATCCCACCTCCTACAGGCTTTCAGGGACACACGTTGAATCCCTACCTGGGGCATAGAATGTAAACCGTGTATCAAAAAGGGCTTCCAGTGGGTCACACAATCATTTTTAGGCATGTTTTATGTGGGAACGCTATCCACACCTTTACAATCAAGCAATATGCGAATTTGACCCCCATGTGCAAAAATTTCACATTCACTTACTGAGCAAAAACCTAGTTTCCAAAATTGACCAAAATAATTGTCTCTTCTCCATGGAAGCAGATTAGAGGGCTACCCTAGCACTATCCTAATGTCTTGAATCCAACGGAGCCGACGGTTCGTCGATCCGAGCAACAATCATGATTCTGTGGCATGTTGAATCCCACCTCCTATAGGATTTTAGGGACACCTGTCGAATCCCTACCCGGGGCATAGAATGGAAACCGTCCATAAAAAAGGGCTTCCGGTGGGTCGTGCAAGCGTGTTTAGGAATGTGTTATGTGGGAACGCTTGAAAAGTGCATAGAACTAATTATTACATATTATAATTTAGTATTTAATTACAATAAGAAATTGCTTACATTGAACTCTATCCTTTTTAGAAAACCAAAATGATCCAAATCAACGGATCACATCAAATAAATTAGGTTCATGTAATATTAAATGTGTCCATTAAATCCCAATTATGTTTCCATCATTATAACTCAATATTGCATGACATTCACTCCCATTCTTGAAAATCCAAAAAACATTCCAATCATAATCATGTGTCTATAGGAAAAACCTTTGTTAGGAGGCAATATGGATGTAAATCACCAAATTTAAACCATAATACAATGTATTGCATTGAAACCAACTAATAAATACCCAAGGTATATCACATTTTGATGTTACTTTGCACTTGCATCATAACAACGTACTAGGTATCATATACTTGCAAACACAAATGCCAAGTGGGATTTCAAATGTATGGTGTAAAAGTGTTTACTTGATTGAAACACATTAATATTTTCGATATATAAACATGAATAATGACCATAATTAAATTAAGGAATATGCGCAATGCATTTTCATATGAAATATATATAATGCTTCATCTATAAGTATGATTGCCTAAGCACAGAAATAACATATGAAAAAACTATTATATTTAAAGATTTCGATGATCTCAGTACATGCACACTAAAGTCAACTTCGTGAATCAACATGATTTGAAGCATAAGTCCACCGGATTTAAAAAAGTTGAGTTTGACATTAGAGTGATTCTGAATTGAGTTGTGATAGTAAGATAATATTAGGGTTAGGATTAGGGTTTCCTAGGTAGGGTTCTCATTTCGGCATCTTGTTTCCATCATCCTAGTTGTATATATCGGCTGAAAACATTGACAATATTTATATATATGGTTTATTAATCATACGTAAAATTTGGCATGTTCATTAACTTGACATACAAGAGAATTTTTGGCATATTTATAAACAACATTAACTTGACATACAAGAGAATTTTTGGCATATTTATAAACAACATTAACTTGACATACATGGGAAAATTAAAATTATGATGCATACCTGATTGTGCTGGCTCCCACCTAATATCATACAACAAAGGCCTCCAGATCATCTCTTATAATGATGGTCTCCATTAGTCTCTCGTGCTATGTATCTGGTAAGAAGTAGCGTACAAGAACACAAAATTGACATATTCTTAAGAAGCATACATGGGAAAATTTAAATTATGATGTACATACCTCATCATGCTAGATCCCACCTAATATCATACAACCAAAACCTCCGGATCATCTCTTATAATGATGGTCTCCATTAGTCTCTCATGCTATGTCTCTGGTAAGAAGTAGCGTACAAGAACACAAAATTGACATATTCATAAGAAACATACATGGGAAAATTACAATAATGATACATACCTCATCATGCTAGATCCCACCCATTATCATACAACCAAGCCCTCCAGATCATCTCTTATAATGATGGTCTCCATTAGTCTCTCGTGCTCTGTATCCGGTAAGAAGTAGCATACCTTTGATGAATTTCGACTAGGCATTGTTTGTACCTGGAGGTTTGTACCAATGATTAAGTTGGTAAAGTGATACACACTTGCACCTGGTTTGTAATCCCTGTAAACATATCCACTCTTTTTTCTTGCATTGTTGTCATGTGTAAGGATTCACCTTTAACAACCATAGATCCAGTGGGGAAGTGGTTGTTTTCATCATCAGTAGTGGACATAATGAGGGTTTGCTTTCCCTCTATACAACATGACAACCAGCAATCACCACCCCATTCACTATATTTTGAGGCAACCACTGCGTATATGTGTCCTGCATAGTATGATTGTAGGTATATGATCAAATATTTTTCGTTTGATACAAGGCCATTAATGTGAGTTTCAAGACTACATAAATTTAACAAAAAAATGTTAAGGAAATGCATCATACCAGGTTGTTCAAGGTCTGATACATGATTAAAATCTATAGAAATAGATGATTGGTCTTCTTCCAACAGAGTTAACACAACAATTGCACGCTGATCAAGTGGAAGTGATATGCGATCCCATCCATCAACCCAATCCAATGATTGACACACATCCCAGTCACCATCACAACAAGGCGGACAAAAACAAGCAAGTTTTCTGGTCCAAATTTCAAATACTGGGTTATCAGAACTTCGAACCGAATGAAAACCATGAGTGCTAGGAACAGTCTTGCATTCCCATGCATGTGAACGATCTATGTCTACCACCTCCCAAAAAAATCTCTCCACATGTCTCTTTATTGTGGATTCTACTCGCATAGCTGATTCTTCTCCCATTACTGACGTGCACCACCTGACTATAGATTGAGCATTTCGAATAGTAGATATTGTAGATAATTTCAATTCCTCTCTTCGTAGGGTTGTTTTGACACATGCTCTGGCTCCATCATGCTCTCCTTTACCATGCCCAGTCTCAAAATATTTCCACATATGTGGAACTTTGTAGTTTTTATGCAATGAACACAACCATTGAAATATGCATGCATTTTTGAACTGACCAGCACATCCATCAGACCAAATCCAGTGTCGATCCATCTGTATTTTCCTACCCTTCAAATGATCATAGAACATGATGAAGAAATGACATACATAGTGGAAGTCATGGCACCTATCATCACTTATGTAGAAGTGATATTCTTTTAGAATTTCTCTTTTCTCTTCACTACTGTTTGGGCCAGGCCTATATGTGATATGCACCATCAAGGAAACCTGCTCAGAGTGATAATACTGACTTTGGATCTCATTTTCAGGTTGCAGAGTGTAGTTCTCAGTAAAATCAACAACTGAAAGTATAGTACCACAAGGAAATGTATCTCTGCATATTCTAAACTTTTCATCCTGCCATCGTGCCAAGTGGACATGCTGAACATATTGACATGTATTTTCAATAAATTCCTTGATGAAGACACTAACTTATACCTGTTGACACAAAATGATCTCAATATCAGGTTTTTTTGTAAGTAAGGAATGAAATGCAACTATTCAAACATAAATTTATAGACAAATGCATGTACCTGAGATGTCACCAATTGTATTTTTTTGCTTTCTTTCCCTGGGACTATTTCATAGCTGATATATTTGAAACATTTCATGTTTGTAACCATATTCCCAAATTCATTGTCTCCAGTCTTGTGCATACATTGGCTCAATAATTTCATTCCAACACAGTTCGAGCAAGTTCCATCCAAACAGGATTTTGCATAGTAAGTTTGCCCCTCAAGCCTATTGCACATGATACTATGAATGAATTCTCTTGATGAGGTCGATGGTATTGTCAAGGAGCAATCCTGCACATGGTTAGTATGCAACACATGACGGATGTACAAAAATGTTTCATAGTAATATTCATATTCTACATGGTATCTACAACAACGAGTGTTACGAAGAGTATTTATTCTAACATACCAGGCTTACATTTCTCAAAAGATATTTTCCCCAAATTCAATTGTCTACGTTCATTCCTAAATTTCTCGTATAGTTCTATCTGTGTTATATCAAGAAGATGATTAATATGTGGTTCACGGTCCTTTGAACCCCTTGTCAGTTTTAGTACATCCTTCCAGTTTGAAGAAGGCCTTGTGTGATCATGCCAAAAACTCTGCACTAGTCCCTTTACTGCATCAATTAGCTTCATGTCACGACGTGTCAACTGACCAATAAAGGCCCAAAAATCTATCTAGGTGGTTGTGTCGAGATGTTCTCTTCTAATAGAATACCTACAAAAGGGTTTTTACATTCAAATTAACTAGTTTAGATGGAGTCTTGAGAAAACGAAGGACCTTGGTGTTCTTATTTACAATTGCTTGTGACAACACATGACGAGCCGCATTGCGGACCTTTGACCGTGTGTTCTTACCAATTTTACCAAAGGCATCTACTAAGATTTTAACTATATGAGAACTTGGTCTAGAAGGCTTTATCATCTTTATCCCTAACGATTTCCTAACAATATTCATGCCCCTAGATTTTAACAATGATAAAAATAATCTACATTTATCTCCATCACATTTCTCCTCAAAATATTTATTTAGTATCTGTTGAGTTTGATAAGCAATACTACGTTTAGATAGCGTACCTTCAATGGAATTGAGGAGTCCTTCATCAACTTGTATACGCTTCGGAGTTCTTCGACGTGTGCTTTCTAATGGAGGTAAGGGGGTTGGATTTCTATCATCCAGTGCATCAACAATATTCTCTGGCATTTCAATAGCAACTTGTTGTCCTTCACTGTCTTCCTAGTAGTTGGATGGTGGAAGTCCAACATCCTCATCGATGGTCCGGTTAATATTTTCTTCTTCAACAGTAGGCTCCATGTCCAATGCCTCTTCAACAATAGGCTCCATGTACATTGCCTCTTCATGAGCTTCGTCTTGAGATGGTAACTTATCACTTTGACTTGATGTGGGATTTGAAACATCCCCTAATGAGCACCTACATTTTGCTTCTTGAATACTTCCATGGGGTGCTTGTTCAACAACTATTGTGGAAATTGAAGGTCCCTCTAGTGAATGCTTCCTTTTTTCTTGTGCTGGATTAATAGGATGAACCGCCGTATCCTCTATAATTGGATTTGTATTAGTTTCCAAAGAAAGCCTCCGATTCATCATGTCTATTCTTTTTTTTTCTTTCTCTTCTTCGATGAATTCTTGAGGTCTTTTATTCCTTGCTGATTTTCTTCCTCGATTACATAATTTCCCCATAACCACAATGATCAATGTCAATATAGTTTGTTTTTGTTGCTCCTCAATTACAAGCTTCCAAATCTTTAACTTGCTTTATAACTATTGATCCATCAAGGTGTTTCAATCTTCCTTCTCAATTGTTCATATTTCCCATCAAAACAATAATGAATGGGAAAATTTACTTTTCGTTCTCTTGAATAATAAGCAAACAAAACTTATATCCACCATCACCATGAAATGACATTGAAGCTTGATATCTTATCCTATGTGCTTCTCAACCAAAA